>JAYGGG010000156.1:0-332055 GCA_036346245.1 Bonia amplexicaulis | reverse complement strand
AGACTTTTCTCCGGCCGGAACAAGGTAAGTAAAATTGCTAATTGTTTTTTCTTGTTGGTTTTGCATGGTTGTACGTGAGATGAATTGAAAAAGTGAGCACATGATCTAGCCGAGAGCAGTGATTAGATTTGCTATATTGTCTTGTGTTTAGACATGATTAGGAGAGAGAGAGGTTATTAGGATTTGGATGCTACGTGATTAGAGCTTCTTGTGTCTCGGTTTTGCTGTCTTTTGCGTTTGCTGTCTTCTATGATTTGCAGGTTTAAAAATATTAATAAGTTTTGAAAAGTTTCCGCTAGACGCTACAATCATTCACCCCGTCTGATTGCCGTCGACGATCCTACAAAAACTATCTATGAAGTCTAAATTTATTATAGATAGTTTTTAATATGAACTATCAGTGATAATTCACAGACACTTTCAATGACAAATTGTCTGTGATAATGGGATACGTCACAAACAGCTTTTAATTCAAACCATGTACGATAATTCACAAATAGTTCTTAGTAAGAAACATATGTGATAATTACATATCACAGACGATTTATAGTTGGAAGTGTCTGTGATTTGTACTGTGTTATTAAATACTCGGCCTATCTCGACAGATACGCAGTGAGCTAGGGTTTGAATGCGGCCGGCTTTGGGCGTTTGGTGAAAGCATACCGCTGATTTACATGTGTGCTTGTGGATCTATTTGTTCTTGGGGATCTAAGTTTAGTATTTGTTTCTTATTATATGCATTATAATCAAGAGAAATGATAGCTAGGTTTAAATCTATATTTAGATCTAGCTTTGTAGTTTGCTCCAATTTAAGAATGGGTCTGACTACTCCTAGTTTACTTCAATATATTTTTACTTGATATATATTGCTTCATAAATAGTACATAGCTAGCTATTTTGGATAGACAATTTAAGGTAAATAACAATTATGTGTAAGTGTGATGGTTAGCTAGCTATAGGAGGATTAATCTAATTTAACACTAATTTTTTACATGCATAGAGTAGATGGACCGAAGTTGGATGTTCATTGAGAACAATGTAAGTGAAGAGTACATTAATGACATGTCTGTTTTTAGAAGAGCTGCTAGGTAAGATATATTGAAGAAGGGGATGAAACTTATGTATTATTCGTGCATTAATTGCGATAATTTGAAGATATTTACCAACTCAGCATAGATCGAAGTTCATTTGATTCAAAGGGATTTCAAAAAGTGGTGTATATGTCGGACCAGTCACGGTGAAGAGCAGATTATATAAGAATGTAGTAACATCATCGATGGACACAACGATATGCCACATGTGGACTATGCTTTCGATGAGGATAGGTTGCACAATGATAATCTGGATCAGATGCTACGCAATGCAAAAAGGGAACTAACTTCAAGAATAAATATTCAATATAGCATTAAATATAAATTTCAGCAACACTGTAAAACATAAACTGAGCTTAATGTGAGCTGTAGCTGTCGTAGTTCGAGAGGGTCGTCTGGTTCGATCGTTCCTTGCAAGAATGCACAGATAGGTCCCCCTCTAGTCACCCTCGTTGGGGGAGTAGAGCAAATGATGCTCCTCCAGTGTAGTGATGACTGCTCCAACGCCCGCCCCAAGGCGCCGTAGGCTCCGTCGGATGGAGACTCCACATCGGCTCAGCGAGTAGCTGAGTCTGCGGTTGGGCTGGCAGGGTCCACTTCACAACAAAATCTACAAGAATCTAGGATTTAATCACCATGCGGGAGGCGTAGGTCAAGGAGAAAGGCGCGAGCTCGGCTACCCACCTGCCAATGCGACTTATTGACTCCCTGTTCTACAGTATCTTAGCTAAGGGGAATGATGAGGGCATAGTGATGTCGTAGGCCAGGAAGTAATGCATGAGCTTTCATGAGACCATGACGAGCGTGTAGGCCAACTTTTCCAACTCGGTGTAACTTGTCTTGGCTCCCTGAAGGGCCTTCGAGATGAAGTACATCGGACGCTGGGTGGACCCCTCCACCAAGACGGGGACCGCGCTTACCGCTGCTGGTGCGGTCACCAAATAGAGCAACAGCGGAGCCTTTGGTGTTGGGGACACTAGAGTTGGAATATTGGCTAGATGCTTTTTGAGCTCGTCGAAGGCCATCGCGCAGTCATCGTTCCAATGATATCCATCGCAGCCGCGAAGCATTTTAAAAAATTGGAGACCTCACTCGGTCGCTTTGGATAGGAAGCAACTCAGAGCGGCCAGCCGACCTGTGAATCTTTGGACCTTCATTGTTGTCTTGGGCAGCTCCATGGAGAGGATTGCATCAACTTTTTCTGGGTTCACCTGTATTCCTTGTCCCAACACCAGAAATCCAAGCAGCTTCCCCGCTCGCACTTCGAAGATGCATTCGCCTGGATTCAGCTTGATGCTAGCCCATCGGAGGTTGTCAAAGGTTTTGTAGGACCAAATGGCAACAAAAGGGGGGTGAATAGTGCCTTCAAAATCTGCCCCTCAAGTATCCACACCTATGCTTCTTCTCCAATAGCTATGGAAGCTATGAAGACAGAAGATATGCACTCACTGGAAGCAGGAAAGAAGATCAACAAACAAGACCACAGAGAAACAATCCAGAAAAATAGATTCAGACCTGGTTTGACCGCAAGCGGTAGTACCGCTGTGAGGAACGGTAGTACCGCTAACCGGTAGTACCGTTGAGTCAAGCGGTAGTACCGCCTATGAACTCAGTCACTGAGCGGTAGTACCGTCGAGCCAATCGGTAGTACCGCTGAATGGTAGTACTGTCGAGCCAAGCGGTAGTACCGCCGATGAACTCAGTTGTTGAGCGGTAGTACCGACGTTGAAAAAGCGGTAGTACCGCATGAAGAAATTCGGCGACAGCAGAACCGAAAACTGAGAATCGATCAATTTCACTCTGCTCTTCTCAGGTCAATTGAACAGGTCATCATCCTAAATAGCATATAGACCTCATTGAGAAGGAATTGCAGACAAAGATCAAATGGAAAAAGGAAATTCGGATTTTTTTGGAAAAACTCAGCATAACGTGACCCAAATCCAAAATACTCATGATTCTTGGATTCTTGGTTCAAGAAACTTGGGGATTGGCAAGGAGATGATCTCAGATGTAATAGCCAAGCTCCAAATTTAAGTTTCCACTCAGAAAATCAAAGGAGCTAGTTTCCCTGACTCTTAACCCTAGAAACATACGAACATAGCAGAAAATGGCGAAGAAATCTAAGAGTAGCAGAATCTTTGAATCTTCCTTTTGCGCTCGGGAATGGATTTTTCAAGTGACCTTGAGGATATTCCCAGTTCAAAGCATAAATATTCTGCAAGTGGAGAGGCAAGAAATCCACAAAAATTGCAACATGGAGCAAGAACGCAGAGAGACAGAGGCAGGTGCAAAAACATTCAAACTTAGATTTTCTCAATTGAAATCACAGAGATGAAAAGATTACATCGAGTTTTGCTATAGCCAAATCAATCCATCTCACATCCTGAGATGAACACACTCAAGGGAGGAGCAAGAACTCACATCAACTCATCTCCAACCTCCTCTACACACAGAGACGAAAAGTAGAATAGAAATTGCTCTCCTCAACTACTACACAACAGAAAGAAAAAGAAGAGAAAGCACAAAGCAAAACCCTAACTACTACTTTGCTTTCATGCCTACCCCTATCCTTTTATAGTGTCCACTAATGGGTTCACAAACACACTTTACCTATTAGTGCCAATAACTTCTGTTCTTTATCCACTAACTCGAATCGAATCCGCTTCTGCTTTTGCAGCCTCGTGCATTTACCACAATGCCAATGCTGCACCTTCCGGGAAGCTTCCTCGTTTCTTGCCGTCCAAGCCTCGCAACCACTTCGAGTCTCGCAGTCTTCGGCACATCCCGACCGCTCCGACCTCACCACCGCCTGTGCCTAGTCCGGTCATCCCGTGCCTCGCCACGACTCCGCCTCAAAGTCCTGCAGCCATCACAGACAAGATAACACATCACATAGCACCGCTCGAGATAATAGAATCAACATTTGCATTAGTCGATAAACTCACGCACGAATCATTCAAATCAAACTCAAACTTTCAAAAACACGTGTCAATTACTCATCACAAACATGGAGCACCTCCACATGGTCTCTCAATCTCTCCGTTGATGAGTATATTGACAAACACCGAAAAAGCATATAAAGTTGAGTTTGAAAGTCATACATGGTCCAAAGGAAATGCAAAGAAGCTTATGACCATATAGACAAAAGAAAATACTAGAGCGAAAATAGAAAGAGAAAGTTTTCCTCAGAAGCTCTAGAAAATCCCAAGACATAGCTTTTTCTCCATTATTCTCCCCCTTTTGGCAATAATATCATCAAGATGTAAGGAGGAAAATAAATCATGTTTTGGATGAAATTGTTGTATTTTATTCAATTAAGCATTGGGGCCATGAAGATTATCCAAAATGACTTTTGAAGTATTACACCAAACCATAACACAATAGAATGCTATCTAGATCACGACAATGTACGTATAGACAAGTTAAGCCAAATAAGTCATAATCTGAAATTGAATCGAATTTCTTAGCATGTCAAGTTATCCAAGATTGTAGTCTAGCTAAAGGTATCCAAGGATGATGCAAGTCATGTCAATTATTCTAAGTGGAACCAAGAAGCTAGAATTGAGCCAACTTAGAGTGCTACAAGTTCTAAGATGAATCATTTGTTCAAGCACTTGATCATTTTTATAATTAAGCAATTTTAGCACAATTGACTTGTTTTTCCTTTTGAGAAACTCATGGTTGTTTTCAACCAGATTTTTGTTTAGTCATATGCTAGATCTCAAGCCTTATACGACCACTCCAATCTAGAAGCTTAAGGAAATGATCTTGGTCAACCAAAACTCCCCCTGAGTTCATGCCTACTGCAATGGTAAGCAGTCTCATGAGAAAGAATTGGTGAGATCAGTTTTTTCGTACAAAAGAGATCTTTTTGCTTATGCCGAATTTAGTTTAAGAACAAGGAGTTAAAGACTAACTCATGCGTCATAAAAGAACTAAATAGGTCACTCTAAAGCTCAATAAAGATTCAAGACTCAACTCAACCTATTTGACATGGCATGAATCATAAATGGATAACTAACGATAGACTAGTCTCAAGAGCTAACGTGACAAGAATTAATTCAAGTTGTGCATTTTTAATCAACTTATCATGGCAAAGACTAGTCTATACATATAAAGTCATGATAAATCTAGCAAGTAAGCACATATCATGGCAAGATGTAATGCATTGTAAACATGTCATAACAGGATAATAATCAAGACTCCATGTAGTTATCTTACAATGCAGAATGAAATGCAAGAAAATCCAGCTCTCTCTCAACATGTGAAACACTTTTAGTTCAAGTAGAGTTATGCCAACATTAAGATCCACAAAATCCCAAATGTACTCCCAATGAACCAAAACAATAAATACGAGAAGCTGGCAAAGAAATCAGAAGGCAGTCCTTAAGGCATAGGCATGATATAGAGAAAACTATGGCTCAGACTGACTCTCACCTACCCCATATGTATCTAGGTCTAATAGCTGGTCTACTAACACACTAGGGAGTAAACACGTTCCCTGTCTACCCAAGGGTGGCCCGACCCCCACTAGATCGCAAGAAGTGAGTGAACTCAACCTAGTGAGAAGAGACGCAACTAGAAGCAGTAACCTAGAAACACAAGATGAGAGGAAGCAATCTAAGCAACTAAGCAAGAGAATCACTCTAACCTATGCTAGAAGGACTAACCCACATGCACCCTTATGGCCAATTGGTGGTCACTCTCCATAAACTGGAGCACTATATCACCCTTCTCTACATGGTCTCTAAGGAAATGGAATCTGATATCAATGTGCTTGGTCCAAGAATGTTGCATTGGGTTCTTGGCAATGTTAATGGCAGAACTGTTATCACAAAAGAGTGAACACTGTCTATGATTAACCCAAAGTCCCGCAGGGTCGAAGCCATCAAAGTACCTAGGCTGCGAGAATCGGCGGCGGCGAACGTACTCAACCTCTGCGGTGGACGTGCAACACCGGCGCTTCCTAGAAGACCAAGAAACAAGAGAAGTGCCAATGAATTGGCAGGTGCCAGAAGTGGTCTTCCTATCTATTCTACAGCCAGCAAAGTCTACGTCGGAGTAGGCTCTAAGGGAAAGACAGGAAGGAGCCAATCATGCTGCGGTACTGCTTCTGATCAACTGGCTCGCCATCCTCATCTGGATTAAGTGAAGCTGAAGTACGCATAGGAGTTGACACCGGCTTGCCATCGCTCATGTCAAAGTGTCTCAGGAGGTCACGAGTGTACTTTCCCTGATGCAAGAAGGTACCCTCCCGAGTCTGCTTGATCTGGAATCCAAGGAAGAAGTTCAACTCGCCCATCATGCTCATCTCAAACTCTATACTCATGACATCGGAGAATTGGGAAACAAGAGCATGAGAAGAGCCGCCAAAGATGATGTCATCCACATAAATCTGGATAAGTAGAAGGTCATCGCCATGCCTACGAATGAATAAGGTCTTGTCTACCTTACCCATCTCGAACCTATGACTCAGCAGATCGGACTTAAGCCTCTCATACCAAGCTCTAGGGGCTTACTTAAGTCCATATAGGGCTTTGGAAAGCTTGTAGACATGGTTTGGGTATTTGGGGTTCTCGAAACCTGGAGGCTGCCTAACATAGACCTCTTCCTCAATATATCCATTGAGGAAGGCACTCTTGACATCCATCTGGTAAAGCTTGAAGCCCTTAGACACCGCGAATGCAAGCAAGATCCTAATGGCCTCTAGCCTAGCTACAGGGGCAAAGGTCTCCTCAAAATCTAGACCCTCAATCTGGGAAAAGCCCTGAGCTACCAATCTAGCATTGTTTCAAATTCGGCGATAGCAGAACCGAAAACTAAGAATCGATCAATTTCACTCTGCTCTTCTCAGGTCAATTGAATAGGACATCATCCTAAATAGCATATAGACCTCATTGAGAAGGAATTGCAGACAAAGATCGAATGGAAAAGGAAATTCGGATTTTCTGGAAAAACTCAGCGGAAGGTGACTAAAATCGAAAATACTCATGATTCTTGGATTCTTGGTTCAAGAAACTTTGAGGTTGGTAAGGAGATGATCTCAGATGTAATAGCCAAGCTCCAAATTTAAGTTTCCACTCAGAAAATCAAAGGAGCAAGTTTCCCATGACTCTTAACCCTAGAAACATACGAACAGAGCAGAAAATGGTGAAGAAATCTCAGAGTAGCAGAATCTTTGAGTCTTCCTTTTGCTCTCGGAAATGGATTGGTCAAGTGACCTTGAGGATATTCCCAGTTCAAAGCATAAATATTCTGCAAGTGGAGAGGCAAGAAATCTACAAAAATTGCAACAAGGAGCAAGAACGCAGAGAGACAGAGGCAGGAGCAAAAACATTCAAACTTAGATTTTCTCAATTGAAATCACAGAGATGAAAGATTACAACGAGTTTTGCTACAGCCAAATCAATCCATCTCACATCCTGAGATGAACACACTAAAGGGAGGAGCAAGAACTCACATCAACTCATCTCCACCCTCCTCTGCACATAGAGACGAAAAGTAGAATAGAAACTGCTCTCCTCAACTACTACACAACAGAAAGAAAAAGAAGAGAAAGCACAAAGCAAAACCTTAACTACTACTTTGCTTTTATGCCTACCCCTCTCCTTTTATAGTATCCACTAATGGGTTCACAGACACACTTTACCCATTAGTGCCAACAACTTTATCCATTAACTTGAACCGAATCCGCTTCCGCTTTTGCAGCCTCGCGCATTTACCACAATGCCCCTACTGCACCTTCTGAGAAGCTTTCTCGTTTCTTGTCGTCCAAGCCTCGCAACCATTTCGAGTCTCGCCATCTTCGGCACATCCCGACCGCTCGACCTCGATCATCGCTTTGTGCCTAGTCTGGTCATCCCCTGCCTCACCACGACTCCGCCTCAAAGTCATGTATCCATCACAGACAAGAAAACACATCACATCGCACCGCTCGAGATAATAGAATCAACATTTGCATTAGTCGATAAACTCACGCACGAATCATTCAAATCAAACTCAACTTTCAGAACACGTGTCAATTACTCATCACAAACATTGGAGCACCTCCACATGGTCTCTCAGGTTTCTTGGAGGTCTTGACCATGGAACATGACTCGTCTATTCTTAACCACTACGTCATCAATTTAGGCTTTGACATTCCTCCCTAGTTGGGTGGCGAGGGCGAGGGCCACCAGCGGGTAAATGTGGCTCCTGCATTTTTGAGGCCGAAGGACATTTTAGTAAAGTAGTATGTGCCTCCCAGGATTATGAAACTTGTCTTGGCCTCGTCCTCTCTGGCCATATGAATTTGGTGGTAGCCAGAGTATGGGTCTAAGAAGCTCATTAACTCACACCCTACCATGGCATCTACCAGCTGGTCGATTCGCGGGAGTAGGTAGTTGTCCTTTGGGCGTGCCTTATTGAGGTTTGTGAAATTGACACACATACGCCACACACCACTGGCCTTCTTGACTAGCACCGGATTGGCGATCTATTCCTAGTGGTGCACTTCACAGATGACGCTGGACTAGAGTAGCTTAGCGGCCTTCGTCATGGTGGCCTACTGGCGCTCGAGGGACATGCGTCTCAATTTTTGGTTAATCGGCTTGGTGTTTGGGCACACTGCGAGGTTGTGCTCAATGATGGACAAGTCTACTCCCAAGATATCGGCCAGTGACCATGCAAAGACGTCTGTGTTAGTACGAAGGACCTACAGGAGTTTCTGCTCGACCTCCTATGTGAGGCCCTCGCCGATGGAGACTTGCCAAGAAGTGTCCATGTCATGTAGGGGGCCCCTTTTGACCTCACCATCTGGCTTGGGCTTGGGTGTCCACCCCGGAGCTGATGGTGACAACAGTATGGGTGTGGTGAGGTCTCGCTAACAGTGTTCACCTTGTAGAGGGGACCTCGCATGCTGAGCTCTATCCGACGAGCGAGATCCTAGTCTTCGAACATGGTGACTATCCCGTGTGGACCCGACAGCTTCATGCATAGGAGGTTATGATGCAATACTACTCTGAAAGTGCTGAGTGTCGCCCTTTCCAGGATGGCATTGTACGGGTAGGGAAGATCAACGACGTCGGAGGTTAAGTCCTCGCTTCTTGCTTAGTCATCCTGGCCGAAAGACACTTGGAGTTGCACCTAGCCCAGGGCCTGTAGGGGTTGGCCCCCGATGCCCTGGAGTGGGACACCTGGAGGCTAGATCCTGCTTTGAGGGGTGCCCATCTGGTGGAAGACACTATGATGAGGACATCCTTTCCATGCATACAACCATGCCGACTCCACATCAAACTGAAACTATGATACAAGGACCAATGACTAGAGCGCGAGCACGTCAACTTAACCATCAGGTGAATGCGTTCCTAAGTTTGCATACAAATGTTTCAAAGAATGGAATACTACTTAATTCTTGTGATGATTTAATTGTCCTTAGGAACCATGGGGAAGAACCACGTGAGCTCAAGTATAGAAGTGGAACCATCAAGTGCAAACCAAGTCCTGTTTACAAGTTTGACTCGGATTCGGCCTTTTTGACAGTGTCTACTTCAAACGGCCATAACTTTTGATCCAGAAGGTTACTCGGGGCCCGTGAGTACTCGTTGGAAAGATCTTGAAGTCTACTTTCAGATGGATCCGGCCTCACCTCCAAATTCCATCCGAGTCGGTCAGAAACTGCAAAACAAGTCACGTCACTTTTCCAGTCCGAGTCAAAGTGGGCCTTGGGCCTTGTAATTCGAGTACTTTTCGGCTTCCTAGTGTTTTGGCCGACCCTCCACCTTCCGTGGCCCTTAAATAGTCAGCCGCACCCTCTTCTAGGGTTTGGGTTTTGTTTAGACTAAGTTAGCTTTTGCTACTTTGCCTTGTACTCGCTGCGTGTCGGCTAGACCGCCGAATACTTGTCTTCGAACCCCACCGTTGTTTTGTTTTCGATTGAATCTTACATCGTTATTTGCAATTGAGTTGCTGTTCATCTTGTTCTTGCTTGTTCGTCGATTGCTTGCAGGAACAAGAACCCTCGTGGTTAGATTGATCGGCCACGACAAGGTCACGAACAATCTCGGAGTTGGTGTATCGATCGCTAAGGCGCAACGTCCTTGGATGGTTGTAGTCGGTCGTCAACGTCATCTCCTTCCCCAATCGAATCTACCACTCTCATCGAAAGATCGGGACCCCTAGTCCTATCAGTTGGTATCAGAGCTCAAGGTTGATCGGTGAGAGATCTTATCTAGTCTTTGCAATTTTTTACCTACAGTCCAGAAACCCAAAAAAAAAAGTAGATCAGATCTATTCCCCTAAATCCGAAACAAGGTTGACCCTTACGCTATTGCTGCATAGTCTTTGTTTGTTGAGTTTTCGGTTGCATCGTCGCGTCCTTTGCTGGTCTTAGTGTCTAGTTCCTTTAGAGTTTCGAGTTCTGCTCATGTTTTGGACTCACCGTTGTAGTTAGATCCGAACTGTCATAGGAGGGAAGAAAAGGGGAGGATTCGGTTACTCGGGAGATGTTGCCCTAATTGGTCTTGGAGTAGGACACGATTCGGATCCAAGCGCCTCGCGTGTGAAAAAAAAGAGAGAGAAAAAAAGTGAGACAAGAAGGAGCAGGCGGCATCTCTAGAAGAGCCGGCATAAAAAAAAAGAAGAGAGAGAAAAACCTAACTTTTGCATACGACCTCCGATTGAGGCGATTCTTGATCCGTTGGAAATCTGGGAAATCTGAAGATTTTAGATCCGCGTAAGCCTCCAGGCACATACGCGGCAGCTTCGACCCCAAAAAAGGTCGTTTAGGGCCTCAAAACGGGCCCGCAAACCGAGGAAAAATCAAGTTTCTCAGAATTTGCTCAAAATTGACAGAGCCCTTCTGCACGTGATTCTAAGGTCCCCTGTGAAGACGGTACCCTTTTTCGAGCTCCAGAACTCCGTGTGCAACGTCATCTAGTTTCTTTCTGCACGGTGTGTCTTCGTTTGTGTTCTAGGCTCGCGTCTCTAGTGCGGTCTAGCCTAGGACCAGACACGGTATCGTCGTTGAGCGATTATTCAACTTGCTTTGACTAATGTGGTTCTAAGTTATCCTTTGTTCACTCTCGGCCACCCATAGCTCCACAGATTTGGCTACCACCTCACGTGGGACTAGCGGCCGAGGCAGCGATACACCCAAT
Source organism: Bonia amplexicaulis (assembly GCA_036346245.1). Classification (NCBI taxonomy): domain Eukaryota; kingdom Viridiplantae; phylum Streptophyta; class Magnoliopsida; order Poales; family Poaceae; genus Bonia; species Bonia amplexicaulis. Next base: position 320,828 of record JAYGGG010000156.1, on the reverse strand, counting down.
TTCCAGGAGATATTGTCTTGTCTTGTCGGCTGCAATCACCTCCTGCTTGCTGTTGTAAGAACTTGTAAGAGCTTGACAGAACAGGTTGAGAGTGTGCGACTTGATCTAACCACATCTCAGTAGTTGTGAGGGCATAACCTGCAGTTTTAATATTATTTTTTTTTCTTCTCTTCTTGGTTTGTTCTTGTCATCTAACAATGTCGAGAACCGGTGGGCACGAGGCGCGCCACATTCCCCTCGGACTAGGGCATCATACAACACTTTGAGCGCCAAATGAAGCCGCAAACCGAGGGACTTGAAGAGGATGTAAGGGTCACCAACGAACCTTGGCCAATTGGAGGCAGCAGATCAACACCAACACTACGCTTGCAACATTGGAGGCTTCCGTTGGCACCGTCAACGCTTCACTTGCCGAGATTTTGAGACGTATTGATGAGAGGGGCGTGCATCTCCCGCTGCACCAACTCAGCGTACTCGTGCCAATCTTGGTGTCGTGGGCGGCGGGGTGGGCGAAAATGGTGGAGACGAATATGCGGTGACATCGAGATTGATGATGATGAGGACGCCACCCTCATCGTCAACCACGCCGAATGAGGTGCGTGAGAATGATGAATCGCTTGGTAAGATTAAGTTCACTATACCACCTTTTGATGGAAAATATAACCCCGATGCTTATATCACTTGGGAATTGGTCGTTGATCGAAATTTGCTTGTCATGCATTCCACGAAACAAAAGGGTTAGGGCTGCTACTAGTGAGTTCTTGATTTTACGTCTGCTTGGTGGAGTGAATGTTGTAAGAAAAATCCTTTCACCATACCACCAACTTGGGATGCATTAAAAGAATCATGCGAGCTAGATTTGTTCCCTCATATTATGCACGTGATTTGTTACATAAGTTGCAACAATTGAGGCAAGGTAGTAAAAGCGTGAGGAATATTTTCAAGAATTGCAAGCAGGCATGTTTGCGTTGTGACTTAGAGGAAATCAAGAAGCCGCTATGGCTAGGTTTATGGATGGTTTGAATCGGAAATTCGTGGATATCTTAGCTTACAAGGAATATAACTCTATCACTCGTTTATTTCATCTTGCTTGTAAAGCTGAAAGAGAAGTGCGAGGACGACGCGAGCACTAGGACTAACGTTTACAGGTCGTGCAAACATTTGGTCTCAACGTGCATCTGCCGCACCATCAAGCCAACCCCCTACACCTTCTTCCTCCAACAGCAAGCCACGGTTTTCATCATCAAATTCGGCATCTCGGGCATCCGAAGCAACAAAGGGGACAGCCCAAGCACATGCGAAGAGCTCTTCGTCCGTTGCATCTACGGGACGAACGAGGGATATCCAATGTCATCAATGCAAGGGGTATGGCCATGTGAGGAGTGAGTGCCCGACCAAGCGTGTTTTGATTGCGAGAGATGATGGTGAGTATTCTTCTGCTAGTGATTTGGATGAGGATACATATGCTATGCTTGCAGCTGACCATGCAGGTAGTGGGAAGGAGCAAGAAGAAGAGCACATTGGTCTTTGAAGATGCGAGCGCTATGAGAGCCTCATTGTGCAGCGTGTGTTGAGTGTACAAATGGAGAGGCGGAGCAAAATCAGCGGCACATCCTTTTCCAAACAAAGTGCGTCGTGAAGGAACGCTCATGCCGAGTGATAATTGATGGAGGGCTGCAACAACTTGGTGAGCTCCGATATGGTGGAGAAGCTTATGTTGAACACCAAACCTCACCCACAACCTTACTACATTCAATGGTTCAATAACAGCGGCAAGGTGAAGGTAACACGAATGGTGAGAGTAAATTTTGCTATTGGTTCTTATCACGATGTTGTAGAATGCGATGTTGTACCTATGCAAGCATGCTCTATCTTTATTAGGTAGACCGTGGCAATATGATAAAGATTCAACGCATCATGGTAAGACAAACCAATATTCTTTTGTGCATCATGACAAGAAAATTGTGTTACATCCTATGTCTCTGAAGCTATTTTCAAAGATGAGATTGCTAGAGCAAGTAGAGAGAAAATCAGAGCATAATAGGGTGAAAATCGATTGTTGCAAGCGAACTTGAGCAACATAAAAGAAAAACTCTAAATCTGTTCATAAGATGAAAAATGAGATTAAATTGAAAGGTGCATGTTTTCTTGCTACTAAGTCTCAAGTGACCGAAATGGATGCTAGTACTTCTATTTGTTATGCCTTACTTTGCAAACAAGCTTTATTTTCGATCGGAGGTACCTTCTTACATGCCTCCTTTGTCACTAATCTTTGCGGAGTACATGGATGTCTTTCCAAAGGACGTGCCACCGGGGTTACCACCGGTCGAGGGATTGAGCACCAGATTGATTTGATTCCGGGGCATCTTTGCCCAATCGTGCGCCATCTGGGACCAATCCGGAAGAAACTAAGGAGATTCGTCAAGTTCAAGAATTGCTTGATAAAGGCTATGTGCGTGAGTCTCTTAGTCCTTGTCTTTATTCGGTAATTTTAGTGCCTAAGAAAGATGGCTCATGGCGTATGTGTGTGGACCGTGAAGCGATCAATAACATTACCATTAGATATCGTCACCCTATTCCTAGGTTAGATGATATGCTTGATGAATTAAGTGGCTCTATTGTCTTCTCTAAAGTTGATTTGCGTAGTGGGTACCACCAAATTCGCATGAAATTGGGAGATGAATGGAAAACGACATTTAAAACTAAGTTCGGTTTGTATGAGTGGTTAGTGATGCCATTTGGTTTAACTAATGCACCTAGCACATTCATGAGATTAATGAGCGAGGTTTTGCGTGTTTTCATTGGTAAATTGTAGTGGTCTATTTTGATGATATATTGATATATAGCGGATCACTAGAGGAACACCTTTGCCATTTACGTGATGTTTTTATGCTTTACGTAATGCACGTTTATTTAGTAACGTTGAGAAGTGCACATTTTGCGGATCGAGTCTCTTTTCTTGGCTATGTTGTTACTCCACGGGGCATTGAAGTTGATCAAGCCAAGGTTGAGGCAATCTGAGTTGGCCGACTCTAAAGCAGTCACGCAGTGCGAAGTTTTCTAGGACTTCTTGGATTCTATCGTCGTTTTGTGAAGGATTTCAGCACCATCGCTGCACCATTGAATGAGCTCACTAAAAGGGGTGCCGTTTACTTGGGGAATGCACAGAAGACGCCTTCAACACATTGAAAGATAAGTTAACACATGCACCATTACTCCAACTTCCGTTTTGGTAAGACTTTTGAGCTAGAATGTGATGCTAGTGGAATTGGATTGGGTGGTGTCTTTGTTGCAAGAAGGTAAACACATGGCATACTTTAGTGAAAAATTGAGTGGGCCTAGTTTGAACTATTCTACTTATGATAAGGAATTATATGCTCTAGTTCGAACTTTAGAGACATGGCAACATTATTTATGGCCCAAAGAATTTGTCATTCATTCGATCATGAGTCATTAAAGCATATTAGAAGTCAAGCAAAATTGAACCGTAGGCATGCAAAGTGGGTTGAATTCATAGTCTTTTCCTTATGTCATAAAACACAAAAGGGAAAGGAAAATGTTATTGCGATGCCTTGTCTAGGAGATATACCATGCTCTCACAACTTGACTTCAAAATTTTGGATTGGAAACAATTAAGGAGCATTATGTTCATGATGATGATTTTAAAGGCGTGTTGTTGAATTGCAAAGACGGAAAACGTGGAATAAATTTGTCCTAAATGATGGATTTGTGTTTAGAGCTAACAAACTATGCATTCTAGCTAGCTCTGTTCGTTTGTTGTTGTTACAGAAGCGCATGGAGGTGGACCGATGGGGCATTTTGGAGCGAAGAAGGCGGAAGACATACTTGCTAGTCATTTCTTTTGGCCAAAGATGAGGCGTGATGTGGAGCGTTTTGTTGCTCGCTGCACCACGTGTCAAAAGGCTAAGTCACGACTTAATCCTCACGGTTTGTATATGCCTCTACCTGTTCCTAGTGTGCCTTGGGAAGATATTTCTATGGACTTTGTTTTAGGACCGCCTAGGACAAAGAAGGGAGGGATAGCATATTTGTTGTTGTGGATAGATTTTCTAAGATGGCCCACTTCATACCATGTCATAAAAGTGATGATGCTACCAATATTGCTGTTTTGTTCTTTCGTGAAGTTGTTCGTTTGCATGGTGTGCCAAATACAATAGTTTCCGATCGTGACACTAAATTCCTTAGCCATTTTGGAGAACTTTATGGGCTAAATTGGGGACTAATTGTTATTTTCGACTACATGTCATCCCCAAACGATGGGCAAGCGAAGTTGTGAATAGAACGTTATCTACCATGCTTAGGGCTGTTTTGAAAAGAACATTAAAATGTGGGAAGAATGCTTGCCTCATATTGAATTTGCTTATAATCGCTCTGCATTCTACTACAAAGTTGTGCCCTTTTGAGATTGTCTATGGCTTTGTGCCTCGTGCTCCTATTGATTTGCTACCACTTCCATCTTCGGAGAAGTTAAATTTTGATGCTAAACAGCAGTCTTGACTTGATGTTGAAACTGCATGAGACAACCAAAGAAAATATTGAGCGTATGAATGCTAAATATAAACTTCTTGGTAGTAAAGGAAGGAGGCATTTAACTTTTCAACCGGGTGATTTAGTTTGGTTGCATTTGAGAAAAGAAAGATTTCCTGAATTGAGGAGGTCTAAGTTGATGCCTAGAGCTGATGGTCCTTTCAAAGTGTTGGAAAAGATTAATGATAATGCATATAAACTTGAGTTGCCTGCAGATTTTGGGGTTAGTCCCACATTTAACATTGCAGATTTGAAGCCATACTTAGGAGAAGAAGATGAGCTTGAGTCGCGGACGACTCAAATGCAAGAAGGGGAGGATGATGAGGACATCCTTTCCATGCATACAACCATGCCGACTCCACATCAAACTGAAACTATGATACAAGGACCAATGACTAGAGCGCGAGCACGTCAACTTAACCATCAGGTGAATGCGTTCCTAAGTTTGCATACAAATGTTTCAAAGAATGGAATACTACTTAATTCTTGTGATGATTTAATTGTCCTTAGGAACCATGGGGAAGAACCACGTGAGCTCAAGTATAGAAGTGGAACCATCAAGTGCAAACCAAGTCCTGTTTACAAGTTTGACTCGGATTCGGCCTTTTTGACAGTGTCTACTTCAAACGGCCATAACTTTTGATCCAGAAGGTTACTCGGGGCCCGTGAGTACTCGTTGGAAAGCTCTTGAAGTCTACTTTCAGATGGATCCGGCCTCACCTCCAAATTCCATCCGAGTCGGTCAGAAACTGCAAAACAAGTCACGTCACTTTTCCAGTCCGAGTCAAAGTGGGCCTTGGGCCTTGTAATTCGAGTCCTTTTCGGCTTCCTAGTGTTTTGGCCGACCCTCCACCTTCCGTGGCCCTTAAATAGTCAGCCGCACCCTCTTCTAGGGTTTGGGTTTTGTTTAGACTAAGTTAGCTTTTGCTACTTTGCCTTGTACTCGCGCGTGTCGGCTAGACCGCCCGAATACTTGTCTTCGGAACCCCACCGTTGTTTTTGTTTTCGATTGAATCTTACATCGTTATTTGCAATTGAGTTACTGTTCATCTTGTTCTTGCTTGTTCGCCGATTGCTTGCAGGAACAAGAACCCTCGTGGTTAGATTGATCGCGCAAACAAGGTCACGAACAATCTCGGAGTTGGTGTATCGATCGCTAAGGCGCAGCGTCCTTGGATGGTTGTAGTCGGGTCGTCAACGTCATCTCCTTCCCCAATCGAATCTACCACTCTCATCGAAAGATCGGGACCCCTAGTCCTATCACACTACGAACAAGATGTTCGTGGAGCTGCCTCCATCGACTAGGATGCACTTGATGTCACACCCTGCGATATTGGCCTGGATCACCAAGGGATCTTGGTGAGGGAAGTTAACCCCCACCGCATCAGCCATCGTGAAAGTAATATCAGCCTGTTCCTAACCAGGGGGCATTTGGGCAGGATATGCGGCGACGTGGTGTAGTCGACGGTTGTAGGCCTTTTGCTATCGTTCGGATGGGAATTCAAACGATGAACCACCTATGATAACATTGATGACTAAGTGTGATTCGCCATCGGGGGACTGTATGTGCAAGGCGATAGGGGTGGATTGGACTAGGTGGCCTTCTGGGGGTTGCTACACATGTGCCACCACTAGTACTTTTGCCTTGAGGGCTCTGTCCCTGACGACGCTCTCTCAGAGCATTGCAATGGTCGTGCACTATCGAGTGAGGTGGTCGCCGTGGCCGTGCACTTCGCGCCACAACCCCTGTTGTTGTCCATCCTCATGGCCACATCCACCGGGCTCGCGAGCATGACCTCTTCCGCTACTACGACCTCTGTGGCAATGCCCCCAACTAGTTGAGGTGTTGTTGTTGTCACCACCACCTTCGATGTCGAGAACGTATTTGGGTCGTTGGCCCTTCCATTGATTGCAGCTGGAGCCATCCTTTGAAGGATCGGGGCATGCTTTGACTCGAAAGCATCGCCCTGACGTTGCTGCGCGTCCTCCTCTATCTTATCAACGAGCTTGGCGACTATTTATAGGCTTGCGCATGTGGTACTTGTCCAACGGCTCCGGACGAAGACCTCGCATTATCGCATTGATGATGGTGGTCTCATTCACGCCCTTGACTTGGCAGTAGACTTTAGCGAAGCTCTTGAAATATTCTTGGAGTTTCTCGAAAGGCTTCTACTTGATGGCGAAAAGCTAGTCTACGTCCACCCGCTTGGAGTAATTTCCTTGGAAGTTGTTGTACATGCAGTTTTGGATTTGCTCCCATGTGTATATAGAGTTCGGCTCGATGGTGAAGAACAAGGAGAGTTCTATCACTTGAAGAGCGAGTGGCAACCCCTTTGCCTTCATCGAGATGTCACCCTTGCTGCTTCAATGGTTGTCTCATAGACACGCACGAACTTTCGGGGATCTGTATCGCCCTTGTGTGGTTCGACCGTGGGCATCTTGAAGTCTTTTGGTCACGCGGATTGCTGCAGACCAGCAGATAGGGGAGACTATGGGTCTACGCGATGGGGTATGCTGCGGGTGGTGATAGGGGCCTCGCGATTGTCCGCCCTTTTGGCGGCGACCTTCGTGACTATCGTCGTAGGTGCTTGTTGGCTCCAACCTCTTGCATCTCTCACATGGCGCTTCGAAGGTCTGCTAACTCACACTAGAGCATTTCGAGGGCCGCCACTAGAGTGCCTTCCATCGCACGAGCATCAGGATCTGCTTGTGTGGAGGCATGTGCGGCGAGGTTGCTAGCGATGATGGCTTGAGCACTAGAATCGCTAAGTGTGTTGGTGCGGTAAGCGTGGTGGTTGGTGACAGGTCTGGTGCGAGCATCGAAGTCGACGGTTGTCTCAGCGTAGGTTCCGGGGTTGCCCGATGTACCGGCTCAGGCGTCTGGATCACTTGACATGTTGGTGAGGGCTCCGAGGTTAGCGGACATGCCGGCGTGGGTGTCGGGGTCAACGGTTGTGCTGGCATGGGCATCGGGGTCAACGGTCATGTCGTCGTAGGCATCAGGGTCGACGGTCATGCTGACGCGGGCATCATGATCGATGGCCATGCCAACATCCTGGTCAATGGTCGTGCTGACGTTGACGTCTAATCTAGCTCCTTGTGTTAGCGTTGACCGCTCACCACCCATGGCCTTGGGGCGTCTCTACCATGGGGTGGCGGGTCTTCGACCACTGGCCCTTGCGTGCTAGTCTCGACGGACACCGCCACCTCGCTTCTCTTTCACTTGGTTGTCATAATTGCTTTCTTAGGTGCCATTGCCTTTCTCAAGCCCGTAGCTTGCTCATCGTCCCCATGGTTGGCGCCAACTGTTGTGATTATGGACCAAACAATAAACAAGGGGATTAGTAGAGTAAGTGTAGTAAATAATCTGGCCTGGCTCTCTCGTTTGCCAACGATGTATATATATGGCCATAAGGCTCTATTACAGTAATACCCCATAGTGGCCTACTATGCTAAGGGTATGGGTGTCTTTTTACATGATTTATTGGGCCTTTTTACCTAACAGGCCAAATGAATGTAGGTGAGGGCCACCCTTACAACAGTGACCTATTCTAGCGCTTGTGCTAGTGGGCACATGTGATATAATCTCTCTCTCTATTCCATCTCATGTAACCTATATAAATACTGATACTGATGAATGGAAGAGGTGTGCTAAGTTTACATAATTTATCTTGGTATCAGAGCTATATATGTTACTGTTGTAGGGGTGGTCCCCACCTAAGCCCAGCCAGCCTGGTAGAAGGTTGTAAGGCCCAAAATGGGACATGTACAATGATATGTATGCCCCTAAGGGGGGTATTTGAGTGCAGGGGTATAGCTGTAAAACAGTTCCCATGTAACCATATATATATGTGTAATCCAGGCCATGGGGAAACCCTAAGGCATTGCTCACCTAACTCTCCACTACCAAATCTCTCTCTGTTTGGTCTGTAACCACGACAGTTGGCACCGTCCGTGGGGAACGGCAAGAGCAAACTCCAAGATCTGAAGAAGGATGTCACTAAGGAAACCTTCATCATCGGTGGCAAAGGAGAAGAAGAAGGGCGCCACGGGACCCCGCGTCGGCACCAGAACTTCGGCATCGGCAATCGCGAGCGCGGACATCGGCGCGGGCACGGCGGCTACGAACATCGACGCTCATGGCCCGATGATCGACCCCACCGCTGGCATGACGACCGACCCCACCGTTGGCGCGACGACCGACCCCACCGCTGGCGTGACGATCGACCCCACCGGCAAGCCGTCGGGTTGTCGGGCGTAACGCCGATGACCATGCCGGCACGGCCACCATCCCTACCCCCGGTGCGGGAGTAGCAAGCGGCTCTGGTGGCCACGTCGGCCTCGTCACCGACCTTGAAGCCCACCACGCCGGTGCATCGGATAGCCCAGGGGCGCATGCCATGGTCACCGTGTCTCCGATGGTCCAATCGGGTGCGCCAATAGCCCTAGCCGCAGTAACGGTGGAGAGTGCTCTGCTGACGGCCATCGGTATGCTCTGACGGGATCTAGTGGACCTCTGTAGAGCTGTGCGGGACATACAAGAGGCTCAGAGCCAACAGACCCCGCCGATGAGCGCGCTGGAGCCCACGCCGGAGCGGGCGGACAGCCGCGAGGTCCCTATATCCAGCCGCGTCCCGCTGCGACGTGTGGACCCGGAGTCCCCCCTCTCCGTGGGCCTACAACAATCGACATGACCGGAGGGCTTCAAGTTCTCCAGTGCCATCGAGCCGTAAAAGAGTGACACAGACCCTCGGGAGTTCGTGCGCGTGTACGAGACCGCCATCGAAGCTGCGGGCGGAGACGACACCACCAAGGCGAAGTGGCCGAGGAGTGGCGCTTTCTTGGTTTGTTACCATAGAGCCGAACTCCATCTACGAGTGGGAATAGATCCGCGACCGCCTTTACAACAACTTCCAAGAGAATTACGTTGAGCATGTCGACGCGGATCAGCTCTTCGCGGTTAAGCAGAAACCCTAGGAGAAGCTCCGGGAGTATTTCAAACGCTTCACGAAGGTCCGCTGCTAGGTTAAGGACGTCAACAAGACGACCAACATCAACGCAGTCACGGGGCTCTCACTGGGGCCGGCGGGCGAATACAACATGCCCAAGCCAATTAAGACGGTCGCAAAGCTCTTCGACAAGATGGAGGAGTATGCCAGGGCTAAGGAGGACGTGCGAAGGCGCCAAGACGAAGACTCTGACACCACCAATCAGGCGCGGAGCATGACGAAAAGTGGAGACTCGTCGAAGGGAGACTCTCCAAAGGGCAAGCGCAAACAAGAGCCGCCGAAGGGCGCCCCCGAGCACAAGGACGCCCAGCACAAGGACTCGTCGGGCGATAAGCCCAAGTGTGGCCAACACAAGTCCCAGAGAGCCCGCTACGTCTTTGACATCGAGGACGGCTCGAAGACAATGCCCCCGCCACCGCAGCTAGGGGTCACTAGGGCCGGGGGCGGGGGCGCGGCCGGGGCCGCGATGATAGGACCTGTGCGGAACACGACGACCAGCCCTACGGTCTGTGGTGCGAGGTGCACGGCCGAGGTAGCCACGACACGCGTGCATGCACCACCATCGCGGCGCTTCGACAAAGCGTCATCAGGGATAGAACCCTCGAGGTGCGGCCGCCCGTCGTAGCCCATGTCCAGCAACCCCCAGCGGGCTCCATGCGAATACATGATCACGGGTTACAACCCAAGGGGGGACCATTGCGGATTCAAACCCACGTGCAGTGGCCACAGGAAGGCCCCTTGCGGAGTCAAGCCCTAGAGGGAGCCCAACGCCGGGTTATAAAAGTCATCTCCGGGGGCTCCTCGCTGTAGTTCGCCTCGGCACGGCAGCAGAAGGCCTACGTGCAGAGGCTGCACCACATAGCAGTATACCCGGCGCAGGTACCGTCGGACTGGGTGCGGCACGACATTACCTTCATGCCCGCGGACGCTGAGGGCATGGACCATCAAGACCCCCTGGTTATCGGGGTCACCATCGCGGGATGCGACGTCAAGCGCGTCCCAGTCGATGGAGGAAGCTCCGCGAACATCTTGTTCGCAACGGCCTTTGACCAAATGGGAATCCCTCGAAGCCGCTTAGGTCCCTCGAGAATCTATTACGAGGCTTGGAGGTCACCATCGGGGCGTTGGGCGGATATGCTGCAGGTCTCCCTCGGGCGGGACAACAACGTGAGAAGCGAGGACGTCACCTTTGACGTCGTCGACATCCCTTACCCTTACAACGCCATATTGGGGCGGCCAACCCTCAATTCCATCGGGGCAGTCCCACATCACGGCTTTCTATGCATGAAACTTCAGGGCCTGCGAGGTATCATCAACACCCACGGCGATCAGGATATAGCCCGACGTATAAAGCTTGGGGCCCGAGGCCCGCACCGCGAGGTTCGTTGGGATTCGTGAGGTTGGCACGACAGCGTAAAGGCCCTTGGCGGCTCCAAGAAGCACCCTGTCGGCCTTACGCTTGGGGCACCCGGCACGAGGCTCCCGCGAACCCCACCTCACCACCTCGGCAGCAAAGATCGATCTGCCCCATCCTCGAGCGACCTATGGTCAATACCCTGTCTTTTGTAATCGCTCACCCGTGCAAACGGGAGATCAATAAAGTCCACCGTTTGCGAAACTTTTCATATTTTGTGCAAAGACACACGGAGGCTTGCCTCCGCACGCACTCTCCAGAGTATAAATAAGACGTGGATGCTATCCCTGCGCACTTTACAGAGTATAAACAAGACGCGGATGTTCCTGCGCACGCGTGGATGTTGTCCCTACGCGTACTCTCCGGAGTATAAATAAGACGTGGACGATGATCCCACGCACTCTGCGGAGTATAAATAAGACACGCGGTAAACGCGCGCACTCTTCGTGAGTATAAACAAAGACGCACGGTAGCCCACGGGACGCGCGCACTCTGCTGAGTATAAATAAGACACGCGGTAAACACGGGCACTCTCCGTGAGTGTAAATAAAGACGCACGGTAGCCTACGGGACGCGCGTACTCTGCGGAGTATAAATAAGACATGCGGTAAATGCGCACAGTCTTCGTGAGTACAAACAAAGACGCACGGTAGCCCGCGGGACGCGCGCACTCTGTGGAGTATAAATAAGACACGCGGGGGGACGCCCCTGCGCGCACTTTACGGAGTATAAATAAGACACGGATGTTGTCCCTGCTCACTCTACGGAGTATAAATAAGACGCGGATGCTGTCCCTGCGTACTCTACAGAGTATAAACAAGACACGGATGTTCCCGCGCACGCGTGGATGTTGTCCCTATGCGTACTCCCCGGAGTAAAATAACACGTGGACGATGATCCCACGCACTCTACGGAGTGTACATAAGACATGGAGGTTGTCCCTGCGCGCACTCTACGGAATGTAAATAAGACGCGGATGTTGTCCCTGCGCACTCTACGGAGTATAAATAAGACGCGGATGCTATCCCTGCGTACTCTACAGAGTATAAACAAGACACGGATGTTCCCGCGCACGCGTGGATGTTGTCCCTACCCGTACTCCCCAGAGTATAAATAAGATGTGGGGTCCAGCCGAACCTCCGACTCGGTGTCGCGCAGGGGAAAAAATGCAGCGCCCTCGAGCCCCGAGCAGTGCGGAGAACCGGTGCCCACAGGAGACCAGGCTTCCCGGCCGGGAGCCTCCGTGTCGAATCGACTCCATGAGCTCCTTAGCCCGGTCACCGCAGCCGCGGAGGGAACAGCGTCGGCCCCGGCCTTGACCCCGCATAAGCGCCGCCCGACCGGACCTCGATATCCCATCGGCTTCGAACCGGCAAGGCGATCCTCAAGGCTACTCCGATCTCATGTCTGCGGAGTCCAGTCGGGTCTCTGTGTGGGCCCCACACAAGACGGGTCCAGGGAGGTAAGTTGGACGCAGACTCGGCCCCGCTATCATAAAACTTCTTAAGTAGGTGGGATCTGGGGACGTGCAAACGCCGGGACAACCCGCATTGCCATCAACGCGCCGCTATCGTGCCGGGGATACCATGTGGATCTCCGATCTCCAGTCCGTGCAAAGACTCCTGAGCCTGCCCCGATCGAACCCCGCAGCAACGCCGGAGAGCACCTCGACTTCGATGTCTGTGCGACGACCTAGCGGCCCCAACCGGTGGGGATCCAGCCGTCCGCGCTCCCCGCAATCGGGGAGCGCAGCCGCTAACATACCACAAATCTACAAGTCTTGACTTGTTCTCATAAATAGGCCTCCTTCAGTTCAACAACATTCTTTGATAGTTAGCGCCAATAGACGCGATCAAAGAACGCAGCTGAACCAAAGTAGGTCTACTTGTAAGAACAAGATCATCATATGCACGAAGCGTCAATCGGCGAAAATGCAGCCACCCGCCTTCCCCCCATGACCGGCCGCATCACAATGAAAGACGACACAAGAAGATGGCAGCATATATATACTGCGCGCCCCCATCGGGAAATGCAACTGCGGAGAGCAACGGCGAAACTCGAACCATCGCAAGCAGTCCGGCTCACATCGGCGGTGACGGCAAGACGCCGCACCGGCGCATGCCCCATCGTCCCAAACTCCTCGAGGCAGGCGGCGACCGCGATCGTCTGATCGCTTTACACCCCACGACGTGCCAACTGCAAGATGCGCCGGCGCATGCTATCACGGCGTGCAGCGCACGTCGCGCGCCAGGCGACGCTGAGGTGTTCCCGCGCAGCCACGTGGCCGTGCCTCGGCTTCAACCTGGTGCAATGATTCCGGAGCACACGATTACGAAACCGCCCGACGACATCGGGGCGCCCCTCGGCTCTGCATCCGTCGGCCCAATCGGCCCTCCGCTAGGCCCAGCATAAGAAGGAACGCCCCCGCATCCCGCTCCGCTCCCAGATCCGCAGCGCGGCGGAAGCTTATTGGGCATAAGCCTCTCGGCGGAGATGTCTTCGACCGGAGGTGTCTTCGGCGGTAACTTCGATCCCAACCACCACCAAGACATAGTCTTGTCCGATATCACAGGAGGTCACAGGCCGTACGGACGGAGGGGGCCAAATGGCTCGGAAACATGGCTTTGGCCTGGGGAAACCCTTCACCATGAGAGACTCCTATTGTAGGGGTGGCCCCTACCTAAGCCCAGCAGGTTGTGAGGCTCAAAATGGGACATATACAATGACATGTATGCTCCTAAGAGGGGTATTTGAGTGCAAGGGTATAGCTGTAAAACACTCCTTATGTAACCATATATATATGTGTAATCCAAGCCATGGGGAAACCCTAAGGTATTGCTCACCTAACTTTTTACTACCATATCTCTTTCTGTTTGATCTGTAACCACGACAATTACAATAAACGATAAGGATCAATCCATAGGACTTGGTCTAGATGGTTGAAACGCCAACGGTGTCATTTGCCTAACACTATGTCAAGTACATCATATAATTTAGAGTGTCATTTGTCTAACACTATGTCAAGTACATCATATAATTTAGAGTGTCATTTGTCTAACACTATGTCAAGTACATCATATAATTTAGAGTAACTATGTTGGTACAACCTAAAATTTAGAATAACAAATAAAAGAAAATTACCTAAAATTTAAAAATTAGAATAACAAATTAAAGTCAATTGGTATTGCACGCATCACCTAATTTTTTTAATGTTAGTTAGGAGAAAAAGAAAAATAATCTACCATAGATATGGTAACTAGATATACGTGAAGACAACAATTTAGGTTTAGAAATTACTATGTCAGCCATTTGTATACCACATTAAACAACCAATTTTTTCTTAATTAGTCATACAAGCAATGTATTCAGCTTTTGTACCATCTTTCTCTGTTCTTTGTACAACTTAGATATATTCTCAATCACTGGTTATTGATGTTGAAATCAAAATTATATTGTACTTTATCTACTCTCAATGCATTTTATATTAAATACTATTTCTATATTATAAATTTTTATTTAATTATTTTATATTTTGAGAAGGAGACTAATTATTTCATCTAAAAAGGCAGTCCGTGCGAACGCACGGGTTAGCGACTAGTATCTTATAATTTTCTTTTCAAAAGTACGAGGCTGAACAAATTGGTGGCATGCGTAGTGGGAACTAGGAAGGAAAGGAAAGCTATCTATTGTTATATATTTGTCTGTGTTACACCATAACCAAGACACGGGGACAGCAGGTAAGACCAATTAGCATAGTTTAGCCCTACCTGTTTGTAAGATCATTGATAACAATTAGAAAAGGATAAATAATTACAACGTCTAGCAAAAGTTTTTTTGCATTTTTAAGATTTACTTATTTCTTTATCTGTAATTATAGCAAAGACACGAAAAACATAATAAAAGAAACAGAAAAAAAAACTCACGCGTCCAGGTGTTTGACGTGTGATTGATTGCACCGATTTTATAAGACTTGAATCTCTCTCTTTCCTCAGAGTGGCGTTGATTTATTCTGTCGGCTATCTCTCTCTCTCTCCTCAGCGTGTGACCGCGCGAGCGCCGCTGCTGCTTCGCTTTTTAGTCACCGGTGCATGCATTCGAATCAAGTACCGAAGCGACGTAACTACACTTGCCGTGAACGAGTCGCTGCAGCAATTGATGCGACTATGGTGAGCAAAGAACTGAGACCAGCGATGCATGCTCACCAGAACCGAGGAGCGAGGCACCGCCGGTGCATGCAAAGATCAAACGCGCCGCCGCAATTTTTTTCTCTCCAAACAAAAACGCGTTCGGTCCAAAAAGCCCTACAAAAACGACGGCCCCCTCTGGTTCTTACACCTCACGTATATCTCTCTTTTTTTTAATCTCTATCTAAAACCCTAATATAACTCATCTAACTGAATCTAGATCTTTTTATCTCAATCAGACTTTTACCCTACTACTATTCAAGGGATCCGAAACCCTTCATAACGCGGATTTTTCAAAATTCCAATTTTTCAACTCGTCACGCGTCGAAACTTCCAGAACCGCACCTCTCATAACTTCACCACGTATCATCCATATTTGATCTCCATGTGCTCCAGCGTGAGCCCGACCACCTCATGACATCTTCGACCGCATAGACCTCAGATTTCCCCCTCTTAGTCCCGGTCTTTCTCGTCACCGACCATGATCATCTTCACGCCCAACCTGCACATGGAAAGACCAAAGAACATTTTTCCGGCACAAGTTCTCTCCAACTTGACCAATATTAGTCCACACACACGCAACACACCACACAACCAATGTTGTAATTATTCATTATCTAAATTATCAATTATTCATCACCAAAATATCCTAGACCTTCATTCCATGGTGACGTGAAGACAACTATGTCAAAGAGCAAGCATTTGGAAGTCTACGACCTATCCAGGAGAATAAGGTTTCTCTCTCCCCTTTTGACTTCTGTAGGTGCTAACCCCTATTGTGCAGATTTTCACCTCTCTGTGAAGCTGAAGGACTATACGTCGAGCAACACCCAGGAACCCATTACTAGCCAATACAACCCCACCTTCTTTCTTCCTATTCCACCGGAATCTCGGGGTCGAGATTCTTTTTAAGGGGGTAGATTTGTAACATCCTGAAAATGTTAAATTTGAAAATACAAAGCTTTTGAATTATTTTGCAATATATTTTGGAATTTGGATTTTTATTGTGATTCCCTGAATTTTGGTTGAGGTTTAAAAGGCCCTAAAGAAAATATGGAAGTAAAAGCAATCTATAATTTTGAATTCGAATATGAAAAGATGATCCATTAAAAGAGGAATACAACTTGAACCCAAAAATTTGGGAATTATATTTTAAGATTGCAATAGTAAATAGATAAAAATATATATATAAAATAAAAATAATAAAAAGGAGTAAATATATGCAAAGAAATTCTTCCCACAAAGATGTGAAAAAAATATATAATAATAAATAAATATAGGCTTGAAATATATATATATATATATATATATATATATATATATATATATATATATATATATATATATATGGGAACATATCTAGTGCTAATGGTCATTTAGGTGCTAACATGCTAATATCACTCGGGATCGTTAGATCTACCATCTACGGCGTGGATCCTTGAGGGTGGAAGCTCCCAATCCACTTATGCAATTTTTCGCATAACCCCCTGCTAAACCTCTCGATTTTGCCTCAACTCCCCAGAGTCTCCCGCCGCTCATCCCTTCCGACCTCAGCTCTGCCGTCGCCTTCTAGGGTTTGAGCGCCGCCTTCCTCCTCAGGCCCGCGCCTCCCGCCGTCTGTCCCCCTCTTCGGCCTCCACCGCCTCGGCCAAGCCTCTGCTGACACCACGGCTCGCCTCGGCTGGACCGCCTCGCTCCGCCTCCGGCGATGCCGCTACCTCGATCTCTAGCCCGCCGCCTCCCTCGCCTCCGGCGACGCCGCCATCGCTGTCCTCCACCACAGGCCACCTCCCTCCGCCTCGCCCTCTGCGCCATCGTGGACCGTCTCTGCGCTGCCGCCAACACCCCTCCTCGTCCAATCCTCCGAGGCCGCCGACTCCCTCGTCAGTCCGGTCTTGGCGTCCCCAAGCGCTCCGATTGGGTTTCGACTCCTTCGCCGAGCGAAGGTATGTGACCAAGTCCGATTCGATTCTTACCAATCAATAATGTATTTGCTAATTTACGAAATCGGTGTGATGGAGTCGGATCCAAAATTGGGGATTGGTTAGTAGATGGCGAGATGGTGATAAATGGTGTAATGTTGTGTTTCTTGAGAGAATACTAAACCTATTTGAGCTATTGTAATGGTGTAATGGTGATAAATCATAGTCATGACGGATAGCCAACTTTGATGTTCTTAAGGACACATTGCTTAAGCGATAGTTTGATTATCCAATTTGAGTGTGACACTATCATTTCACGCTAACACATGGTAGATTTTCATAGGACAAAAGCACTTAGAAGTAAAGTGCTATCAAAACTAGAAACTTAATTTTGACATTAAATATACATAGATGACCCAAGTATAAATCTCTATTGATCCAACAATGCAAATACCATTTATACCTGTCATTGTGTTTGCGACGATCTGGTTTCAAAGACGATATCAGTCTGTAAAAGTACATTTAAAGAACTTTTATTATTAGCCCTTTTGTGCCTATGTTCTGCACATCATTCGTCTAACTTCTTTTCATCGCAGAATCTATCACAACTTGCCTCCAAAGAATTATGATTTGCTCACCAAAGGATTGAAGGATGATCATGAACGAAATCAAACGTAGCAATGAGTTAATATTGGGGTTGATTCATTTGAAGTAACCAAGCAGTTTACAAGGTGCTCGCGTGATGTAGATCCTGCATGTAAGTATACTAATTGCTCTATCATCTATGTGAACCTCTCATGCATAATCTTTGTTTCATCGATTGTTACTATCAATTTTGCGAGATGAAAGTGTGAGGCATGGGCTCTTCTTATTTTGTTTTCCTTTTCTTTTTTGTCCCATCATCGACCTTGGGTGCCCAAGATTGGTCAAGGTTTACGCATTGAGAATACAACCCTTGTAGATGGTCTCGAAATTTGTCATTGTGGCATATAATCGGGATAGAGTTCATTAAGTCGGCGACTGCGGTTTTTCCTGCACTTTAACTGTTCACGGTAACATTCACTAGTTATGAATCTGCACAAATGGCACTGCTCTAATTTTCTTGGTGTTACTATCGACCTTATTGTTATGTTTTTAATAACTAGTATCGCTTTGTTAGTTGCTCCACGCATTCAAGATATTTTCAACGAACTAGGGAGCTCGAGATGTACCGATTTCGATATCTCATTCTTTGTCCAAAATCTTCTATCCATCGATTTCAACCGTCGACAGATATTATAATGTAGAATTGGGCTGGTCGCTGGTGTTATTACATTAGTTCCCCCAATTCCATAGAATAGTTCGAAATTGGAAACAAAGCGTGTCTCGAGCTACAGTGCTGACAACGTACATCCCTCTAAACTATCTTTTCAACACCTTTCTTATTTGTATAACCAAACTCACAAGAGATTTTTTGGACCGTATTCTGCAAGAGCCTTTTTTGGACCGTACTCTGCAAGAGCCTTTTTTGGACCGTATTCGCCAAGTGATTGGAAAGTTCTTGCTTAGGTGTTGACAGCGAACTTGTGCCTGCATTCTGGGCACAGTCTGTCCCTCATCCGCTGACCGTAGCTGTAAGTACACGACCAGAAGGTAGTCAAGATTCAGAACTAGAAAGAGAAGGAGAAAAAAGAAACTAATCAATCATCAAATGCTGAAGGATCAATAACTAACCTGCTTGGTGTAATATTCAAGTTTAGGATTGCGGCACTTTGGACAGGTTTCATTTACCTAGAACAAAACAATATTTGTGAAGTGCTCAAATATAAAAAAAATAGTAACAATTAGATTATATTTTGAGAAAAAACAATTAACTTACTGTAGCTCTTTGCATAAATTCATCTTCCTTTGGTGCTGATTCAAGAATCACAAACGGCTCAATCTTTAATTCCCTTCTAATATCCTGTCAACAGCATACGATTCAAAACCAAACACATATTATTGGCCACGGTAAAATTCTTCAATATCTGATAATTTCCTTATTGCTTGGGAAAAGAATAGCATTCAAGAAATTGTACAGTTCAAAAGGACAAGTATCTGTAGCACCTGAAATCAAAATTTTCATTTGGTAACTACTGCTAAATGCTTAGTACGATTTGTATAACAATATCTGATATAATTACTTGGTCCGAGTACCTTACACATGCCAAGCTAGAAAAATAACTAGTTCTTACTTTAGCTGCTATACAAGAATTTATGTACAGTCAATAATGTTTTTCCCCATGACTATGATTTATAGTAACTATAGCATTCAATATAAGGACCTCTAGTTACCATCTGCCATCTACTAACAAATCCCCAATTTTGGATATGCTATTTCAGATATTCCCAAAGCTCGAGGATGTTGCTATTTGCATCTTCTCTTCAAAAATCAATAGCTCAGCGAGGTTTAGTATTCTCTCAAGAAACACAACATTACACCATTTATCACCATCGCCATCTACTAACCAATCCCCAATTTTGGATCGACTCCATCACACCGATTTGAAATTAGCAAATACATTATTGATTGGTAAGAATCGAATCGGACTTGGTCACATACCTTGATTCGGCGGCGGAGTCGAAACCAATCGGAGCGCTTGGGGCCGCCAAGACCGGGACGGACGAGGAGGAGGCGGCCTCGGAGGATTGGGCGAGGAGGGTGTTGGCGGCGGCAGAGACGGTCCACGATGGCGCGAGGGCGGGCGGAGGAGGTGGCCCAGGTGGAGGGCAGCGTGGCGGCGTCGCTCGGGGCGAGGCGGCCCTGCTAGAGATCGAGGTAGCGGCATCGCTCGGGCGGGAGGCGGCCCAGCCGGGCGGAGCCGTGGTGTCAGCAGAGGCTTGGCGGGGCGGTGGAGGCCAAGAGGGGGCGACGGACGGCGGGGGCGGGGTCGGAGGCGGCGGCGCTCAAACCCTAGAAGGCGGCAGCGAGCTGAGGTCGGGAAGGGATGAGCGGCGGGAGACTCGGGGAGTTGAGGCAAAATCGAGGTTTAGCAGGGGTTATCGAAAAATTGCATAAGTGGATTGGGAGCTTCCACCCTCAAGGATCCACGCCGTAGATGGTAGATCTAACGATCTGAGTGATATTAGCATGTTAGCACCTAAATAACCATTAGCACTAGATATGTTCCCTATATATATATATATATATATATATACATTCTACACCGGTGTAGTTACACCCACCTCTAATATACCACCTAAACAAGCTTGAAATACTCCTTTATCACTTTAGGTACATTTGTATACTAATTATAAGATATTCCAATGTGAACCACACGAAAAACTTGTAAAGGAGTTCATAGTTTTTAGCGTATTTTGTAAATACCCTTATATCGCGCATAAAATGGAGTATGTCGAAAAATATGCATACCATTCGAAAAATTGTTCATACCACCTAGATGGTCTTAAATACTTGTATACTACACGTACATACCCTCCGTTCGAGATACTCCCTACATTGCGAGATACGATATAGGGTGTAACTACACCGGTGTGAAAAGAGGCTTCCTATATATATATATATATATATATATATATATAAAGCGGGGAAGAGGAGGTCGATCCGTGAAAGGCCCGCCCAACCTCGCTCTCTCCATTTCTCTTGGTAGAGCCAACCCACCCCACTATTCCCTTTTTCCCCAGTTTCCCCCCTCGCTCGCTTCGACACGGCTCCCCCTCGCTCGCCTCGCCTCATTGCAGCCCGACCCGCCTCCGCCCGCGCTTGGACCGACGGTCGCCGACTTGGACCGGTGGTCGCCAAGCGCTCCCGACCGCGCCAACTGGTCACCGCCGCCGCAGACTTTTCTCGTCCCGCCGCTTGTCGCATCATGCATCCGCGTGCGTGCCTTTCCTGCCCTCGGATGCGCGACACCATCAGGCCCGGATCTATCTCGCGATCTCCTCGCTCATCACCGCCGCCTGCAACCACTGCTGCTTCCGCCGCTTGCCGACATGACAGCTCGGGCGGCGTCCCGAGGCCAGGCCTGCCCGATCGCCTACAAAGGCCACCGCAGACCCCCAGTGCATCGCCATCCCTTACCCTCGCTCCCACCCCGTCCGATTGAGCTCCCGAGCCCTCCTTCCCCGCCGACGACTTCATCCCCTCCAAGTCCGGCAATCGGGCGCACCGCCGTGTTAGGCTGCCGCTGGTCAATTCCTCCCTCCCGCTTCTTCCTAGAGACCCGACGAAGTCGATTCCACGCTCGGCCGAGCTCCTCTCGGCCCGTACCTCGCCGGCGCCAAGCTCCTCCCCGAGCCCACCGCCGCCACCGCCGGCCCTCTCCGAAGCCCCTCGGACCTCATTGGCAACACCGTCGGCACCCCCTTAGCGCTAACAACGTATTTTGCCGTCACCCGCTCCCCTCCGGCCACCCAACCGCCGGCGACGCCACCGACCGTACCACCCCGAACTCCATTGCTTGACCCGACGCCACTCAATTGCATCATGTTGGCCTCTCTAGTCGGGTAAGACCCAGGGCAGAGTGGCTAGCCGAGTCTTGTGTTCGGTTAGGAGACCCGAGTTCGATCCCCACTGTCGCATGTAGTAGTAAAGAGTTTTTCGAAATTTTTGCCGAGCTGCAGTAAGGAGAGAGAGATTAGGAAATGATTAAGAGAGATTAGGAAATATTAAAAAGGGTTGTTGGGAGTGTTAAAGATTAATTTGAATATAAGTAAGCTCATTTATTTCGGTCAGAGGTCAATTAATGCTAATTAATGGTTAATGACTGACATAAATGTAATACCAGTTTATTACTAAAACCTCTCACTGACATGTGGGCCATGTCCCTTTAATTTAATTAGTAGGCGGCCCCATGTCACGGCATAAAGAAATGAGAATAAAATAAAGAGAAACTTAAAAGTAGCAGTGGGCCCTACCTGTCAGATTTAATATTAGATTAATTACCATGCATAATTAATGTGCCTTTATTATATATCTTAATCTAAATATTAAGTGAAGGCATTAACAAAAGATGGTTCTAAATTTAATAAAGATTACCCTCAATTAAAATATAAACAAATATGCCCTAATATTTATCAGGCCGCCACGAAGTAAATATTAGTGGTAGACTTTTGATAAATAACAAAATATTAAAGTGTAACTCTGCAAAACGAGTCTTGCCCAGATAAGTGAATTGGAATAAAATAAGCCTAATAATAACTAAAGTATAGACCAAATGCCAATGGTGCTATTAATAAAATTTTAACGTAGATTTAGTAGGTAATAATAATGAGCATGATTCAATGTAGTAAGTTAGGACCCAACTAATGGATCCTAATTCAAAATAGGTTATGCCTAGTAATAACTAAGTGTACATAGAATGCCGCACGACAAAATACTGTTAACCCGGATTCTAACATTAATTCGGTAAGCTAAAAACCGTATATATCACTTTTATATAGCATATGCCCTGAAAACGAGCGCTTGACAAAATAATGCTCCACCAACCTCGTACGCCAAATCGTAAGTCTAACCTAACTCATGGAACTTCCTAAATAAATATAAAATAATAAAAGAGGTTACTAATAAAAAGATCAAGTCATCATATTCTACCACCGACTTTGCCTCCAATCCCACATTAACCCATAATAAAACCAAATTGAGTTTATTCGGATTTATTTGGATCTTTTGAGTTATTTGCTTTTATTTGGATTCAGTCATCTAGCGCGTAATTAGAAATTGGAAGTCGTGAAGATTCGATGGATCAAGCGAGGTCAAGCTCGAAGAAGATAGAGACCAAAAGCTCAAGAGAAAGCTTTGTGTGAGCTCAAGACCGCGGTAAACCGCGCCAGGCGAGTCAATACTTTGATCATGTTGAACCTACGTTTTTCTGCAAATTACTTTTGTTTAATTATCAAATTGCATGCTGTTATTTTATATACAATTACATGCTTAATTTAAGATTCTAGTTATATACCCATGTTTACCTTGATTAGTATTACACTCCCTTTTGAATACTTGATTATGTGAACCTTGTCGTCCTAGCGAAATTATGATAGTAACCTTTTGAAAATAAGTCTGTAATTTATACGCCAGGCGTAGTGTTGCATAGATATTCATGGGCATAAAAACGCCCAAGCATCACTTTTAATCATGAGAAAATTTGGTTTGGCAGTCATGGTGGTAAAGACTGGTATATGTTCGATATGATTATTTTATATTCCCAAAACCTTACTTGCTTAAATATCTGGGCGAATGGTTCGAGGGTGTGTGTGAATGGTGCAGTGGAGGCACAAAGAGGGTTGTGGTAGAATCGCCCAGATACCGCTAAGGACTGAATCTTGTCATGATCTCCCGTAAAACAGTGCAACCACAAGTGCATAAGTACAACTTGGCTAAGTAGTTGTATCGAAACTCTGGACTCATCTCACTGGTAGTGGAGTGAAGTGGATAAGCAAGGGCAAGGGAGGCCTAAAGGGACACCAAGGGGAGGGTGAAGTTTTCCACTGTTCTAAGCATTGCGGAAGTGGAGCCCATTGCGTTAATAATCGTGGAAAACATCCCGCGAACGTATGGGACCCACCGCAAGTGGGATAAGCCCATAGGGTGAGATGACAAAAGGAACTAGATACTTTGAGCGATCCTTTGTGATGGTCGGCTCAACCACATGACTAAGGAATCGTGTGGGGCAATGAGTTGATTGTCTCTTGTAGTGAAAGTGTACAAACTCTGCGAGTCAAAACTATTGAATAGCCGTGCCCACGGTCAAGGGCGGACATGGGAACTTAACGAGATATAGTTCTATTTCAAAAACTTTGTGGGTGGGAATGGAAAAGTGAAGGGCAGTGCAAGGCCCTGATTTGTGTTGTCCTGGGTGTCGCCCCAGTGATAAGTTAAGCGGCTATAACGAAAGATTAAGCATATGGTACAGATGCCATGTAACGATGGATGGAATCAATAAACTCTTTATTGCATTCTCGTACACATTATGTTTTGTGCAAACTACTAAGTCTCAGGGAATTTCTATGTATTATATTTTTAAATGATGATAATACTTCTCCCCAAACCAAAGGTCAGGAAGAATAAACAGAGGTGTAGAGAAGGAGATTGTTGTTATGGTAAAAGTATAAAAGATGCTAGTGGATTCATGTCGATCATAAAAAGGGAACGATAGAAAGGGTTGTAGGAGAAATAGATTGGTAGAGCTTAATTGGATTGATATGACAAATAGATGATTTAAATGGTTTTTGGGGAATTAGGAAGTGCAAGGGAAATTACGGGATTACGATACGGACAAATAGTATGAATTCTTGGAAGAGTCTGGGAATAATGTGATTGATATGATTTGATCAAAATACTAAAATGATGAATTGAATTTTTGAGTATATCGGAGGAATAATAATAATTACCGGGGGTATAATCTGGATCAATGATTTTGGGGAATTAGAAGAGTATAAATGTAATTGCTGGATTTAATGGGATTAGTAGAACTTGATCTAGATGGATGAATTGAATTCGAGGAAACTTGGAGATACGACAATTGGAGTATAAACTTGATTAATGATATTCTCGGTGGAGCAATATTGATAAATTAGTTAGAGACAATTAGTGACGAATAAGGTTGATTATGGAAAAAGCATATTATGGTTTTGGATGATTAGCAGAAAGGATTGAATGATTAGAAAATACTGGTACGAATGATTTCGGTGGATTAAAAGTAGCCAGGTTAGAGAATCATTAGAATTCAGAGGTGAGGAGCTGGTGGATAGCGATTACAAGATTGGATTATTAAGAAATTTGGAATACAAAAAAATATTGGTGGATTCAAAATAAATATATAGAAAGTATATGATCAGTGGGTTAACTAAATGATGTCACTCACTGTTTGGAGTCTTAGACAACAATTAGTAAAGAAATTGTGTCTTGGTGGATTAAGTCAATTATGGCATTTGGTGGAGTGAGTCAATTATGGCAATCGCCGTGTGAAGTTCTAGGTAGCAGCAATAACACTATGGTTTAATAATAACAATGCTACCAAAAGCAATTTCTGGCAAAGAAAACAACACGAGCCTTTCCTTTGCTAAGCCATGCATACTATATATATTCGCATTCTGTGTATTGGCTCGAACACGGTAGTTAGTGTGCTCACACTCGCTCTCACAACAAATCCAGAATCAGGAATCGGATCACTACGCATCAGCAATACTTTGGCCTTGATGGTAAAGAAGATGAAGACGTCAAGGGCTGGGTCGCGAACCTCCGGTTGGTCGCTGTGGGCATGTCCTGGAGGTCCCACCTGTGTGCTTCGTTCTTCCGCTGCTGCAATTTTCTGATTTCGACCTAATCGGCCCATGAGTAAGTTTACTATTTTACTTATGCTTCCGCTTGGTATGTATTTGATATTCATTTTCTGTAACTGTGAGCACTATCTACAGATCCAGGGAATAGTGCATTAAATCATAGAGGATTCCAGATGGTAAAATCTGGGACCCTACAACCACTCAGAACCTAAAGATCTCAAAATTTTAATTGCATTATCTTCATCAGCACGAATAACACCAACACCGCGCATGTCACTCAATATTTTCTCAAAACGAGCAAAGAGATCATCAATGGATCCACCAGACTTCATAGCAAAATCAGAATATTCTCTTTGATAAAAATTTTTACACACTTTCTTGATTTTAGCGGTTTCTTCATGATAATCACAAAGAGTTTTCCATATTAATTAGGGAGATTGGATCATATACCCTCCCTTTAGTTGGGAAATTGAGGATTTACCCTCCACATCTCAATGACACGTGAGGTCATCATAAGTCACTGACACGTGGGCCAGGAGGGTAAATCCTCAATTTCCATCTAAATGGAGGGTATACGATCAATTTTTTCTATTAAATAGGCAGAATTAATATGAGCTACATGATCAAACTCTTTACGAGAAATCCCTTCAAATAGCAAGTTACGAGCTTGAGCATTTAAATCAACATCTGCTTTATTTAAATTAGTAATAGTAGCAGGAACCTCTTATGGTGTAGAAATTTTTTTCCAAATATCACTACCTTGAGTCTCAATATAACCTTGCATCCGGCACTTCTAAAAAGCAAAATTAGTACTATCTAGTATGGGGGATGATTCATATATCTCTCTGACGCCATAGCAACCTGTTCTGATATCACTTGTAAGATCGTCGATGGCAATCAGAGAGGAGTGAATGATTACAACGCTTAACAAAAGTTTTTTTCTTTTTAAGATTTACTTATTTCTTTACTACAATCATAAAAAAAACACGAAAAACATAAAAGAAACAAAAAAAAACCAAAAAGAAAAACTCATGCATGCAGGTGTTTGACGTGTGATTGATTGCACCGATTTTACAAGACTTGAATCTCTCTCTCTCTCTCCTCAGTATGTCGTTGATTTATTCTCTCGGCAATCTCTCTCTCCTCAGCGTGTGAGCGCACGAGCGCCGCTGCTGCTTGGCTTTTTAGTCACTGGTGCATGCACTCGAATCAAGTACCGAAGCGTTGTAACTGGACTTGCCGTGAACCGAGGCGCGCATGATGAAGCGAAGACAACGAGTCGCTGTAGCAATTGATGCGACTGTGGCAAGCGAAGAACCGAGACCAGCGATGCACTGAGAACGGAGGAGCGAGGAGTCGCCGGCGCATGCAAAGATCAAACGCGTCGCCGCAATTTTTTTCTCTCCAAACAAAAACGCGTTCGGTCCAAAAAGCCCTACAAAAACCATGACCCCCTCTGGTTCTTATACCTCACGTATATCTCTCCTTTTTTTCAATATCTATCTAAAACCCTAATATAACTCATCCAACTGGATCTAGCCCCTTTTTTTTTATCTCAACCAAGCTTTTAGGCCACTACTATTCAAGGGATCCGAAACTCTTCTTAACACCGGTCTTTTAAAATTACAATTTTTTTCAATTCCTCACGTGTCGAAGCTTCTAGGACAACACCTCTTGTAGCAACTCCACGTATTATCCACCTTTGATCTCCATGTACTCCAGTGTGAGCCCGACTACCTCGTGACATTCTCGACCGCCTGGATCTCAGATTTCCCCCTCCTAATCCCGGTCTTCCTCGTCACCGATCATGACCGTCTCCAGGCCCAACCTGCACATGCAAATGCCAAAGAACGTTTTCTCGGCACAAGTTCTCTCTAACTTAACTAATATTAGTCCACACATATGCAACACACCACACAACTAATGTTGTTAATTATTCATCATCTAAATTGTCAATTATTTATCACCTAAATATGCTAGATCTAGTCACATGATCTAACACATTTTTACATTATGTCCATCTATGAATAAAGTTAAGAGAAAAGCATAACTACATCTCGTGTTTGATTGTTGACAACCTGATTACCCGCATATAACACGTTATGTCATGTTCTTCTCAGCTTCTAAAAGATACTTTTCTGCTTTTCTACAGTAATTAGCTTTTAAACGGAGTATTTTTCAAGATAAGGTCAACTAGTTAATTGTAGTACATACATTACTTACTTCATTTATATAGACAAAAACTATACGTAAGTTTTTATTACTCTGTAATTTCTCGTACAAATAGCCAAAGCTTTGCTCTAATCAAGCTTGTTCAACACGACTACCAGCATATGGGCCTGTTCTTTTTGGCTGTGGCTTATGGTTTTTGGTTGAAATTTTTGAATTTTGGCTGTTTACGGTACAGATTACGGAGAGATCGATACTCATTTACGATTTTGGCTGGTACATATGTTAAGCTTTTAACGTGTACTACGTTTAACTTGTAGGTTCCATTTTAAAAAAATACTCTATTTAAAAGTTGGGTATTGTAGTAACTGCCAAAAACTGATCGACTTGTGGCCTGAAGAACAGCCCCTATAACACGCTGTCAGCCTAGTAGCGCCGCTGCTTCCGTCACCATCGCTGATCAGCCACCACCGACGCCCTCAGCGTCGCTATCGATTGCGCATGTCATCCTCGCCCTTCCACAGGACTCTGCCGCCTCGCGTGAAAGCAAGCTCCGCACCTCTGCTCCCAGGAGCATCCACGTCGTCGAGTTGTAGCAAGTGGATACAAATTCCAAAGCAAAAGCGGCAAATTCGAGAACTGATCACAAGCCATTTTTTTAAAAAAAATTAGCATCTAAATGTCTCTTTTTATAAATGTAATCTCTTCTGTCTATCTATCGAGCTCAATAGATACCTACAGCGATCCTAGACGAACCAGCAAGCAGTTTATTATACCTATAGTAAAATGCTCACGCACCTCAGAGAATAAATGTAGTAAAATGCTCCAGCACATTGTAAAAAACAGTAAGATATCATCGAAAAAATATTAATATATCCACATCGCATATTCTTATTCGAGAACGTGTACATTAATCATCAGGATTCAGAGAATGCGTTTTTAATCGCAAAGATTTCGGCAGAAACATCTCGCATTCCTGGTCGATCTTTCGGTGATTCCATGGAACACACGAGAGCAACTTCAACCAACGGCATCACATAGCTCTGCATTAATACTGTTGCACACGCATGGTGCTCCTCGTGGGTCATATGGGGATCCAAAACCTCTTGAAGTCTATCTGGAAATGCTGAGCTCACAAGCTTGTGAAGGCTCAAGCCATCGGTGAACATTTCATCAGTTGGTCTCTTCCCTGTGAGCATTTCTAGCAGCAAAACTCCAAAGCTATAGACATCACATCCAGTTGAGATTTTGTATCCCATTCTATACTCTGTAAAAGCAAATATTGCTTGTTAGCATAGGAGAAACCAATAAGCAATGGAGAAGAAAGTTGAACTCACCAGGTGCGATATATCCAATTGTTCCTACCACAGCAACCAAGCCATCCGGACTTGAAGAGAGAAACTTTGCTGACCCAAAATCGCCAACTCGTGCGGTCATGTCGTAGTCCAAAAGAACGTTGCTTGGCTTCAAATCACAGTGGATTAGAGGGGGCGTCAGCTGGTTGTGCATGTAGTCCAAAGCACAAGCCACATCCATTGCTATTCTTATCCTCTGGCCCAAGCTCAGGCCTCTCTTGGGGCTATTTTGGTGTAGCTTTGGGTGCACCCACATGTCCAAGCTTCCGTTGGCCATGAACTCAAAAACAATAGCTTTGAACTCGTTGTTCTCGAAATCAACCGTCGAGCATAAGGTGACAGCTTTAACAAGATTGCGATGGCGGGTGTTTCTTAGCACCTCGCACTCAGTAAAAAAGCTGTTGTGCGCACCGCGCTCGTCGAGATGGAACAATTTGATGGCGACTAGGTCTGTGTCGAACTCGAACCTGCCAATGTAGACTGAACCGGTGCGACTTGAGCTGATCTTGTTGACTGGAGAGAACCAATTTGTAGCCTTAAGGATGTCACCATATGATACCTTCTTCATCATCTCCTTGTAGCATGGAGTTGTCTGTGCTTGCCTTTTCTTCAGAAGAGTGACCATACAGCTTAAGAATGAGAATAAGGCGACAGTAATTGGTGGAATTACTATTAGCAACAAGCGTGCATTCTTCTTACTTTTAACAGCTGATGTGGTGGGGCACATTGGGAATTCAATTATGAAGGTGTATTTGAAGGTTGATGCACTTGCACACAGCCTTATGTTGCCATCCAAGGTTACTGCGCTACTACTATTCTGAAAGATACCACCGGTTGGAATCAGCCCTTCAAAGTAGTTGTTGGAAAGATCAAGTTGCACCAAAAAAAATGAAGTTCCCAAAGAACTCTGGAATTTGTCCAACAAAGTTGTTTTGAGAAAGATCAATTTGCTCGATGGACTTCAGGTTACTGAAAGACTGAGGTATGGTTCCATTAAGCATGTTTCTTTTTGAGTTGAGAGACGTTAGAGCAACACATCCGCCAAGCGAAGGAGGAATTTCACCAGATAGTTTGTTGAAGGATATATCGAGACGGATAAGATTGATCAATGCACCAATTTGTGGAGGTATTGAACCTGTAAGGTAGTTGTTTGACAAGTCCAAAGCCAAGGAAAGGGAGGTGCCATTGAGGATTTGACTTGGTATGGATCCATGGAAGCTGTTCATAGACAAGTCAAGCATAGCCAATTGCTTGCAGTTTCCTAAACTTGCCGGTATGTTTCCAGTCAAGTTGTTGTTGTCTAGTTGAAGCTTGCTCAATAGAGAAAGATTTCCTATTGTAGATGGGATCTGACCTGACAAATTGTTCCTTGATAGGGTTAGGACAATTAGCTGGCTTAGATTCCCAATTACAGAAGGGATTCCCCCCGGGAGAAAATTGTGGTCCATAGCAAGCATCTGAAGGTTTCGAAGGTTGCCTATCTCAAGTGGTATTGTGCCTACGATTTTGTTATGTCCAAGGGATATACGTTGCAAACTTGTGGATAGACTGCCAACTGATCTAGGCAGACTTCCATTCAGGACATTCCCATCCATTGCCAGTATTTGTAGTTGGGTGCACTTGGTGAGAGAGGTTAGGAATGCCCAATCTTGAGCTTCTAGGGAGTTACCTGACATGGACAACATTGCAAGGTTTGGTAATGAGTTGCCGATGCTAGATGGTATTGGCCCAACGAGGCTATTCTGGCTTAAGTCAAAGATTCTGAGTGATGAGATGTTACAAAGTTTGGCTGAGACGTGCCCTGATAGGTTATTGTAACTTAAACTCAGCACACTAAGGTTCTGAATATTACTCAAACTCTCTGGAATTGATCCTGCTAAGTTGTTGCTCGAAAGAAATATTTGAGTGAGGAAGAAACATTTCCTAGTGATGGAGGTATGCTTCCAGAAAGTTTATTAGACTCAAGGTTAAGAATTTGGAGGGCTGACATCTTGTAGAAATCTGGAATAGGCCCAGAAAAAAAATTATTCCCAAGATCTACAACGGCCAGTTCAGATGAGCCGTTGAACAAATTAATAGGATTATTCCAGAGAAGCTGTTGCTTGTCAGGTTTAAAACTCTGAGTGACGAGCTAGTTGCCAATGAATGAGGGATGGCACCTTCAAGCTTGTTACTTGCAAGCATTAGAAATTGTAGGTGCCGTAGCGTGCCTAATTCCTCAGGTAAGGTCCCATACACTTGATTATTTCCAATATCCATTCGTGCTAGTGATGTAAGATTAGCTATGGAAGGAGATAATTCACCACTGAGCTGTGCAGAGTTTAAGTCTAGTGAGACTACACGAGGTGGAAGAATCATACCACAAGTGACCCCTGTCCAGCTGCAGAAGTCGAGCGAGTCGTTGCGCCACGAGCGCAGGACGCCGAGGGGGTCGTTGGTGATGCCGGACTGGAAGGAGAGGAGGGCTTGCCGGTCGATCTCTGATACGTTGATCGATTGTGCAGCTGAGAGTGCTATTGTGTAGGATGATATGAACATGAGTAGATGACAAAAGAGAATGAAGGTATGGTGTGGAGAAAGAGAGAGAGTTGAAGGACAGAGAACTGCAGGAGCCATCTCTCTATGCTACTGAAGTGTATGGTGTGCCTCCCAAAGTTTGTTCTTTGAAAAGTGCCTCCTAAAGAGGAACTCAAAGCATACTCCACTACGTCAATTGACTTGGTGCTGACTTGCTCAGACATACCCCATTACGTCGCAGACTCGCAGTCCAGCGTTACGTCTTATGCACAACAAGTGGAGAAATACCATGGTAAAGCGACAAAGGCGTGGGAAGAAATAACGTGCGCAGAGACTGGTCCATGGAGCTATGCTAGTGTTACTGCTTAGTGCTTACTAGTTACTACTACCAGACAGGTTGAGTTACGGGAGAAATGGAGAGTTGACGAGACGAGAACTGCGAAAGCCATGCCTGAAGCTTCTGCTGAAATATCAGTGGAGAAGAGCTGCAAGCACTCTTGTTCCTGGAGCTGCAAGCACTCTTGTTCCTGAAGCTTCTTCTGGAATATCAGTGGAGCAGACCTTGACTCGATGCTGGCGAAAAGTAGACGGAGGGGAGATCTTGACTCGATGCTGGCGAAAAGTAGACGGAGGGGAGACCTTGACTCGATGCTGCAGTTGGTCGGCGTGCTATCTAACTGAAATGGTAACATTGAGCTAGATTTGCCCGGACAGTCTTGAAAATGCATGCCCGACGAAGCAGTATGGTTGACTGACAGAAGCCGAACTGTGTTGCACATAACAAGGGTTAACCAGAGCCCAGAGGAGAAAGACGATAAAACCCAAGGAGCTCTTTGTTTGGATGCAAATGGTCGGTCTCAGATTTGTCGATGGGCTGTGCAGCCGAGAGCATGAGACTGTAGTACGGTGTGGAGAAAGGGGTAATTGAGGCTGCAGGTTCCATGTCTCTATGCTAATGCCGTGTATCTTGTGCACGTTCCTTCTTCGAATGACGCATCACCTGCCGTCTATCTTGACTGTCCTGTACTCCTGTGTCGCAGTCCAGCGTTAGGATGAATAACAAGTGGATGAGGAACCTCCGAACAGAAAATACAAGTTTAGATTAATATACATACATACATACATACATACATACATACATACATAGAGAGAGAGGAAAATACAAGTGTTTCAGGTACCTCGGTGTCTAAGCACTCAAATTAATATCCGTCGATGTACTTTGAGATTTGCAATGTTTGACGTGAGTATCTTCATAGACCCTTAAAAAGTACATTTGAGATATCAAACTCCAAAAAAAATTAAATTTAACTTCAGTTTAATTAGTTTGAGCTAGTTTCGTGGTATATAATCACTGTAGTCACAATAAATTCAAAAGTAGCTCAAATTGAGTATAAAACTCATTTACCATAATTTCATGTCGATCATACATGGCTATCGAATGATTCATTGTGTGGGTGCCTAGACACCTAAGTGCCTTATGTAGTTTACCCCTCTCTCTTATTAATCAAGAGAGAAAAAAAGAGATCTACAATAATATTTTTGTGGGATCAGATTATAATGGTATGGATTAATCATATATAGTATTACAACTATTACAATTATATAACAAATACAACTACACTTGCCAAATTCAAGATTTTTATTTTTATTTTAATTTGAAATCGAATTCTTGGCTCGCCTCAAAATATTTAGATGGGGAACTTTTAATATTCCCATTTGCTTTTGTTTTAATTATTTTTTGGATTTTCATTGCCGATTTTATTTTGTGTTGAGTTGTATTCAAACATTGAATTTCAGTTAGAATTTAAGACTAGTTCTGAAATTGGTTATAATTTATATTTTACATTATCATGATTATTCCAAGTTTTAAACTAGCTTACCTGACCATAATTCCTTTGTTTCTTTAGATTCTATTTAATTGAGTTTGATTTGGATTTACATCTTTCAGATTTTGATTTCATACTCCTTTGCTTCATATTTCCCATTTCTTTTGTTAACATGATTATTGGTTACACATGGGATTATTTCCCGATATACTAATTTCCATGTCACAAAACTCGAAAGGTTTCAAATAAATATTCAAAAGGAATCAGAATGCCAACAAATACAAGAAAAAGTTTTAAATATTTCAAAATTTTGGACACCT
Source organism: Bonia amplexicaulis (assembly GCA_036346245.1). Classification (NCBI taxonomy): domain Eukaryota; kingdom Viridiplantae; phylum Streptophyta; class Magnoliopsida; order Poales; family Poaceae; genus Bonia; species Bonia amplexicaulis. Next base: position 287,305 of record JAYGGG010000156.1, on the reverse strand, counting down.
GAACTTTTGGGATGTTACACGCACGCTCCGTCCCCCACCCTTCGGACGGTCAATAAAGTACCATACAACCTCAGTACCTATAGTATACTAATTTTATCTTAGAATGGATATTCATTATTCTTAATAGGAGTTGGTTTGTTTAAATGTCCTTTTATCCAGAATCAGAGGCTTTCCAATAAACCCATGCCGGCAACATGATCACGAAAAATACTGGGTGGTAAGCCTTTAGTAAGCGGATCCGCAAGCATTAACTTAGTACTAATATGCTTGATACTTATGGTTTGATCCTGGATTCTATCTTTCACAACATGATACTTAATGTCAATGTGTTTGGCGACCCACTTGACTTGTTGTTTTTTGCATAAAAGACTGCGGGTTTATTATCGCAGTATAAAATGAGTGGTTTAGAGATGCTGTCTACCACTCTAAGTCTCGGGATAAAATTCTTAAGCCATACGGCCTGCCCGGTAGCCTCATAACATGCCACAAACTCAGCTTGCATCGTTGAAGATGCCGTAAGGATTTGCTTGGAGCTTTTCCACGAAATAGCTCCTCCTGCGAGTGTGAAGATATAACCTGACGTGGATTTCTTAGTATCAATACATCCCGCAAAATCTGAGTCTGAATAGCCAATAACATCAAGGCTATCAGAAGACTTATATGTGAGCATGAAATGCTTAGTGCCTTGCATATAACGCAAAACTTTCTTAACGGCTTTCCGTGGTCCGGTCTGGATTGGGCCGATGTCATAAAGCATCCGGTTACAAAAGCAAAATCGGGCGTGTACATACTTGAGCATACATAATGCTTCCGACAGCTGAAGCATAAGGAACCGACTTCATCTGATCAGCTTCATATTGGTTCCTTGGATATTGAAATGTTCCAAACTTATCGCCCTTAACAACGAGAGCGAAAGCAGCGAGCACTTATACATATTGTATTTCTTCAGTACTCTGTCAACGTATGCCTTTTGGGATAAACCCAATATTCCTTTGGACCTATCTCGGTGAATTTCAATGCCAAGAACATAAGAGGCATCACCGAGATCCTTCATATCAAAATTGGATGAAAGAAATCTCTTGGTCTCAAACAACATATCCTTATCACTGCTGGCCAATAAGATATCATCCACATAAAGTACTAAGATGGTGGATTAACTCTCCTTGAACTTAACATATATGCAGTTATCAACTTTATTTTCATTAAAGTCGAAACTTCTTATGGTTTTATCAAATTTGAGGTACCACTGCCTCGACGCTTGTTTTAAGCCATAAATAGATTTCTTATCCCATATGCTCCTTGCCTTCCACGACAAAACCTTCTGGTTGAGCCATGTAAACATTCTCTTGCAAGTCGACATTTAAGAAATGCCGTCTTAACATCCATCTGATGCAGCTCTAAATCATAATGAGCTACAAGTGCCATAACAATTCTGAATGAATCTTTAGGTAAGACAGGAGAAAAGATGTCATTATAGTCAATTCCCTCTCTTTGTGAGAAGTCTTTTGCTACAAGCCTTGCTTTGAACCTTTCGATATTTTCCTTAGAGTCATATTTTGTTTTGTAGACCCATTACAACCTACTGTTTTGACTCCGTCAGGAATTTCTACTAAGTCCCATACATCCTTAGTGCTTATAGACTTTAGATCTTTAATGGGAAAAATATAACCATAACGGGAGAAATCATCAGTGAATGTGATGAAAGAATCAAAACCATCCACTGATGTCACAGGAAAAGGACCGCAAATATCAGTATGAATTAATTCTAAAGGTCCTGTACTGCGAGTAGCTCCCTTCTTTATTTGTTTTACATATTTTTCTTTAATGCAATCAATGCAGTGGTCTGAGTCAGAGAAATCTAATGAATGAAGAATGTCTTCTTTGATGAGACGTTCCATTCCCCCCTCGAAATGTGGCCCAAACGACATTACCACAGTTTCGAAGAGGTCTCATTATTATTTTTACGTTTAGCATCATACACATTCAATACAGGAGATTCATTAAGGGAAAGCATATAAAGCTTGTCTTGTCTAAAAGCATGACCATCACCATTAAATTTAATACATTTATTGTCTCCAAAAATACATTTAAAACCTTCATCGTCCAATAAAGAAACTGAAATTAAATTCCTCCGGATGGAAGGAACATAAACTACATTATTGAGATGAAGAATGAATACGCGAATCATCTGAGCTACCTTTCCATCCGCGACTCTAAGACTTCGCACCCCTTTGCTTAGTGTTTTCGCGGTAAGGAATTCCCCTTTTGCGAACCACTTAAGAAAACCTACAGTTTTTGAAAATGCTCGTCGTTTGCAGTGGCATTCTCCTATCTTTGGATGTTGCAATGAAGCAATATGAGGCTTTGGTGCATTGTGCACTCTAGGCCCCGATTTATCTGAGTTAGATGAGAAATGCAGCTTCTTAGATTTGAAGTCCCCTTGGAATTTCCTTTTATGAGAGTCACCGATATTAAAAAAAATAAAATCCTTTTTTCTGTTCTTATTTTCTCTTCCTCCTGGACACACATGGCGATCAAATCGCTCATGTTCCATTCTCTTCGAGTCTTTGTAATTAATTTTAAAGGTCGTACTCGGAAGGAAGTGATGTCATAATGAAATGAACTAGAAAACTATTAGAAATTGCCATCTCCATGCCCTTGAGTTTTTTTGCCATATCAGTAATCATCATGATATGCTCTCTTATACTGCCAGACCCATCATATTTAGAGGTTAAGAGCCTCTGAATTAAGGTACTGGCATAAACTTTAGTGGAACCTTTGAATTTCTCCTCAATTGAAGCCATGTACTCTTTAGCTTTTTCAGAATTGGGGATTGCTCCCCTAATCATGACTGAAATTGAGGTTTTCATAATCATAAGTGATAAGCGGTTAGATCGTTCCATTTTTCAGACATTATCCTCATAAATTTTCTTTTCTCAATAAAATTCTCCTCACCTTGATTGGGGAGCAGAACATCTACTCTTAAGGCACAGTCAAGGTCCAAAACACTAAGGACAACATAAATTCCTTCTCTCTTCGAGGAAAAAAATTGCTCCCCGTGAGCTGCTCAATGTTATCAATTGTGGCGGCAACGTTTTGAAACATTAAGTGCTGAATTGAAATACAGGGCAAAAATAGAATCATCATAAATATATATATTGCATGTAATTAACCCTACGTTGGTCTGATTAATAACATGCAGAAATTATAGTTCTAATTCATTTCACCGTTGGGCAGAAAATGAAAAAGAACTTAATTTTATATGGCGACATACGATTATAAACAACGTTGGTCAGAACATAACCTTATGCATTCATAATGCCAAAATTTAAGCGTAAAATCTTAAAATTAAATATCTCGATGGCGACATATGATTATAAACAACGTTGGTCAGAATATAATCATATGTATACATAATGCCAAAAACTAAGCATAAAATGTCAAAATTAAAATATCCCATTGGCGACATATGATTATAAACAACGTTGGTCAGAATATAACCATATGTATACATAATGCCAAAAACTAAGCATAAATTCTCAAATTTAAATATCTCGTTGGTTTAATTTAAATTTTAGATTATTCATAACAATAACTTAATTATTCATCACAATTTGGGCCTCTGAAAAAATTAATTAAAACAGTGCATAATAATATACTAAAACCAAAAATAAATACACTAAAAATTAAAATATAAATTTTCTGCTGAAAAATGGTCTTCAATAGAAAATTTGGCTGAAAATTCAGCCCCAAAGAAAAAAAATGGAAAAGTCACCCACTAAATCTCCTCACGGTTAAAAATGCCCTACAGGCCAAAATAAAATTTGGCTTGGCCCAAAACACCGCCGTCTTGCCCAAAAGTCGGCGGCCAAGACGGGCCAAACATTTCTGCAGCACGGCCCAACATCACGCTCGGCCCATTCCAGCGCGGCGCTCGCCATGCCCGCACGCCATTGGATCTTGATCGGACGGCTCGGCCAGCGTCCGGCCCAAATGGCTTCCAGCCCGTGAACTGATGGCCAATCGGACGGCCGAAATTGCACGCATGCACGGATAAAAACCGATAAAACCTAACCCTAGCTGCATTCGCACGGTCCTCCCGAGAAAGGGATCGAGCGGCGGCCTTGCATAACAGCGGCGCATCTTTGCGCCCGTCTTGACAATGGCGCTACTGGGCGAAGCGGAGGGCGACTCGGCGGCCCGCACGGCGGCATCGTGAGGAGGCGCGGTGGCGCCAGAGAGAAGCGGCACGGCGTGCGTGCGGGGAGCGGCTGCGCATGTGGTGCCCGGAGAAGGCATCGGCGGCAACACCGAGCGTAGCGGAGGCGGCACGCTCACAAACCGTAAGTTTTTTTTGTTTGCCGCCGATCTAAAATTTCATGTTGGTGATTTGGGTTTTAGGACATGAGTTTGGGGATTTTCTTAGGGTTTTGCAAAAGTTTCGTAAATCCTTCCTTCTAATTTCTAAACCGAGCCACCAAAATTTTAGATCCGAAAAATCAAAACCGATATTTAGGATTCATGAGGATACTAGGGTTGCTCTGATACCAATGTAGGATATTAATCTCTAAGTCTAAACGTCATAAGCATTAATCCCTAGATCAATATCATGAACACCTAATTAAATCAATAAAGCGGAAGCGTAAATGTACATACCCAAAAGAGGTGAAGCCATAGATGTGTTGTGTGGTCGGTAGCAGGAGAGACTGAGGTGACCGGCGGTGTAGATGTGGTCGGTCGGCGTCGGAGAAGAAGACGGCGACGGTGTGGCCGTGCACGGAGACGAACAAGGCTTCGGTCTTCGTTCACCAAAAGCGCCCGTTACAGATCGGGCTTGTTAGAGTTCGTAGAGGGCATGAACAACTAGTGTATCAACCCCTGCCGAGACCCTCTCTTTTTATAGCGCTAGGTGACCGGGACCGATACCCAAAAATAGTTGGCAACCGCCTCCGATCAAGGCGCGAGGTGGAGACTCGGTCTCCCTAAAATCTCGGAGGCAGTTAGCCTAGAGATCAATCCAACAGCTAGATGGTATTGGCCCAATCGAGGCTATTCTGGCTTAAGTCAAAGATTCTGAGTGATTTGATGTTACAAAGTTTGGCTGAGACGTGCCTCGATAGGTTATTGTAACTTAAACTCGGCACACTAAGGTTACGAATATTACTCAAACTCTCTGGAATTGATCCTGCTAAGTTGTGTTAGAGATATGATTGCATTGTATTAGGATAGTTTGGATTCTTTCCATACATGTACTCTTTCCTTATATGTATTCTTTCCATATTTGCCATCCTGTACTCGTGTATATATACCGGCCCGTTGGCCTCATATGAATACAAGCGATATTCATAACATGGTATCAGAGCTCACCTAAGATTTCCCATCGCTTCGTCACGCCGCCACCTCTCGGATCCAATCGAGGGTTCTTGTCGACGTCATCTTTTGCGTCTCCGCCGCCATTACTTGGGCGGCTCCATCCGCCGCCGCCGTTGTCGAGACCGCCGTCGGCACCACCCGTTCCTCGGCTGGGCTCGCTCGGCGCTTCGCCGCCGCTCGGGCTCCGATCCGCCGCCCGCCGGCCTCCGTCGCCCTCCGCCGCTCTCTTGGGGCGTGCCTCCACCGCCCGTTCGGCCGGCTCTCTCCGATCCGCCCCCGCCGGCCTCCGTCGACCCTCGGCCGCTCTCTCGGGGTCGCCGCCGCTGGTCGCTGCCACTGCGGCCCTTGCCGTCGCCGATCCGCCTCTGACCGCACCGCCTCCTCGCCCGCCCTGCCTGCCCGCCGCCGCCGCTCGGCGCCTCGCCTCGCCCGGCCCGCGGCTGCGGCCGCCGCCACTCGGCCACCTCCGCCCCCGGCCCGCGACTGCCCCGCCGCCTCGCCCACGGCCGCACGCGCCATGCGCGCCCGCTGCGCTCCCGCCGGTTCGCGCCGCCGCTCGTGTCATCGCCGACACCACAAAGCCGCCGCCGCCGCCTCCCCGCCGCCGCACAGAACCTCAACTCGGGCGTGTGTTTTGGTGCGTGTGTTTTGAGTAGTCTGGCCGCCCATTAAGATAAGGCTGTCCGAAAAAGGAAAAGAAAAAAAGAAAAAAAGCGTCGCTTAACCGCCGTCCGGTAGCCGCTGTTAGACCTCGTTACCTTGTCGCCGCCGTCCGGTGCCGCCACGGTGGTTTCGTTCACCAGTGGTGCTTGATCTACCACTTCCGCCGCGCCATCCAACGCCGCTGTTCGACCTTTTTACCTTGGTCGCCGCGCCGTCGGTCGCCGCCACCGATGGTTTCCGTTCGCTGAGTGGTGCCGGTGGCTACCACTTCCTCTCGTGCTCGCCGCTTGTCCACCGCTACACCGATCGCTCCACGCTTGACTGCCGCCACCTCCGGTGCCGCCACGGTGGTGGTGGCGCCCTCCATCCGGTGGTGGCCATTCTCACTGCTCCCTCTCAGGACAAGGTCGGCCACGTTGAGTCCAGTGCTATAAGAAGCGACAACATCCTTCACGACGTTCTTCTACTAGCACCAGACGGTGCTTCTACATCGACGTCGCATCAACTCCTTCAGCAGCCTTCTCTCACTAAGGTGAGATAGCGGACTTGACGCTTGCTTGCCGCCGGGTTCTCCCTCGGCAGTTCTGCGGTTCCTACATTGACGTCTACATCGACTCCTTGCCAGCTTCTCTCCGAGTAGGAGATAGTCGAGACTTCGACGATCGCTTGCTACCTCCGGTTCTCCCTCGGCGAGCTCTGTCGGTTACGCTCATGACTCTTGAGCACTCGCGAAACCACCCCTCCACAGTCGGGCACCTCCCGTGGATTCTTGATTACGGAGCATCTTTTCATATGACTCGATTCTTCCACTCTATCCTTCATTACACCTCTTGATTCTCCCGTCGGTGTTCTTCTGCGATGGTACCTCTCTCTCTGTCTGCAGTCGAGGACCTCTTAGCAACTCATCTTTTCATGTTCCCTCTGTTGCTCATGTTCCTCGCCTTACCATGCAGCTTCTTTCTGCTGGGCAGATTACTGATCTTGGTTGTCGAGTCATTCTCGATTCTGACTCTTGTTGTGTTCGGGACCGCCCACAGGAGCCCTGGTTGGTTACGGCTCTCGGCGTCTTGACTCACAACGTCTTTGGGAGCTTGACGGCTTCACCTTCCTTCCGCCGCCACCGTCGTTGTCGGTCTCTCCGCTTCTTCCACTCGTCTCGGCTCTTTCCAGTGGTGGCATCATCATCTTGGCCATCTGTGGATCTCGGTTGTCATCTCTAGTTCGTCGTGGTCTTCGGGGTCTGCATCTCGGAGGCGTGTCTTTAGATTGTCGTACGTAAGTTAGGCAAACAGATTCAGCTTCCTTATCCTCATAGTGAGTCAGTGTCTCAGCGTCCTTTCGATCTTGTTCATTCTGATGTTTGGGGTCCGGCCCCTTTGTTTCGAAAGGAGGTCATCGATACTATATCATATTTATAGATGATTTCTCTCGCCACACTTGGATATATTTCATGTCTTCTCGTGGTGAGGCCTTGTCTATGTATAAACAGTTTGCCACTATGGTTCGCTTTCGGTTCTCCACTCCTATTCGTGTCTTCGTCTGACTCTGGGCGGTACCTCTCTCATCACTGCGACTTCCTTCCTTGCCGAAAGGTGGCACTCTCTCGCCTCTTGTCACGGTGCTCATGCTCGAATGGTGTTCTTGGCGCAAGCATCGTCACCTCCTTGAGTCGGCTCTCACGCCACCTCACTTTTGGGCGAGGTCGTTTCCACCGCCACTTATCTCGTCAACATCCGGCCTTCTTACGCTCTTGAGGCGCAATACATTGGCGTCTCGTGGTCTTCTTCCTGACTACTCGGCCCTTCGTCTTTTTGGCTGCGTTTGCTATGTTCTTCTCGCCCCTCGAACGCACCAAATTGATTGCTCGATCTGTTGAGTGTGTTTTTCGGGATACGATTGCGAGCACAAGGGCTATCGGTCTTTGGGATCTGTTGGTCGACGGATGCAGATCTCTCGGGATGTGACTTTCGGCGAGTCTCGTCCCTTCTACCCGTCCTACCTCTCCTTGACTTCCTCCGTGGAGTCTCTGTCTTTTTGACCTTTCCGATACACCTATCTCTATCTTGCCCTCGTCCACCCGTCCCACTGAGTCTCCTCATATTCCTTCTGTGGCCTCTCCACCGTTGTCGCCTCCTGCGGCTCCTCAGGCTCCCCCCATATTCATAACAGTTGCTAGAAAGAAATATTTGAGTGAGGGAAGAAACATTTCCTAGTGATGGAGGTATGCTTCCAGAAAGTTTATTAAACTCAAGGTTAAGAGTTTGGAGGGCTGACATCTACTAGAAATCTGGAATAGGCCCAGAAAAAATTATTCCCAAGATCTACAACGACAAGTTCAGATGAGCCGTTGAACAAATTAGTAGGGATTATTCCAGAGAAGCTGTTGCTTATCAGGTTTAAAACTCTGAGTGACGAGCTAGTTGCCAATGAATGAGGGATGGCACCTTCAAGCTTGTTACTTGCAAGCATTAGAAATTGTAGGTGCCGTAGCGTGCCTAATTCCTCAGGTAAGGTCCCATACACTTGATTATTTCCAATATCCATTCGTGCTAGTGATGTAAGATTAGCTATGGAAGGAGATAATTCACCACTGAGCTGTGCAGAGTTTAAGTCTAGTGAGACTACACGAGGTGGAAGAATCATACCACAAGTGACCCCTGTCCAGCTGCAGAAGTCGAGCGAGTCGTTGTGCCACGAGCGCAGGACGCCGAGGGGGTCGTTGGTGATGCCGGACTGGAAGGAGAGGAGGGCTTGCCGGTCGATCTCTGATACGTTGATCGATTGTGCAGCTGAGAGTGCTATTGTGTAGGATGGTATGAACATGAGTAGATGACAAAGGAGAATGAAGGTATGGTGTGGAGAGAGAGAGAGTTGAAGGACAGAGAACAGCAGGAGCCATCTCTCTATGCTACTGAAGCGTATGGTGTGCCTCCCAAGAGGAACTCAAAGCATACTCCACTACGTCAATTGTCTATGCTCAGACATACTCCATTACGTCGCAGTGGAAAGAAATGCCATGGTAAAGAGACAAAGGCGTGGAAAGAAATAACGTTCGCAGAGACTGGTCCATGGAGCTATGCTAGTGTTACTGCTTAGTGCTTACTAGTTACTACTACCAGACAGGTTGAGTTACGGGGAGAAATGGAGAGTTGACGAGACGAGAACTGCGAGCACTCTTGTTCCTGGAGCTGCAAGCACTCTTGTTCCTGAAGCTTCTTCTGGAATATCAGTGGAGCAGACCTTGACTCCTGAAGCTGCTAAGTGCCTTATGTAGTTTACCCCTCTCTCTTATTAATCAAGAGAAAAAAAAGAGAAGATCTACAGTACTATTTTGGTGGGATCAGATTATAATAGTACGGATTAATCATATATAGTATTACAACTATTAGAATTATATAACAAATACAGGTATATTTGCCAAATTCAAGATTTTAATTTTAATTTTAATTTGATATCGAATTCTTGGCTCGCCTCAAAATATTTAGATGGGGAATTTTTAATATTCCCATTTTCTTTTATTTTACTTAATTTTCGGATTTTCATTGCCGATTTTATTTTTTGTTGAGTTGTATTCAAACTTTGAATTTCAGTTAGAATTTAAGACTAGTTCTGAAATTGGTTTATAATTTATATTTTGCATTATCATTATTATTCTAAGTTTTAATCTAACTTACCTGACCATAATTCCTTTGTTTCTTTAGATTCTATTTAATTGGGTCTGATTTGGATTCGTCTTTGATTTTGATTTCATACTCCTTTGCTTCATATTTCCCATTTCTTTTGTTAACATGATTATTGGTTACACATGTGATTATTTCCTGATATACTAATTTCCGTGTCACAAAACTCGAAAGACGATGCCGACTACTGTGATAATTGACGGGTACATCACGAGGCGGTTTCCGGCAACCGTCGTGATATTTTCATAGACGGTTATTAACATGAACCGTGCGTGATAATTGAGACATCACGAGCGGTTTTGTTAATAACCGTCGTGAACTTTCCTGACGGTTCTTATACGAACCGTCTATACCATCGAGATAACACGCGGGTCGGGTCTGTTAGGCAGATGCGTCAGAAAGTTCCTGACGGTTATTAACACAAACCGTGCGTGAAAAGTTGAATAACACGACGATTCTGTTAGGCAAGAACCGCGTAATAATCCCATGTCGCGATAATTGGTGTGTAATAATCACATGTCACCAATAATTGGCGTATACGTGATTTCGATCTCACCGTCTATTCTCTCCACATCGAATGGTGGCACCGTTCCTCCACGGCCGGGCCCTTATTAATAACTCCCCATCAACCTTTCCACGGTACTAGTCACGCGTGAGTTCATCCACTAGCTAGCTTCCCCGTATGCATCTCCCCTCCGTGAGCTAGCACCTCCATCGCGCACGAACGGTTCATACTAAAGAACACACTCTTGCCGTAAGTGTCGTAAGTGTGTCTTGTTTAGTGTGACCGTCGTGCCACGAAGGGTTTGTTAGCTTGTCATCCTGTAATAGATCGATCTGAATGTGTTGTTGAGTAAAGTTTGCCTCTGTATTTGCATGTTCCTCGACGATGCAGACTACTGTCGAGATGTGATGTCCACTCCGATAATCCTTCTTTTTCCGCAAAATTCAAGGCAATTTTATTACAAAAGTTCAAAAAAGACATTTCCGTTCTTGGTGGCGGCGTGACATACCCGACTTCTTGGTGACGACTATCCATCTGTTTCTTCCACTTCTTTTCTTCATCTCGGTCTCGGATCACGTGCGCCTAGAGCTGGTCAAGAACCGGTCTTGGATGTGGCATTCCTCAAGACACGGCGGCAGTCTCGGATGAAGAAAAGAAGTGGAAGAAGAATGGATAGTCGTCGGCGAAGAAGTCGGCAATGTCGGCTGCCGGCTCTGGGCATCCTGACGGTTGTATTAGCGAACCGTGCGTGATAAACTAATCACGAGCGGTTATTAACACGAACCGAATGCGTGATGGTATGCATCACGCAGCGGTTCGTGTTAAGAACCGTGCGTGATATGTAACTATCACGACGGTTATTTATGTGAACCGTCTATGATAGGCAACAATCACCGACGGTTATGTCTGAACCGTCGTGATATATCATTTTACTGAACCGTTTGTGGTTGGAACCGTGCGTGATATTCGCATAGTATTAATTGCTTGGCGTGCTTGCGAAGGATGTCGACACCGATCTGTCTTCATTCTTGTTGCATCGGTGGAGCAAGGCGGCCGGCTTTAGGGAGTTGAGGCGAAAAATATCACCGTCTTCTTAGTGATCGATCGGAGGTTAGTATACTTAATTACTTAACATTCTTAGTGATCGATCGAGATTAGTACTCAATTACTTAACATTCTTAGTGATCGATCGGAGGTTAGTAGTAGGGTAATAATCATTTTGACACCTATTTGTCACTTGTGTAGCGTAGATGGACGAAGTGGATGTATATTGAGAACCGTGTGAGTGAAGAGTACATTCTTGGCGTGTCGCTTTTAGAAGAGGCGGTAGAGTGGATATGTTGAAGAAGGGATGAAATATATGTATTGCCCATGTATTGATTGTGATAATCTCAAGATGTTTAGCAACTCGGTATGATTGAAGCTCACTTAATTCGAAGGGTTTGAAAAAGGGTACAAATGTTGGACCATCACGGTGAAGAGAAGAGTACACAAGAAGGTAGTTATAACATAGTCGAGGGAGACAACGATATGCCGTTGTGGACTGTTCTTTCGATCATGAGGAAAGGTCGCGGGATGACAATCAAATCATGAGGATAGGTCGCGGGATGACAATACGGATCATGAGGATAGGTCGCAGGATGACAATCTGGATCAGATGTTACGTGATGCAGAAGGGAACTATAGTGAGAGAGAGTTTGGTAAATTCGAGGGCTTGATGGAGGACTCGGAGAAACCTTTGTTCCGGCCGCAAGCCGCAATACACGAGGTTGTCATCTGTTCTAGAACTGCTAAAATTGAAGGCAAGCAATGGTTGGTCCGACAAGAGTTTCACGGCATTATTAGGTCTCCTAGTGGACATGCTTCCAACGGGAAATGTGTTGCCGAGAACCACCTACCAAGTCAAGAAGATTCTTTGTCCATTAGGAATGGAAGTAGAAAGAATACATGCATGTCGGAATGATTGTATCTGTCATCAGTAAAGAGTATGCTAGCTTACATGTTTGTCCGGTGTGCAAAGCATCCCGATACAAGCGTAAAAATAACTCTGATGATGGGAAGGGCATCGAGGTGAAGCAAGGACCTCCTGCTAAGGTGATGTGGTATCTTCCTGTAATCCCCCGTTTGAAGCGTTTATTTGCAAACCGCAAGGATGCAAGATTGATGCGTTGATACTGCGGCGGCGTAAGAAAGACGGAATGATAAGACATGTTGCCGATTACGCCAAAGGAGGAACATCGATAGGATGTTTGTAGATTTCGGTGTGGAACCGAGAAATATAAGGTTTGGGTTGAGTACGATGGAATGAATCCTTTTGGTAACATGAGTACCGACATAGCACCGGCCGTGACTCGTGCATGTACAACCTTCCTCCTTGGCGTATGCAAGCGGAAATATATTTTGATGTCACTACTTATCCAAGGGCGAGCAACAGGCAACGATATTGATGTGTTCCTAGCCCCATTGGTGGAAGATCTTGCAATCTTGTGGAATGAAGGGGTACATGTATGGGATGCGGACAAGCGAGAGAACTTCACTCTACACGCCATGTTGTTACGCACTATTAATGATTTGCCCGCCTTGGTAACTTTGTCGGGGTTGAGTATAAAAGGAGCCAAAGCGTGTCCGCCTTGCTTAGATTATCCGAGAGTGTGTGGTTGAACAACTCATGAAAAAGCGTACATGCGTCACCGTAGGTTCCTTCAAAGTATCACCTATACCGCAAGATGAAGAAACAATTTGACGGAAAAAAGAGGATGACTCGGTACCAAGACCTTTTAGCGGAAAGAGGTGTTTGATATGGTCAAGGATATAAATGTTGTGTTTGGCAAGGGGCGTAAATTGAGGAAGAACATGTGGAAAAAGAGGTCAATATTTTGGGACTTGCCTTATTGGGAGCACTTAGAAGTTCGCAATTGCATCGATGTCATGCACGTAGAAGAATGTATGTGACGGTTTGATTGGTCTCTTCTTGAACATTCACGATAAAACAAAGGATGGTGTTAACGCATGGCGTGACTTGGTCGCTATGAACATCGGGACCGAGTTAGCACCGATAGAGATTGATAAAGGCCGGACGTACCTTCCCCCAGCATGTTACACTCTGTCTAAGTCCGAGAGAACTGAATTGTGCCGGTCCTTAAATGGTGTGAAAGTTCCATCCGGTCACTCCACAAGCATGAAGAAACTTGTTTCCATGGAACATTTGAAATTAATTGGCATGAAGTCTCACGATCGTCATGTGCTAATGACTAAAATGCTACTGTTGCAATTAGAAGTATTTTGCCGAACAAGGTTCGAGTGACAATCATAAGGCTATGTTATTTCTTCAACGCAATTGCTCGAAGGTCATTGATCCGGATGGACTAGATGCTCGCAAACCGAGGTGGTGACAACTCTATGTCATCTAGAGATGTATTTCCCTCCATCATTTTTGATATCATGGTCCATCTCATTGTCCACCTTGTGAAAGAGATAAAAATATGTGGCCCGTATTTCTCGTCATATGTACCCTTCGAGAGGTACATGAGAATTCGAAGTCCTATGTACGCAATCGATCTCGGCCGGAGGTAGCATCATCGAAGGTTATACAACGAAGAGGTCATTGAATTACGCATCGGCTACATGGCTCGAGTTGGCCGATGGGTGTACCTCTATCTCGTCACGAGGGAGGTTAGAGGTATAGGGACTATCGGGAGGAAAGCAATAACTCGGATCAAAATACGTATGCTCAAGCCCATTTCATGGTTTTACAACACATGGTAAGTGACCCCATTATTGAAGAGCACAAGGACATGCTACGTCGAGAGAATGCGAGGCCGGTCGAAGTTTGGATCACGAGACAACACAACCGTCAGTTCAACGAATGGTTGAAGGCGCAATTGACTAGGAGGTCATCAAATGAAACACTACAATGGTTGGCAAAAGGGCCAAAATTTACAATTGTGACATGGCAAGGATACGACATTAATGGCTACACATTTTATACAACAGATCAAGATAGAAAGAGCACGGTCACGTAACTCGGTGTCCGCATATATGCCTATGATTCGCACGGCAAGTCACCGGCCCAAGCTCGTACTACGGGCTTGTAGAGGAGATTTGGGAGCTTGACTACGTAATTTTCAAAATTCCTCTATTTCGGTGCCGTTGGGTCCAACTCCCACGGGTGTAAAGGTTGACAAGTGCAGGCGTCACTACCGTGGACCTCGAATGTGTAGGATACAAAGGCGAACCATTCGTACTCATGAGGCAAGTTGTTCAAGTATTTTATGTAACCGACCCGGCAAATAAGAAGCGCCATGTAGTTCTTCAGGGAAAAAGAAGGATTGTCGGGGTTGAGAATGTTGTGGATGAGGAAGAGTACAATCAATTTGATGATTTGCCTCCATTCGGAGGCGGCATCGAGCTCGATGAAGAACAAGGCGATGAAGCAAGCTATATGCGTATCGATCATCGTGAAGGGCTTTATTTAAAATGATATAGCCAAAGTGTAATAAATGATATAGGTTATGCTTGTGTTTTTCATAAATGTATGTATGTTCCATTGTAATTGTAAAATGACTAAGGAACCCATGCATTGTAATTGTAAATGACTAAGAAACTATGAAATAGTTATATTTATGGTTATGCTTGCGTTTTCATAAATGTATCTATGTTCCATATTGTAATTGTGAAATGACATAGGAACCTAGCTAGCTGCTGGTATTTATAGTGAACTATCACAGGCGGTTTATAAAAAGAAAAACCGCTCAGGATAACTTATCACAAGCAGTTCTATCGATATAACAAATGCGTGATAATATGGATATCACGCGGTTATATATATAGAACCGTGCGTGATAATATGGATATCACGAGCGGTTATATATAGAACCGTCTGTGATAATGCATATCACAGACGGTTATATTGATAGAACCGTCTGTGATAGATCATCTTTAAACACCCGCACTAGGTGCTGCGAGTCCGCTTCTGCCATCTCTTGTCTCCACTCTGCGGCGCCCACCGCTAGCTAGGTTTTGCTCCCTCCACCGCGGTCCCTCCCAACGCCGGTCCCTCCCGCCGCTCCCTCCCGGTGGCGGTCCCCGACGCCGGTCCCTCCCTCCCGACCTTGCCCGCTCCCGCCGCCGTTCCCTCAGCGCGCTCCCTCCTCCTCCGGCGGTCCCCCAACGCCGTTCCCTCCGACGCCGCTGCTCCATCCCGACGCCGGTCCCTCCCGACGCCGCTCCCTCCCAAGCGCCGCCGGTCCCCCGACGCCGGTCCCTCCCGACGCCGATCCCCAGCGGGTCCTCCCGACGCCGGGTCCCTCCCGACGCCGCCGGTCCCCCGACGCCGGTCCCTCCCGACGCCGCGGTCCCTCCCGCCGCTGCTACCTCCCGCCGCCGCCTCCTCCCGACGCCGGTCCCTCCCTGTGCTTCACATGTTAGCTTTATGATATATATATGCTTCACATGTTATATGCTTCACATGTATTTTATGTTATATGCTTCACATGTATTTTATGTTATATGCTTCACATGTATTTTATGTTATATGCTTCACATGTTAGCTTTATGATATATATATGCTTCAGATGTATTTTATGTTATATGCTTCACATGTTATGTGCTTCACATGTATTTTATGTTATATGCTTCACATGTTAGCTTTATGATATATGCTTCACATGTTAGCTTTATGATATATGCTTCACATGTATTTTATGTAGCATATAATATATCTTGCACTTGTTAGTACGAAGGTCTATTTGAAGGCCCATAGCTCACGCAATTAGCTAATCGTTAGAACTTTGTCAAGGGCATAAAGCAAGTGACACACTCGGTGTATCTTGTTCAATGAACTTGATGCACCGGTTTGTGTCACTTGATTCATAGAACTTTGACAAGCTGGGTCCATAGCTCACTTCAGTTGGTTTTTTCTTAGAAGAGAGATGGCGTCCACATAGTCTTCGTCGTCGTCATCCGGGTCTCACGCTCCCAAGGCTGCGAAATCTAAGCGTGGTAGGAGTATCAAAATGGCCACAGTTCGAATGACCATCACGGTGGTCTCTCGGATGGGGTCCCTCTCGAACCGTTGAAAGCGGCGTCATCATTTCGGACTACTGCGGGATAATTGGAAGGCAACGGGTCCCCATCACCATAGCAAGCTGGAAATATTTGACAAAGGATCACAAAAATCAGCTATGGGAGGAACTTACAAATTCGTTCGAGTTCCCATGAAGCACGAGGACTCGTGCAGCGGCGCGCCTCGCGATGGGAAAAGCATGGAAGAATTTTAAGAGCACTCTTGTGACGAATGCGTGGCCGAGGATGTTACGCTCTTCACGAGTATCCTTCGTGTCGCCGGAAACATGGGAGTCCATTGTGCGGATGAAGTCGACGATCGAATTTGAACAACAAAGTGCGGCGCAAGGACCTCCAACAAAAACACGCAACCTCACGACTCGGCGCTGCTGGTGCGCGGTAAAATCCGCAATGGAGGATGCGGGATGAGGTCGCAATCCGATCGGAGGCTCTCCGCCATTTGCGGGATCGCAAACGGCGTGCTTTCGAATCGTTAAGAGCGAGGTCATCAACCACATCTTGGTGTCTCTTTCAAAAACCCGCAGATGAGGAAGTGTCTAACGCTGTAAAATATGTTAAACAACATAGTTGTTAACACCTCTTGAACTTCATGGGTTCAAAATAACATGATTAATTGCCTCTTGCGCAATCATTGACTACCGAATCTTCTTGTGGCTCCTTTGAAGAATATAGGAGATAGATTTACTATCATAGGCCTTGGAAAACAAGGAGCACCAGTGCTTTACGAGGCATGGGGTTTATGTACCTTGGAGGCACAGATTTCCAGTTACTCAGAGACATATAGGAGAAGGAAGAGATCCAAGGCGTCTGCAATGAACAAATAAAGCAGGGCTTCGTGCTCAACTTGAGGAACAACTATCCGCCTCACTTCAAGAGCGGTCGCCTCACCGAGGAGAGATAGATTCGTTGGGGAAGAATCGAGACAAGTGCGCAACCAATCGCAACCCACTCCTAGTCTGCGGTACCAGGTCCCCTCAACGTCGCGATGGTCTGGCGTCCACCAATTCGAACATAGCAACGACCGCCACGTATTGATGATATTCGGTAATGTACCTCTTTAGAATGGTACATAGATCTCTCACGTGGGCGCTTAACTCATCTCTTGTATCGTTATGTAGGAGCCCATGCCTTGCGACCTCAAAGTCGAGCTTGTTGGCTCTATTCCCGTTAATGTTGGGCGAGGCATGGTGTATCCATTCTGCGCCGAGGCCGGTGCACGGTGTACAAGTAGACACCGGTTTCATAAAGGTCCAGGTGGACATGATTAATGATATTTTTAATTCCGTCCCTCTTGAGAAGCCCCCAAACGAAGAGATTAAGATATTAGGGATACCGTCCACACATTCATTCGATGGCCCAAGAGGGACATCGTCCTCGACATGTCCGTGCCACAATCTTCACATCCGATGGCCCAAGAGGGACGCCGCTCGGACTCAGCACATCGGCTCGGTGGCTCCACCTCCACCTCAAATCCAAGAAGTCTGTTGCATCGGCTCCCGCCGAGACGCCACCGAGAACATATCTGGCGAGGCTCCAAGGCCTCCAAGGCTCATGTGAAGAAAATTAAGCGCGTCCGTGCCATGGGCGTTTACTCTAGGAGTGTCGTTGGTGCCCGACTCACAATTACGCCAGCTTGGTATGATTTGCAATAGATTGCATGCCTGGTACATGGAGAAGTCCAACATGAAGCCAAACCGCAGAGTGCATTCACTCAAAATATAACGAGACACATTTCCTCCACGACCGGGCTACATCGTCGTGACATTCAAGATTTATTCTTACTATTCAATCTCGACGAACTCGGCGCCTCACTTCTACGATCTTGGACAACGTAAGTGTCTTGTACAATGAAGTTCTACATTCACGTTATACGATAAATGTCATTACTCTTTCTTTATGTATAGATACATGATCCAACAAGTCCGACAATCGCGACGACCGGTGGGTTTCCTCGACCCTCGGTTGGTCTCCCGAGCAATCTATCAACACGATGCATCCTTCGTGCAAGGTTACATAACGAGGGATTGATTGCTCACACCGACAAGGAGTACATCATGGTACCCTTCAACCAAGGGTAAGTGCTTCACTAGTTGCCACACATATGTTTCATTTGTACTTTACATGCGGCATGAACTTAGGATTAATCAACGTGACGACACACATAACTAGGCATCACCGATTTTGATTGTGATTGTACCAAAGTGGAGCAAGGTAATATACCTTGATTCCCTCCTTAGGAGCTACCACGACTTCAGTCGTGTGCAAGAAGTATTTAACAGGTAAACTCATTTCCTCCATACATAACTCTATTGTAATATTTCTTTTGTTTGCCACGGCCGAGGCTAAGTTTTTGAATCACGTGGGCGTTTGCGATTATGTTGCCCAAGGAGGAACACACGACAAAAATCCATGACACGCTACGACACAACACGCGATTTCGGTACCGCTACAACACAACAATCCTATATCATACTTTGTTATAATGCCTCTAGAATTGATAATACCGATGTATGTAATTCTATTTTGCAAGTGCCACCGGCTACTACGTGACAGCGTATGTGGATTCTCGTTTGTCGCCATATGAAGGAAATCATGGGTACTAAGATCAATGATCCAGAGGTTTGTCAGGTCCTTCCAATAATTATTATTTTCTGATTATATATATGTATTTATATTACACACACATGCTAATTAATGACTTAACATTGCTCCTAGCGACGGTAAGTGAACTTCGACGAAAGTGCATATGATCTTGACAATCTCGTCGATATTCGTGGAATCATCTCCCAATTCTTGCTAGCGAGGTCATAAATAAGAATGGAGAGTTCCACGCCAATGGTGATAATTAGATGTTGAAACATTGGTTCAACTGTACAATCAAACAATTCTCCTTCAATTGAATTCATTTGTCGGATGTTGTGTAACGATTTTCATTCTATATATATATGTATGTGATCTGGCGGCGTTTGTTACATTCATCGTGTATCAAATTTTGTTGTAATTTACTATGAGTTGCAATTAACTTATATCTCGTCATTTATCATCAGAATCTGCACGCTTTCTTTGGAGGGCATGGCTAGCATATCCCGAGGCTAGCCAAAAGCGGCAAATAAAATGGATGATGCACATGGTATCACGAGGCGGTTCGTTGTTACAAACCGTCGTGGTACAATATCACGCACGGTTTCAAAGAGTGCCGTGCGTGGTGTGAATGATATCACGACGGCCTTTACACCGATCGTGCAGGATATACAATATCGCGCAGGGGTTAGTAATACAAACCGCTCGTGATATTGTATATATCCGCACGGTCTTGATTATTAACCGTGCGTGATAACGAGTATCACGACGGTTGTTTAAACAAAACCGTGCGTGATAGTCTGTATCATAGACGGTCTTGACTACTAACCGTCTGTGATAGTGCGGTATCACAGACGGTTGTTTATAAAAAACCGTCTGTGATAGTCTCGTATCACCGTCAGTGTTTAGGTGTCAGTGATAGTCAAGACCGTGTGTAATGTGAGTTATCACAGTCGGCTCAGGAACCGTCTGTGATAACCACCAACTATCACTGACACCTAAACACTGACGGTTCAGGAACCGTCTGTGATGACGGCCCGAACCGTCTGTGATAGGGCTGTCATAGCGATGTGATTTGGGTTTTAGGACATGAGTTTGGGGATTTTCTTGGGGTTTTGCAAAGTTTAGTAAATCCTTCCTTCTAATTTCTAAACCGAGCCACCAAAATTTTAGATCCGAAAAATCAAAACCGATATTTAGATTTCATGAGGATACTAGGGGTGGCTCTGATACCAATGTTAGAAATTAATCTCTAAGTCTAAACGTCATAAGCATTAATCCCTAGATCAATATCATGAACACCTAATTAAATCAATAAAGCGGGCGTAAATGTACATACCAAAAGAGGTGAAGCCATAGATGTGTTGTGTGGTCGGTAATAGGAGGCGGGGTGACCGGCGGTGTAGATGTGGTCGGTCGGCGTCGGGAGAAGAAGACGGCGACGGTGTGGCCGTGCGAGAGGCGAACAAGGCTTGGTCTTCGTTCACCAAAAGTGCCGTTCTGGATCGGGCTTGTTAGAGTTCGTAGAGGGCATGAACAACTAGTGTATCAACCCCTGTCGAGACCATCCCTTTTTATAGCGCTAGGTGACCGGGACCGGTACCCAAAAATAGTTGGCAACCGCCTCCGATCAAGGCGCGAGGTGGAGACTCGGTCTCCCTAAAATCTCGGGAGGCAGTTAGCCTAGAGATCAATCCAACAGCTAGATGGTATTGGCCCAATCGAGGCTATTCTAGCTTAAGTCAAAGATTACAGTGATTTGATGTTACAAAGTTTGGTGAGGCGTGCTCGATAGGTTATTGTAACTTAAACTCGGCACACTAAGGTTCGAATATTACTCAAACTCTCTGGAATTGATCCTGCTAATTTTTCAAAATTTTGGACACCTGAACTTTTGGGATGTTACACACACGCTCCGTCCTCCACCCTTCGGACGGGCGTTGATGAAGTCGGTGGCAGGACGAAGTCTTGAAAGCGCACGCTCCGACCCCTACCCTTCAGACAGGCGTTGATGAAGTCAGTGGAGGAACGAAGTCTTGAAAGCGCGCGCTTCGTCCGTCACCCTTCGGACGGGCGTCAATGAAGTCAGCGGCAGGACGGAGTCTTAAAAGTGCACACATCGTCTCCCACCCTTCAATCCGTGGGAGTCGGTAGTTGTCCTTCGGGCATGCCTTGTTAAGGTTTGTGAAGTCGACGCACATGCGCCACGCGCCACTAGCCTTCTTTATTAGCACTAGATTAGCAAGCCATTCTGGGTGGTGCACTTCATGGATGACGCCGGACTGGAGTAGTTTAGCGGCCTTCGTCTTAGCGGCTTGCTGGCGCTCGAGGGACATGCACCTTAGCTTTTGTTTAACTAACTTGGCATCAAAGCGTATCGTGAGGCTATGCTCGACGATGGAGCATTCTACAAAGGACCATAATGTCGGCCAGTGACCACGCGAAGACATCCACATTACTACAAGGACCTGAAGGAGTTGCTGCTCGACCTCCGGGGTGAGGCCCTGCCGATGGAGACTTGCGAGAGGCGTCCGTGTCATGCAGGGGGACCCTTTTGATCTCGCCATATGGCATGGGCTTAGGCGTCCACCCCAGAGCTGAAGGTATGGGTGTGGTGAGGGTCTCACTAACGGTGTGCACCTTACAGAGGGACCTCACACGCTGAGCTCTATCCGATGAGCAAGATCTTGGTCTCAAACATGTTGACTTTCCCCTATGGACCCGACAGCTTCGTGCACAAGAAGTTATGATGCGGGACCACTCCAAAAGCGTTGAGTGTTGTCCTTCCAAGTATGCCATTGTACAGGTACGGAAGATCAACGACGTTGAAGGTTATGTCATCGCTTCTTGCTTGGCTGTCCTATTCGAAAGACACTTGGAGTTGCACCAGGCCCATGAACTGTAGAAGTTGGCCCCCGAAGTCCTAGTGTGGGACACTTGGAGGCTCGAGTCTACTCCGGGGGATGCCCATCTAGTCAAAGGCACTGGTGAGCAAGATGTCCATCCAGATGCCTCCATCGACCCAGATGCACTTGATGTCACATCCTGCGATACTAGCCTGGACCACCAAGGGATCCTGGTAAGGTAAGTTGACCCCCGCCGCTCTGCCATCATGAAAGTGATGTTAGCCTGCCCCTAGGCCAGGGGCATTTGGGCGGGATATGCAACGACATGGTGTAGCCAACGGGCGTAGGCCTTTTGCTACCATTCGGATGAAAATTTTAATGATGAACCACCTGTGATAACATTGATTACTCAGCGTGGTCCATTGTTGGGGCCTGTATGCGCAAAGCGGTGGGGGTAGATTGGAGTAGCTGGCCCTCCGGGGGCTGCTTCACATGTGCCACCACCAATGCTCTTGCCTCGAGGGCTTTGTCCTTGACAATGCTCTCTCAGAGCGTTGCGATGGTCAGGCAGCGGAGTAAGATGGTCACCGCGGACGTGCACCTCACACCACAACCCCTACTGTCATTCATTGTTATAACCCCATCCACCATCTCCACGACTGTGTCCTCTTCTACGACTACGGCCTCTACTGTTGTGCCCCCGGCTAGCCGAGGTGTTGTTGCTATTGCCACCACCCTCGATGTCGAAGATGTATTTGGGCCGTTGGCCCTTCCGCTGCTTGTGCCTGGAGCCATCCTTCGAAGGATCAAGCACTTGCTTTGACTCAGAAGCATCGCCCTGGCATTGCTGCACATCTTGTTTCGCTCTTGTATACTTCTCCATCTTGTTGAAGAGTTTTGTGACTGTTATTATGAGCTTGCGCGCGTTATATTCGTCCAACAGCCCTAGATGAAGACCTCATATTGCTGCATTGACGATGATGGTCTCGTTTACGTCCTTGACTTGGTAGTGCACTTTAGTGAAGCGCTTGAAATACTCCCAGAGCTTCTCAAATATTTCTGCTTGATGGTGAAAAGTTGGTCTGCGTCCACCCATTCGGTGTAATTTCCTTGGAATTTGTTGTTCATACGGTCCCAGATTTGCTCCCACCCGTAAATAGAGTTCGGTGGATGGCGAAGAACCAAGAGAGCGCTATCCCTTGAAGGGCAAGTAGCAATCCCTTCGCCTTTATTAAGTCAACACCCTCGGTCGCTTCGATGGCCGTCTCATAGACACGTATGAACTCCTGAGGGTCCATGTCGCCCTTGTACAGTTCGATGGTGGGCATTTTAAAATCTTTTGGCCACACGGACTACTGTAGGATGGTGGATAGAGGAGACTCTGGATTTAAGCAGCGGAGTATACTACGAGCGGGGGTAGTGGCCTCGCGACTATCTGCCCTCTCGACAGTGACCTCTGCCACCATTGCCGTAGGTATTTGTTGACTCCAAGCCTCTTCATATCCCGTATGGCATTCTGGAGGTCTGCTAGCTTGTGTTGCAGCATTTCGAAAGCTGCCATCAGAGTACACTTTGCCGCATATGCAGCGAGGTCTGCTAGTGTGGAGGCACGTGCCATGAGGTTGTTAGTAATGACAGGTTGGACACAAGAGTCTCTAGGTGTGCTAATGTGGTAAGCATGGCGGTTGACGATAGGGTCGACATGATTATCGATGTTGACGGACGTGTCAGCATGAGTGTTGGGGTCAATGGTCATGCTAGCGTGGGTGTTGAGGTCGGTGTCGTGCCGACAAGGGCGGCTTCGCCGATGGTTGTACTGACACAGGTGTTGGGGTCTACAGTCATGCATGTGTGGTGTCAGAACCCGGAGTATTGACCCCGTAATGCTCTATATGAATTGCACTAGTCTAGAATAAACTAGTGCACAAAATGGTAACATAAATTCATATGAAGCACAAATGACCAACAATATTAATTAATAAAAGAGTACAGCCTAATAAGGAAAATAATAGCAGAAACAAACTGATAAATAGCGAAGCCCAAGAGCCTGCCCACAGGCAGATGATAGTAAGATGTGGCCTACTCATCCTGGTACGCACCGTAGTCGAAGTCATCCTCTAAGCAACAGAGTAAGCAAGGGTGAGCACATAGAATGCACTCCGCAAGTCAAACGAGAGAATGCAGTATAATGATAAAAGGCAACAAAAAAAGGTATATAAGGTTAATTTGAGCATAAAGTAGCATTTAAAGAAATGCAATAAATAGATTGAAATTATAGAATTTAATACAGCAAGTAAAAGACAGTAACTTTAATAAAAATAATACTGCTGGAATAGGCACTGACCTGACACCAACTAACCACGGGTATTCCACCTGGACCATCACCAGAAGATCTCACATTTCCATCTAAAACCATTTTATGAAAAGCAAAGTCTAATCCATGAAAAACTTTACTCAGCTTGCCCATGGCCATAGGCACTGCTATCCAGGATAGATTATACACTCTGCAGAGGTTGTACAACTTTACCAGCAAGACATGATCAACTTATAATGTCCATCAGACACACTTCTAAAGGTGTGTGACTAAAAGATTATAACAAGGCCTTTACAATGCAATACCATCAATCTGGACACGCCAACACTAAGGTTTCACCTCAGCAAGGAATCCACCAGACCGGGATCCCCTCTAGAGTTGAGTGAGACTTCACATGGTCTATGCCATGCTCACTTTCAACCTATAGCGGAACTCATGTTGGGTCACTGACTTAGGCACTATCCACATACCCCTCGTACCTGGCAATCAATATTGTGTCACTGAACAACAATGCATGCCAGCACCCACCACGTAACCATTTGCTTAAGTCTAAACTAAGTTTTATATTTTATTTTGAAATATTTCATAGACTTTCTTGACTCTCCGAAGTCAAGAATACATTTTAAGAGTTCATCATTTTAAAACAAAAATTATGTCTAAGCGGTCTAAGCATTTGATACAAAATTCTCTAGTCCATACTAGTGTACTAACCAGAGTTTTATTCTAGAGTGCCAAGGTGTTGGGGAATCAATATCAATAGAGGAATTAACAAGTAGGCAATAACTACATTTAAAACTGAATTGAAATACATTGAATAAAAATATGTATGCAATCTAATTTAAAATAACATAATTTTATTTCATAATATGATATTAACATGATCAAGGATGTGTAACTTGCCTTGCTCTGCAGTCTGGTGCAAGTCATCGAAGTAGTATGGAAAAACAAATACCATGCAGATATCATATCTCTGATGACCATAATGTAATCACTGGCAAACTTAGAAATAATGTGATACTACATAACTATGGTGAAGATTGCAATACATCAATGCTATCAACAATGATGATTCAAAATCGTAACACCTAGATGTAGCACGAGTAGTCGGTTGCACACAAATGCACATGTCTAGCCCCAGCCAGGAATCGCAAAAGCAACAAGAAATGAAAGACCCATTAAAAAAGATCTCTTTTACGGTACCTCTTTTGTCTCTTAGCCATTCCCCATATGGGTGAACTTTAGAGTACGGTGCCTTCAATGCTTCATCATCCACTACAATATGGTTCTCAAAATCAACCAATAGCATCATTCCAATGTTTAGCCTACCCTTTCTCAACACATCTTCAAAAGGAACATCAACAACACCAACTTCATTACTCATGACTACGCGTCTACTATGGGTCATATAAAATCGACCAAGCCTCAAGCTGTTTCAATCCAGGGTAGCTCTAAGGTAACAACCATTAACAACTACAGGTGAAAGCCACATAAGCTCAAGTAATCCATTAGAAGTATGATTAGAAAAGGAAGATGAATTTAAATCTTCTTACAAGATATCAGAGCAGGTCCATCCCAAGGCTCCATAAGGGCTGACAAGAACTCATAGAGAGCTTTCTTCTCGGGTTCCATGTGTTACATCGTTCTGCCACTCCTTAAGGATAATCATCATCACAGCTTCTGGTAGACTTCTTCCACCTCAGATAAGAGGATCAAGAACACCACCCAAAGCACCTAGAATTCACATAATATTTTCAATTAACAACTCACAAAAGATGATGTAAATTTGCATTTGCAAGTGCAAATGCCCACTACATGTTGCACTGTGTCATACTTTGAGTTGCTACCTAAATCTGAAGAGGTAGCATCTACAATTGGTAGAATTTTCAAAAATTCATCCTTTAATAGGCCAAGTTCCTCACACATTAAGAGACCTTCATGTGCTTTCATCCTGTTATATGTGTAAAGGGAACTATAAAACCAAGCATCATTAAATCCAATGGCATATGGAAATGATCGCATGAACAAAGAAATGGATATAATAGAGAAAGGTTTAGCAAGATTACCAATTCTTGTTCCCCTTGAGGGTATTGCTCTCTCCATTATGACCTAACACACGCATTGGCTGTGCACGATCCCAGCCGAGGAAGGTGTTTGTGGAGAACCTTGAGTGAACCTGTTTGGATTTATGACTTTTAGACATATTATACTCACATTTGCATTTATACAATGTTGAATAAACTTGGAAGTAAAGCACCAACACTATCAAAAAAGAAAGCGTCAGTTGCATAGAATTTCATGCAAAACAGTGGGAAGTCCTAAGATACCTCAAACAAAACACAATTTCTTCCCACCACCTAATTGGTGGTCACATCCTGAAGAGTTAGCATAGCAAACGGCCATAGCAGAACTACAGCTGAACTATGCAACATGGTTATTGGGTATCAACTAATAGAGATTTCTAATACTTCACTTAAAAGGCATCAAGAACCAAGTGTGAAATAGCATATGAATAGAGCAATGGCGTAACCAATTCAAAGTTTGATGCTTGCAAAGGAGTGTGTCTTGATCTTACAAGCGCCTTGCTATTATTGGTTCCCATTAGTGACTATGATCATGCCATTTTTGTGTAAGAGTATCAAGGTTTTGTATTTACGAGCCATATAACTCGTAAAGTTTTCATGACCTAGATATGCATAGTAGTACTCATTGTAGGATCGAAAATGGCAATGAGGGAGGTGAATGGTGCCTTTTAAAATCGCCCAGATATCCATCTTGACTTCTTCTCTAATAGCTATCTGAGCTATGAAGCAAGAGAGTAGTTAAGCTCAGCAAGCCGAAAACAATTTTGCGAAATGACCAAAGACTAAGAATGCTCATGATGACACGAGTGCAGGAAACTCACTTTTCTTCTCGAGGCCAGCGGTCTTTGCAGACTCTGTAATGAATCCAAAAGCTGAAACTCGAATTTAAAAGCGAAGAAATGAAGCCTTGAGAGAGTGCAAAAGCTGGCAGCGAGCTGGCGGCGAATAGCGTTTCATCATGCAATAAATGGACTTTTGACAAGAAACTAAAAAGCAGCAGAATTGTGCGAGCTCACGACCGAATGAAATGAACTAAGCGATAAAACACTGCAAGTGCCGAAAACTACATTGGCGAAAAACAAAGGGTACTCTCTCAACCGAAAACAGGAAAGAAAGATGAAGTCTCAAAAGAGCGAAGGTCCGAAGTCTCGGTGCAACAACAAACCGAAAAACAGTAAAGCAGATGCAAAGCAATGAGGAAACCGAGAATCATGTGTGCCAAATCGAAAATTAATCGAACAAAGAACTAAGAAAGAGATTGAGCACGGATGCAGAATCAACCGAGCTTCTTGCTGGATTTAAACCGAGTTGGTCTGCGGGAATAAACCAACCGGCTGCAGATCAAGATGAAATCGGCACTCAAGAAACAACCGAGAACTGTATTCTGCGGTAGAAAACCGAGTGAAGAAATCTTGAAAAGGATGATTGCACAAAGAATACAAAAACCAGCCAAGATACGGAGAAAATACCAAATTCTGCTGCTCTCTTCAAGTCAATTGATTTGGTCTTCAAACTAAATAGCAAGAGGAACCTTAGTGAGAAAGAAATTCAGACCAAAGGCATTTGAAAAGCAGAGAATGCTGATTTTATCAAAAGAGAGACAGGAAAGACCAAATTTCAAATTTCTCCTCAATCGTTGATCTTTTGGACATGAAATTTTGAGGATATCTTCTCAAGAGTCTCTGAACTCTAGATACCAAATTTTATGTCATCTCATGAAGGGAAAAGAAATTTGCACCTAAACCCTAGAAATGCCAACACATGAACAGAGGAACTCAAGATGCAAAATCTGAGATTACAATTGATTTTCTCTTGGGATTAGCTGACCAAAGGGTCTAGAAATATAATCCCATCACAGAGCAACCCATTTTAGCACTCTCCAACAAGAATCGAACCAAAACTCAAAAGATAAGAATTCAACCAAAAGAGAAGAAACGAAGAACAGAGAGGCACAGGAGATAAAATTTCAGAGATTTCATTCCTTGAGACAAGAGGATCACAAATAAGTTCCCATACGTATGAATATTAGAACAAGAGTTGATTACATGTAATCTCCACTCAAAACCCTCTCATCATCCTCTCAAGAACACACACGAACTCAAGAACAAACATATGAACAGAGAGAAGACAGCTAAGTGAGACATACTCTGGACAACCCCCTGTCCATCTCTCTTACACACACCAACTCCTCACCAACTAAAGCCTAAAGCCAAAACAAACTCTCAAAGC
The DNA here is from genome assembly GCA_036346245.1 of Bonia amplexicaulis. Taxonomy (NCBI): domain Eukaryota; kingdom Viridiplantae; phylum Streptophyta; class Magnoliopsida; order Poales; family Poaceae; genus Bonia; species Bonia amplexicaulis. The sequence continues at coordinate 258,950 of JAYGGG010000156.1, read as the reverse complement.
TTCTTTTGACTCTAGCAAACCCTAACTCTCTCCCAAAGCCATTAAATGGATGAGTGGACATGCAGGCACTCCCTCCTATTTATAGCCCTTGGCTAACGGGTCTCCAACCCGTTACGCCGGCTAAACCCTAACGGAGCCATCTCCCGCTTGTGCAGCCTTGCGAAATTACCGATTCTCCCCTCGTGCACCTTCCGGGAAGCTTCCGCGCAACCACATCGAATCTCCGCCATCTTCGACACATCCGACCGTTCTGACCTCGACACCGCCCGTTCTGACCTCGTGTCTCACCACGACTCCGCCTCGATGTCCTGCAGTCAACACAGACAAGAAACACATCAAATAGCACCGCTCGATACATGTAAGCATAATAAAGTCCAAACCCGTCAAAACATCATAATATACATCCTAATATCATACGACCAAATTTGACCAAGTCCGACCGAGCCCGTTACACCGCGCAACGTCTTGGTCCGAACCAACCAACTCAAACTCGACTTTCTTAAAATGATGTCAATTACTCATCATACACATGGGAAGACCTCCACATGGTCTCTCACTCCTTAAGTTGAGGTGGCTTAAGCTAGCCCTTATAAACAATAGTCCTAGAGATATCACAACAAAGAGAACATTGAATAAGAATTACTCACACAAATACAATACAATTGGGTGGATATTAGACTACTTATTTTTAATGCTTAAGAGAAAGTTCAAGAATTTTTTATCAGTCCCCTTCCAACAGAAAATCTTGTTAATATTACGTTCAAAAGGAGTAACCTTCAACTTAATCAACTTTTTTTAAAATTTTTGTTGGAGAATTTAGCATATAGCTAGTGTTCTCTCAGCTTACTCAAGGCAACATGCAGATGTTGACGATGCTCTCCTTCTGTCTTAGAGTATATCAATATGTCATCGATGAACACTATCACAAAATGGTCTAACTGCTCCATATATACCATATTCATCAAGTTCATAAAATATGCCGGTGCATTTGTCAAGCCAAATGGCACCACAGTGAACTCGAATAACCCATATCTTGTGGTGAAGGTAGTTTTCTTATGATCCTGCTCTCGGATCTTAAGCTGATGATATCCAGATCTTAAATCAATTTTTGAGAACACTTTGGCTCCTTTGAGCTGATAAAATAAGTTGTCTATGCTTAGCAAAGGATATTTATTCTTGATAGTCACGACGTTCGACCCTCGATAATCCACACACATGTCCGGTTACAATGCAGCTACAAGTGTGGTTTTGATTCGGATTATGCGCTACACAGTTTGCACATGTCCGGTTACAATTATTAACACGATGTAATATCCCGAACGTCGTTACGGCGTAAATTTTTAAAACAATCGCGGAGTCGCCGGTTTTTCGGCAAATCGCGGGAAGAGAAAAATTAAAATTGTAGAACATTGTAGAACTCGGAGTGGGCTGCCCGGGGAGTGGGCCGACCACCTTGGGCCGGGGCGCAAGGGTGGCCGCACCCTCCCCCAAAACCCTAGCCCTTTACCCCCTCCCTTGCGCCTTCCCCTCTCCACCCCTTTCCACCGCCACCCCTCCTCTTGCCTCCCCTCCCCACATGGCTGCTGTCCATTGATGCAAAGGAGGAAAAGAAGGAAGAAGAGGAAAGGGAAGAGAAGGAAGGAGAAGGAAGGAGAAGAAGAGGAGGAGGAGAAAAGAGGGGTGATCCTTCATCTAGGTAATTTTTTCTCATCCCAAATCCTCTGTTTTTCAGATTAATTAGGGTTCTTGGCACGGATTTTGAAGGTAGTTAATAGATTAATTGCCCGATTAGAGATTACCTCTTGTGCACTGTAGATTGATTCGCGTGGTGCGTCTGTTTCTTGCAGATTTTGACCTAGTAAACGATTTTTCCTGCGGACTCTCCCAAACGGTTTTCCTGCGGATTTTTTGGCCATGATATCTGGGAGTTATAGGGTCGGGAATACTGCTGTTCGTCAGGCGAGCAGATTGGTATAGACCGACGGTAATCTGTGAATTTGAGGTAGTAAATGATTTTTATGATCATAGCCATAATTGGGAAAGTTGTAGAGAATTTGATGATCTAGCTGCTGTAGAAAATTCAGAGTTTTTAGACCCCTGTACTGATGTTGGGATGCATTTGAATGCTGCTGTCAAATTGCTAGAACAGAGTTCTTCCCCTGTTTTGGGCATTAAATTACCCCTAGCTATGACCAAAATAAAAATATGTGTTCTACATGAAAAATGTAGACTTTTAAGTAACGAATCCAGAGAGGTATGATTTGCTGTATTGGATTAATATTTTTAAAGATACAAAATTGTTAAACAGCGCTGCTGCAGAGGGTAATTCTTTGCATTGTTGAGCGGAGAGGAGTTTGTCTTGAGTTCGGGGTTCTAGCGACGCCTTTAATTATTTTAGTCGTGTTTGTATCTTTGTGGCTGTGTGCTGAGAGTTGCCTTTTGGACAGGTGGTCTTGTCCCTGAGCACTCTTGATTTAGTTCGCTTCGTCGGATTGAGGCAAGTAAACGTAGCGGTGATTGCTATCGTTTAATTTGTTATTTCTTTTACTTGCAATTTACATTATTATCGTAATTTGATACATTATGCCATGATTGAATGATATTTTAATTGTGGAGATGGTAGCAAGTATTGATTCATTGATATGTTGATAATCTACTAGTAGACATGTGGAATTTTTTCTTAATGTTATAATGCGGAACATGGAAATAACATGTGGTGGATGTTGATATGTTGTGAGCATGATGATGCTCCTTTGAAGGTGGATTAATGTGATTTATAATTATCATATCATTCATATTATATCATATCATATCATATGCATATGTGAATGTCGCCGCACCTAGTCTGCGATCGTCTGAGACAACATCGTATATTGCCGTGATACGATGCACCTCAATTCCTGCCCTGGAAAGAGTGATGTGGAGCATAGAATGAAAGCATTCATATGCATTGCGTTGTGGAAAGATTCATTTGCACACATATGCAATATATTGTGGTGATGTTATTTTATGGAATATACAACTTTCTAGTTGTAATGTGGAATTGGCTCATGCGAGCTATTTGTGGTGTGAAGATTGTGGATGTGGTCGTGGAATGGGATTCGTCCCTTGTGTATGGTAAGGGTTGTGATTGTGGCATGAGATTCTTTCCTCATGTAGTAATTGTTGATAGCAATTGTGGATGTGAGAATTATTAAAGTAGTGAGATGATCATTACATATGTTTTATTGTCTTTGGTGATGATAGTGGTTAATGTTTTAAAGTAGTCAAACAAGATTTATTTGCTAATGATTTACCGTCCTTGATGGTAATTTGAGGTTGATGATATAAACATTGTCAATTGTGGAAGATTAAATGTTGACGATTAATTTATTGTGGTTTGTGGAAGATTAAATGTTTCAATTGCATTTAATTGTAGATAAAATGATTACATTTATATACCAATTAAAACTGAAATTGAAGAGGTATGATCCATGAAAGTTTGTGGTGGTTTAATAATTGTGGACATGAATTGTGGTTGTGGTAGTATGGAATTATAAATGATGATGTATAATTGTTTGTAGTTTGAATAGCCTGTTAAACAGTTTGCTTCCTGAGATTTTATCTCACCCTTGTTTCCCCCTCTCTACAGGTGGACTTTGAGCATGCATGGGAAGGGTAGAGCGGCACCACACTGATGCACGTGAATCATATTTTTATGCTGTAATAAAGTTGAAAGGATTCTACACGTTTGCATAGCTTTGTTTATATTATCTTAATAATGTTAAATTTGTGAACTATGTTTTAGATTAAAATGTTGGAGGATGTTTTGAATATTGAATTGCTATCACTATTCTGTTATTCCTTAGTTGTTTATGCTTTCGCTTATACTATCTTGTTTAATATTGTTGCCAGTTTAATTTATCTTGTAAATTGGCTAGTTGTAGAGCAGTTTTACTAGCATCCCAGGGTAATGTGGGTCCTGGGGTGTTACACACGACACACTTCTAATTGTGCAAGATCAAAGCCCAACAGTAACGACTACAAGGTCGTCGTGCAGTCTGAGTGATTGTAAGACCGCAACACTCACTGCTCTCGATTAGTGGTTACTACTACCGCAGGTTGGTGGACCGGGAGAAATGGAGAGTTGGCGAGACAAGAACTGCAAAGCCATGCAAAAGCTTCTGCTTGGAATATCGGTGGAGATGCAAGCGGTCCGTTCTCGGGCCGGGGAGACCTTGACTCGATCTTTGCGGTGGTCGGCGTGCTAGGCGGAGGGGACCTTGACTCGATCTTTGCGGTGGTCGGCGTGCTAGAGCGGAAGGGACCTTGACTCGATGTCGCGGTTGATCGGCGTGCTATCTAACGAAATGGCAGCATTGAACTAGATTTGCTCGACGATGTTTGAATTTCGCCATATGAACGGTATGGTTGTTGATCGAAGCGAGAACCGTGTTGCACATAATAAGGGTTAACGAGCCCGAGAGGAGAAAGACGATAAAACCCAAGGAGCTCTTTGTTTGGATGCAAATGGTCGGTCTCGATTTGTCGATGGGTTGTGCGGCCGAGAGCATGAGACGTAATGCGGTGTGGAGAAAGGGGTAGTTGAGGGCTGCGGGTTCCATGTCTCTACGCTAATGCCGTGTATCTTGTGCACGTTCCTTCTTGAATGACGTCTCTGCAAAGGAACCTACTCCTCGACTTGACATTAGTGTTGACTTCACGTGTCGCATGATCCAGTTAGGATACATAACAAGTGGTCGAGGAACCTCCGAGCGTAAATAGGTGGAGCGAGGCGTGGAGAGCGGTCGTGGAGATGATCCAACACTTGCTTGTCACCTAGTATGAGTTCTACTGCCTCCTACTTGAGTGTATTTTGATAGCTCGATTTTTTTCATTTCGAATATTTGTATATGTTTTGAAATTCCTGAACATTTGACAGGTTTGTTGAAGGTATGAACTAAAATCTAGGCCGCTTGGAACGCATGAATTTTACTGAAACAATTCAATACTACATCACTTATTTCGTGAAGCAAATTATAATAGTGTAGATTAATATATGTGTGTACATATCTGAGAGAGGAAAATACGTGTTTACGCACCTAGGTGTCTAAGTACCCAAATCAATATCCATCGATGTGCTTTGAGATTTGTGACGTTTGATGCGAGTACCTTCGTAGACCCATAAAAAGTACATTTGAGATATCAAACTCCAAAAAAATTTAATTTAACTTCAATTTGACTAGTTTGAGCTAGTTTCGTGGTATATAACCACTGTAGTCACAATAAATTCAAAAGTAGTTCAAATAAGTTTGAATTGAGTATAAAACTCATTCACCATAATTTCAGGTCAATCATTCATGTGTATCGAATGATTTATTGTGCGGTGCCTAGACACCTAGGTACCTTATGCAATTACCCTCTCTCTCTCTTATCAATCAAAAGAAAAGAGAAGATCTATACTACTATTTTGGTGGCATCAGTTATAATGGTGCAGATTAATCATATATAGTATTACAACTATTACAATTATATAACAAATTCATCTATATTTTCGAAAGACAATAGGGTTATCTAACAAATAAAATATATTAGATATCTAGCCACGCAATTGCATGGAAAATTCCACTAATTATATAACAAGTACAACTATATTTTCAATTATAAACATTATAGCAATATTGTTGTGGCTATAGACCAAATAGTAAATAGGGAACTAGTAGAGTGAGTGTAGGAGAAATGAGCTGCCCCTGCCTTCCTTTCTCAAGGTTGCATATGTATATGGCCATAAGGCTCGATTACAATAATACCCCTCGGTGGCCATCTTTGCTAGGGGTATAGATATCTTTTTACATGTCTTATTGGGCCTCTTGGCTTAGTAAGCGAATGGATGTAGATGGGGCCACCCTACAACAAGAGCCTCTTACGGTAAGGGCATCATCTCTTGTAGGCCAAACCGTGTCGCTAGGTCCTTTGGCCCCTCATCCCTTTGGCCTATTGAGTGGTTGGCTTGTGGGTTGTATCGTGTAGACCGTGGTCGGCTGGTTGTGCTATAGCGTGGGACACGCGGTTGAGTCGATAGGCACATCATGTCTTTGTTGACTCACGAATCATCGGTTCGAGACATGCTCAAATAGGCGTGCACATTTAAGGTCGATGCCATTTTTGAGAAGACCTGGCCCTGCGTGTTCTTATGCTTCTGAGTGTCGGCCGTTGCCGTCGATCATGTTTCTCCATGTAGCCGCTGTCGTAACTGCTATTGTGGTCTCTATCTTGTCACCCCCGTACCACCACCAAGCGCACCTACCACCTCGCTCCACCTCCATTGTGAGGATGGTTCGCGGTGGTGAACTGCGTTCTCATCATAGTGCCACGGGCGCTTTGTCTAGTCATCTGTGGGAACTCATTGGCCATGGAGGTGGACTACGTGCTGGTGGAGCGCGACGCATCGACGGCAAACAAGTGATGGAGCACGGTAACGAAGGTGAACAACGTTTGCACGAACACGCCAGTGATGACTACGGTGACCGAAGAGTTTATTTGGTCGCTAGTGCACGAGGGAAAGATCTTAGAACGTGAGGCGATTCATCTGCCTTCTGCTGGCGAGATGAAGCCCCACCGACAGAGTCAGAGACCATCGTCTTCATTGTGTACTTCGATGCTGGGCATCGAATCCCCAAAACAGACTTCGTCGATGAAGTCCTTTGACTGTATGGGCTAGAGCTTGCGCAGTTGACGACCAATGCTATTGTCTGGTTGGCCGTCTATAGCTGGGCCTCACGAGCGGATACGGTGTGGTCTAGCCCAGTGCTATTCATCTTCCTCCATGACGCTCGGTGCCAGTCGAAGAATGTCACCGAGGGCGAGTACTCTAACCTAGGGAGCATCAACTTCAGGCTCCAATCTGCCTATTCAAAGGTATTCCCAGCGAATTCGACCAAGGCAAAGTGGGAGTCGAACTAGATGCGACAATGGTTCTACCATCAAGCGGAGGCTAGCGGCGGTCTCGAGTGGTCGAGCCACCGATGAACTTCCATATGTCCCGTCCGTGATGCTCGACCGCGAGGATGGACATCGTGAGCGGAGGCTATTTGGGGTCACTATCTGCTTCAAAATGCGGGACCTCGCAGAGGAGTATTGCCCATGACGACTGCCTCTACCCTAGCATTTCATCGCTGCCGAAGCCGACCAAACCGGGTAATATTTGTGTTAACTGTTGTGACTATTGCGGTTGGTGTTATGTGTTGGTTCGTTGGTGACCCCGATGGTGACTGGTGGCAGTGCTCTCTCTCTCAAGGACACGGAGCACACTGCAACCGTCTTCCTTGGCCTATACACTATGAAGGAGCACAGCCTGTGAGCGTTGGTGAAATCTAAGCCCGGTTGGGTGAACCGAGTGTGTGAAGCCCTCTGCCTCCCCGTGCCGGACCGTCTCGTGCCCAGTAGTAGCTAGCTATGCGTGTGTGAGGGTGATGAAGCGAAGGCACCCCCCTCGCGTTACGGTGGTCGGCCTCCGATCAGGGCCCTGGTGCTGCGCTCGATGCCCCCTCCGCCAGAGGAGTTGGGTGGACTAGACGAGGTCATCGCGGTGAGCAAGTCGGTGTCCAGAGATTATGCAAACTCTGACCTTGAAGCCAAGAAAGACCATAGGATGGGTAGAGCTAGCACCTCCGGCGACGTAATCCCCGTGGAGGGCTTGGGTGATAGGGTAGCTGAGGCCGGAGGCCCCGAGGTCGCTTTAAAAAACGAGGCTATGATTGCCCACGAGGGTGTGCTTCCGTGCCGTCACCCACAAGGCCTCTCGGCTACGAGCGATGAAGTGTGCTCGAGTACCTTCTCCCCGGTAATCACGAGTGCAGACTTTTAAGTGGTTTTGATGGCACGTGTGGAGGACTCTAACTCTAATTATGACCCCCACTTCCCGGGGTGAGCTCCGCTGTGATTCTTTGGTGGCGCTCCCCATGAGTCCGACCATGGTGTCCACAAGCACTACCGCATCTCGGTCAGCTACAGGTATGAATAACTCATTATCCTATCACAACTTCATGAGGCTCTCTTAGATTTGCTCCTCACACTATCACCACCATCAACAGGTCCTTGATCTCTGGGACCCGCACAGAGTTCTAGCAATAGAGTTGGTCGTGGCTTGGCTGGTGCTGCCGCCATGGATGTTTCATCGGGCCCTATCACCCCTAAAGCCGTTGGTTTGGAGTCCCTGCGGCTCTACATGGTGGACTTCGTCCCTCGCCTAGAGGCGTTGAGGATGTTCCAGGGAGCAGCGGACTACGTAGACATAGCACTAGATCACCGTGTTCCTCTTATGGGCTGGAGCTCCTAGAAAGCACTCTTGAGGCGACAGAGATGAAGGTATGTTTACAACATGGTTTCATTGTTCGGTTTGCTTTGTTTGCTGTTGCATAGATGCCTTGTAGGCTCTTGCTCTGGCTTGTGCTCTACAGACAGCGATGTACCACAAATGGAGCGGTCCATAGGAGCGAGTAAGCGCCTTAGAGGTGGGGCGTCATCCACCGATGATCTACCATGGACGACGTGGTAGTTGTAACATGCCTCGAGTTATGTTGATTAGGACATGGTCGTGGGTGTCGATGAAGTCATGACACTGAGAGGGTCAGACGGGCGTCGATGAAGTCCCGACCGCGAGGTGGTCATAGAATGCCTCACGACTACGTCGATTATGACGAGGTCGTGGATGTCAACGAAGTCAGCAGTGGGATGAAGATTGAAGCATGCGCGATATATCCCCCACCCTCCATACTAGCATTATGAAGTCGGTAGAGTCACGACCACAAGGTGCTCGGACGATGTCAAGATCACGAAGTGGTCGGATGTGCATCGACGAAGTCAGTAGAGTCTCAACCACAAAGTGGTCGAACGAGACCACAAGGTGGTCAGAGGAAGTCACAACGATGAAGTGGTCGAACGAACATCGATGAAGTCAGTAGTGGGATGAAGACTTGATGCGCGCACTCTATCCCCCACTCTATGGATAGGTGTTGATGAAGTCGACGCCGAGACGAAGTCTTGAAAGGGCACGGTCCATCCTCCACCCATCGGACGAGAGTCGATGAAGTTGGCAGCAGGAAAAAGTCCTCAAAGCACACACTCCGTCCTCTACCCTTTAGACGGGCATCGATGAAGTAGGCGGTGGGACGAAGTCTTGAAAGCGTGCACTCCATTCCCCATCCTTCGGATAAGCGTCGATGAAGTCGATGTAGGGACAAAGTCTTGAAAGTGCGCACTTCATCCCCCACCCTTCAGACGGGCGTTGATGAAGTCAGTGGTAGGATGAAGTCTTAAAAGTGCACGCTCCATCCCCCACCCTTCAATCCACGGGAGAGGGTAGTTATCCTTTGGGCATGTCTTGTTGAGGTTCGTGAAGTCAGTGCACATGCGCCACGCACCGCTAGCCTTCTTGGCTAGCACTGGATTAGCAAGCCATTCCGGGTGGTGCACTTCATGGATGAAACCGGACTGGAGTAGTTTAGCGTCTCTGTCTTAGTAGCTTGCTGGCGCTCAAGGGACATGCGCCTTAGCTTTTGTTTAACCAACTTAGTGTCAGAGCATACCGCGAGGTTGTGCTCGATGATAGAGTGGTCTACTCCCGTGATGTCGGTTGGCGATCATACAAAGACATCTGCATTACTGCGAAGGACCTGAAGGAGTTACTGCTCGACCTCCGAGGTGAGGCCCCCGCTGATGGAGACTTGCCAAGAGGCGTTCATGTCTTGCAGGGGACCCTTTTGATCTCGTTGTATGGCCTGGGCTTGGGCGTCCACACCAGAGCTAAAGGTGTGGGTGTGGTGAGGGTTTCCCTAATGGCGTGCACCTTACAGGAAGTTATCCGACGAGCGAGATCCTGGTCTCTGAACACATTGACGATCCCCTATAGACCGAGCAACTTCGTGAACAGGAAGTTATCATGTAGGACCACTCCAAAAACATTGAGTGTCACCCTTCCAAGGGTGGCATTGTACGGGTAGGGAAGATCGATGATGTTGAAGGTTATGTCCTCGCTTCTCGCTTGGCTGCCCTATCCGAAAGACAATTGGAGTTGCACCTGGCCTATGGCTTATAGAGGTTGGCCCCAAAGCCCTAGAGTGGGACACCTGGAGGCTCGAGTCTGCTCCGGGGATGCTCATCTAGTCAAAGGCGCTAGTGAGCATGATGTCCGTAGAGCTACCTCTGTTGACCAGGACTCACTTGACGTCACATCCTGCGATACTGACCTGGACCACCAAGGGATTCTGGTGAGGGAAGTCAACCCCCACTGCATCTACCATCATGAAAGTGGTGTCAGCCTACCCCTAGGTCAAGGGCATTGGGCGGGATATGTGGCGACATGGAGTAGCCGATGGGCATAAACCTTCACGCCATTCGAATGAAAATTCTGATGATGAACCACTTATGATAACATTGATGACTCAGCATGGTCCACTGTCGGGGGCCTATATGTGCAAAGTGATGGGGGCATATTGGACTAGCTGGCCCTCTGGGGGCTACTACACATGTGCCACCACCGGTGCTCTTGCCTCGAGGGCTCCGTCCCTGACAATGCTTTCTCAGAGTGTTGCGATGGTTAGGCAATTGAGTGAGATGGTCGCCGCGAATGTGCACCTCACACCACAGCCCCTGCTGTTGTTCATTATCATGGCTCCATCCACCTTCTCCCCAACCACATCCTCTTCTGTGACCGCATGCTTTGCTGCCACGCCCCTGGCTAGCCGAGGTGTTGTTGTTGTCGCCACCACCCTCGATGTTGAAGACATATTTGGTCCGTTGGCCCTTTCGCTGCTTGTGGCTAGATCCATCCTTCGAAGGATCAGGTGCTTGCTTTGACTCAGAAGCATCGCCCTAGCATCGCTGTGCATCTTGTTCCACTATTGCATACTCCTCCATCTTGTCGAAGAGTTTCACGACCATTATTATGGGCTTGCGCATGTTGTATTCGGCCAATGGCCCTGGACATAGAACTTGTATTGCTGCATTGATGATGGTGGTCTCGTTTACATCCTTGACTTGGTAGTGGACTTTGGCGAAGCGCTTGAAATACTCCCAGAGCTTCTCTGAAGGTTTTTGCTTGATGGTGCAAAGCTGGTTTGCATCCACCCATTCAATGTAATTTCCTTGAAAGTTGTTGTATATATGGTCCCGCATTTGCTTCCACGCATAAATAGAGTTCGATGCGATGGCGAAGAACTAAGAGAGCACTATCCCTTGAAGGGCGAGTGGCAATCCTTTGCCTTTATTGAGTCATCACCCTCGACCACTTCAATGACCATCTCGTGAGACGCAAGACGAACTCGTGGCGCTGTGTCACCCTTGTACGGTTCAATGGTGGGCATTTTAAAATCATTTGGCCTTACGGACTGCTAGAGGATAGCGGATAGAGGAGACTTTAGATCCACGCGGTGAGTCTTGAGGGGAGTACGGGCCTCACGGCTATCGCCCTCTTGAGCGACCACCACCACCATTGCCATAGGTGTTGTTGGCTCCGAGCCTCTTGCATATCCCACATGGCATTCGGAGGTCCGCTAGCTCGCATAGCGGTGTTTTCGAGCCGCCACAGTGCCCTCGCCACACGTGCGGCGAGGTGCGCTAGCACGTGGCATGGGCCACGAGTTTGTTATTAGTGATGGTGGACATAGGAGATGGTAGGTCTGGCGATGCGGTGGCGTGGTGTTGATGACAAGGGTGACATGAGCATTGAGATCAACGGATGTGTCAGCACGAGTGTCGGGGTTGATAGTCGTGCCAGTATGGGTGTTGAGGTCGGTTGTCTTGCCAACGAGGGCATCTTCATCGACAGTTGTACCAGCGCAGGCGTCGGGGTCGATGGTCATGCTGGCGTGGTGTCGGATCCCGGAGTATTGACCCCCAGAATCCTCTATGTAAATCGCACTAGTCCAGGATCAGCTAGTGCACAGAGCGGTAAAAAATTCATATCAAGCACAAATGACTAACAATATTAATCAATAAAAGAGTATGACTTATGGCCAAGGTTTACATCAATGCTCATTGGCAACATTAATAAGGAAAATAACAGTGGAAACAAATTGATAAATAGCGAAGCCCAAGAGCCTGGCCATAGGTAGACGACAGTAAGACGCAGCCTACTCGCCATAGTCCTCACTGTAGCCGAAATCGTCCTCTGTGAAACAGAGTAAGCAAGGGTGATCACATAGAATGTACTCAGCAAGTCACATAGGAGAATGCAGTATAATGATAAAGCAACAAAGGAAAGCATATAGGGTTAATTTGAGCGTAAAGCAATATTTAAAGAAATACAATAAATAGATTGAAATTGCAGAATTTAATATTGTAAGTGAAAGATAGTAACTTTAAGAAAAATAATACCGTTGGAACAGGCACCGATCTGATACCAACCTAACTACGGGCATCCCACCTAGACCATAACCAGAAGATCTCACATTTCCATCTATAACCATTTTATGAAAAGCAAAGTCTAATCTACAAAAAAACTTTACTTAGCATGCCCATGCTGTGGGCATAACTATCTAGAGTAGGTTATACACTCTGCAGAGATTGTACAACTTTACCCATAAGACATGATCAACTTATAATGTCCGTTTGACATACATTCGAAGGTGTATGACTAAGAGATCACGACAAGGCCTTTACAATGCAATGCCATCAACTTGGCCATGTCAAGACTAAGATTTCACCCCAGTAAGGAATCCACCAGACCGGGACCCTCTCTTGAGCCCAGTGAGACTTCACGTGGCCTATGCCATGCTCACTTTCAACATATAGCGAGACTTAGGTTGGGATCCACAAATTAGTCAGTTAGGACTGTCCCATACCAGCCTTATGGTAGTACGAAAAAGAGCTTTGTAGTAGTATCTAACAGACCAGTTCTTAATTGACTTAGGCACTATTCATATACCCCTCGTGCCTAGCAATTAATATTGTGTCACCGAACAACAATGCATGCCAGCAAGCACCCACCATCTAACCATTTGCTTAAGTCTAAACCAAGTTTTATATTGTATTGTAAAATGCTTCATAGACTTTCTTGACTCTCTGAAGTCAAGAATACATTTTATGAGTTCCTCATTTTATGTGAAAAAGTTATTCCAAAATAAAAATTATGTCTAAGTAGGTCTAAGCATTTGATACAAAATTCTCTAGTCCGTACTAGTGTACTAACCAGAGTTTTATTCTAAGATGACAAGGTGTCGGATATCAATGGAGAAATTCACAAGTAGGCAACAACTACATTTAAAACTGAATTGAAATACATAGAGAATTGAATTCGAAAAATGTAAATAAATACCAAAAATTTTGGGATGTCACAAACCTACCCCCTTAAGAAAATCTCAACCTCGAGATTTGGACGGGTAGCAAAAGTGATGGGGATGGTTAACCTTCAGATCATCCTCTCATTCCCAAGTAGCTTCATCCTCTTTATGGTTGCTCCACTGCACTCTACAGAAACGGATGGTCTTCCTTCTAGTATGATGCACTACTATCCTAAGGATTTTGATTGGCTGCTCCCTATAAGTAAGGTCTTCTTGAAGATCCAGATTCTTGAGTGTTGCTTGCTCTATGGGTACTCGAAGGCATTTCTCCAATTAGGACACATAAAAGATGTTGTGCACTCCAGTCATGGTTGAGGGCAACTCTAATTGGTATGCAACCTCACCTCTATAGCTCAAAATCTTGAATGGTCCCATGAACCTCGATACAAGCTTTCCCTTGGTTTGGAACCTCTTGACTCTTCTAAGTGGGGATACCCTTAGATAAACAAAGTCACCCACTTCGAAAGTCAGGTCTCAATGGCGATTACAGCATAACTCTTCTATTGAGACTGGGCTATCTTCAGTCTTTCCTTGATCTTCCTGACATTCTCTTTGGTGTCTTGGAGCAGATTAGGTTTGGGGTCTTGAGATTCTTCCGGTTGGTCCCACAACAATGCGGTTCCACACTTTCTACAATAAAGGGCTTCAAACGGTGCCATCTAGAGACTGGCTTGATAGCTGTTGTTGTAGGAGAACTTGCGTAGGATAAGGCATGATCTCAACCGTCCCCAAAGTCTAGGGCACAAGCTCTCAACATGTCTTCAACACCTGGTTGACTTTCTCGGTCTAGCCATCAGCTTGAGAGTGGTAAGCCATGCTGAAGTTGAGTTTACTCCCTGACTCTTCATAAAGCTTCTACCAGAACTGAGAGGTAAACTGGCTCTCTCGATCTGATATGATCTTTTTAGGGACTCCATGAAGAGACACAACCCTGGACATGTACAACTCTGTCAGTTTGCCTCTAGAGTAGGTGGTCTTAACTGGTATGAAGTATGCTACCTTGGTCAAGCGGTCTATCACTACCCACATGGAGTCATAACCTGACTGAGTCCTGGGGAGTCCAGTAATGAAGTCCATGTCGATCTCTTCCCACTTCCAATTGAGTCTCTAGTGCTCTGTCTATTGACCTGCTGACAGGTGTCATAGGCATCAATATACTGAGCAATTTCCCTTTTCATGCTGACCCACCAATATGTTTCCCCAAGGTCTTGGTACATCTTGGTACGACCTGGGTGGATGGAGTAAGGAGTGTCATGGGCCTCTCTCAGAATCATATCCTTGATTTCTTTATTATTCGGCACACAGATACGATTCTCAAACTAGACCATCCCATGTTCATCCTCACCGAAACCAAATGGCTCTACCTCTTCTCGTGTTCTTCTTTATTTCCTAAATTCCTCATCCACCTTCTGAGCTTCTTTTATCTGGTCTGGTAGGGTAGGTTGGATTTCCAGAGTTGAGACGGTACTCTGCTTCATAGGTTCTAGTCTAAGATGGGCAACTCCCTCCTAAAGTTGTATCTGAACCTCTTCTGCCAAAGTGTAGTTCACATATGTCTTCCTGCTCAACACATCTACTACAACATTGGCCTTACTTGGATAGTAATGAATTCTAAGGTTATAATATTTGATCAACTCCAACCATCTTCACTGCCTTTGGTTGAGCTCTGCTAGGGTGAAGATGTTCTTCAAACTCTTATGGTCTATGTAAACCTCACAATGGTTACCAATGAGATAGTGCCGCCAGATCTTCAATGCATGAACTACTACAATTAACTCCAAGTCATGAGTGGGATGATTACACTCATGGGGCCTTAGCTGGAGCGACGCATAAGCTACCACCTTTCCTTGTTACATCAGCACACAACCAAGTCCTTGCTGGGAGGCATCACAGAATACCTCAAAGTCCTTACGGATATCTGGCAAGACTAGCACCGGGCCGACACCAATTTCTTCTTGAGGGTCCGAAACTCTTCTCACAAGTTTTCGTCCATTCAAACTTTTTTTTCCTTTTTTAGGAGCCGAGTCATGGGTTTGGCTAACTCGGAGAATCCCACTATGAAGCAACGATAATATTCGGCAAGCCCAAGAAAACTCCTAACTTCTATATGAATGTAGGTTGCTTCCAGCCCATTACTACTTCTTTAGTCCATACTAGTGTACTAACCAGAGTTTTATTCTATGGTGACAAGGTGTCGGGGAATCAATATCAATGGAGGAATTGACAAGTAGGCAATAACTACATTTAAAATTGAATTGAAATACGTTGAATAAAAATATGCATGCAATATAATTTAAAATAACACATTTTTTGTAGGATCGGAAGCGGCAACAAAGGGGGGGGGTGATTGGTGCCTTCAAAAATTGCCCCAAGTATTCGCACAATTTTTTCTACTCTGATTGCTAAAGCAGCTATGAAGAAAGAATAACTTTGCTTACTAGAAGCCGAAAACAAATTTGTTAATTGACCAAAGACCAAAGTCATCATAAGCTAATTAAACCAAATCGTGACCAACCGGTGACAATAGACTATTTAAGAAAGGGCTAGCAAAATATCAGAATCGACAACAATTGAAGATATCAATCACCGCATAAAACCGAAAAATCATCCACTAATTAAATCCGTGAAGTCACTCAAAAGAGATAGAACTCGCATACTCAAAGCACAACATGATGCGATCAAGTGCAAAACAAAACCGATCGCAATCAACAAGATCAAGCATAAAGAAAATGCGGTTCGGCTAAAAGAGGAAAAGCGAGGCAGATTGAAACCGCAAAAACCGCACACCCGTGAATAGTTAGCGGACACTGAAATTTCACCGAGAATCGAGTAACGCATTTTTGAAAATGTTGGTGAAATCAAGAGAACAAAAGACCAACAAAAGCCTCACTAGAGTTCGCACTAAGTCACCGAAAACAAAAGAAAAGCTACAATGACAAACAAAACAAAATCTCATGTTGATTTTTCTACAGAGAAAAGGAGCAAGAATACTTGTATTGCTCGAACCAAAACAATGGTGAAAATCTTGGTACAAGAAAATGTAAGCAGCAAGATCACAGAGATATTGCCAACTGAAGGCTTCTCTTCTCGGGCCAGAGAAAGCAGGATTTCAGACTCAAAAGCCGACTCAAACTACAGGAGAAAGATAAGAGCAGTTCGGCAAGAGAATCAAAAGCTCTCGGCAGACTTCAGTCCAGTCTTCAGCTAAACTGCAGACCGACAAAAGACTTCAGTTGCAGCAGCCGAAGGAGCAGAAAAGAGATTAATCGGAAATGATGAGAACCGACTGAAATCAGAGATTGCAGAAATTTAACCGACTGACTGTAGTGTTAATTCAGCAACACAATCATGAAACTCATGAGGAAAGAAACTGTTCGGCTGACTGCTGGGAGCTACAGAGTAAAAACAGCATCGACAGGAGACAGCTACCAATCAACCGAAAATCTTTGATATCTACTAGAAATTGATGTTCCTTTTTGATCAAAACTCCAAGAGCTTGAAGTAAGAAGTAGTCACAACTTGGGAAACAAAAAGGCTCATGAGCAGATCAAGAAATTGAGATTTTTCTGAAAAACTGAAAAGACATAGAGTGCTCCCTCAAATTTAAATTACTCCTCCATCGTTGATCCTTTGGAAATGAAATTTTGAGGGTATGTTAGCAATAGTCTCAGGACTCTACAACCCAAATTTCATGCCAATCCATAAAGGGAATCATCATTTAATGCAAACCCTAGATTTTCCAGAAATGAAGAACAGAGAGCTTCCAAAAAGCCAAAACTGAAATCAAACAAGATTTGCTCATAGGATCAACTAGCCAAATGGCTTTTGGGCATCTCCCATGTCATAGCAACCCATTTTGCTACTCCCCAACAAGAATCGAGCAAAAACGCAAAATCTCAAGATTCACACCAATGAAGCATCGAAGCAAAATAAGAACAGAGAGCTGGAGACTCAATTCATTCAACTAAAGCCATCTCATATTGATATAGAGGATCAAAGAGATGTCCCCATACACATGTACACTTAAAGGATGGATTACATGAGACTCAAACCATCCTCTTCCTCTCCATCTCTCAAGAACTTCAAGAACAAGGAGGAGGACCAAGAACAGAGTCACACAAGAGGGCTTCGTGGGACACACTCCCAGGGAGGAGACAACCCCCTGCACACCACAACAACTCATAACAACTAAAGCTTCCAAAGCAAACAACCTTCTAAAGCCTCTTTTGACTCAATTGAAACCCTAATCCTCTCTAGAAGGCATTAAGGAGGTATGCAGCCCCTCTCCTCTATTTATAGCCTTGGCTAACGGGTCTCCGCCTGCTCGCCCGCTAAGTCCAACGCGCCCGCTCCCGCTTTGCGCTTTTGCGAAATTCCCGTTTCGCCCCTCCTGCACCTTCCGGGAAGCTTCCGCGCTCCTTGCCTCGCACGCCTCGCAACCACCTCGAGTCCACGTTGTCTTCGACACGTCCCGACCGTTCTGACCTCAGCGCCACCAGCGCCTAGTCCGGTCACCTCGTGTCTCGCCACGACTCGCCTCGGCGTCCTGCAACACACGGACAAGAAACACGTCAAATAGCACCGCTCGATACATGAAAGCGTAAATAGAGATCAAACATGTCGAGTCATCAGAATATGCAACCTAAACCCATACGACTAGGTTCGACCAAGTCCGACCGAGCCCGTTACGCCACGCAACGTCTAGGTCCGAACCAACCAACTCAAACTCGACTTTACTAAAACGATGTCAATTACTCATCATTCTCAACGGGATGACTACCACATGGTCTCTCAATTTTATTTCACAATCTAGGGTCAACATGATAAAGGATGTGTGACTTGCCTTGCTCTGCAGTCTGGTGCAAGTCGTCGAAGTAGAATTCTCCTGAATCGTTGCAGTCCACATGTGAAAATAACCCACCAAACTCAAAAAAAATTCAAATAAAATCCAATAAACACCAAAATTTGAAAAAATTATAGGTTTAGGAAGTTCACGATTTTAGATAAATTTAGAAATTTGAACAGGCTCAGTCGGAGTTAGGATGGAGGAGAACGAGTTTTTGGAAGTTTAAATCCTAAAGATATTGGAAAAAAGAATTTCTTGAATTATTTTGGTGAATGAAAAGTGGTCGGAAACTACAGTATTTGAACATGGTCAAAGCTACAGTGTTTTAAACGTGGTCGATAGCTATAATGTGGTCAGTGGTCGAAGCCGGGGAGTGAGTTGTTGAAAGCTGTGGTTGGAAGGCCAGGTCGTGGTGCTCGCTAGTCACCGAGCACGAGGACCGCAGGACTCCGACGGTGGGCGACGAGTGATGCAAAGGAAAGATGGGAGTATGGGGAACCTTCAAAAGTGGTCGACGACGAGGGAAGGGTGACGTTGGCGCACGGCTTCTGACGGCGAGGCAGCTTTGGCGATGCTCAAGGCCGGAGAAGGGGTGAACGGGGTTCGCCTCGTCACAGCGAAGCCGTTGGTGGTGGTAGCAAACCCTAGGCAAGACCGGAGCTCCAGCAATTCCTCACCCAAGCAAGCGAGGAGAGCGGCGTGGGGCGACTCGGCGCGTTGGGAGGCGAGGCAAATTGGAGTATTGTGGGGTGAGAGGGTGCTAGGGGGGATTTATAGGGGTGAGGGCGGCGCAGGTGAGCTAACCGCCTGTGCGATAATGGCGGCGACAGCGGTTGTAGTGAGATAGGGGCGTGGGCTAGTGCGGGGAGTGGGGAAGGTGGGAGCGGAGCTTGCGGTGCACGAAAAGGGGAGTGGGGTGGCGTATGTGTAGAAGGAGGAGGTGGCCGAGAAGGGCAAAGCGGCCAACGGCCATGGCGGTGGTGCAGGGAAGAAGAGAAAGAGCGGGGAGGGATGATAGGTAGGGTCCGCCTATCGGTGAAGAGAGAGGGGAGGGACTGACGGTTGGACCCGCCTGGCGGTAGGAGTAGGAAGGGGAGAGAGGAGGGAAAAAGGTGGGTGGCCGGGATAAGCTCGGCGATAACGTGGGCAGATCCAGATAGTCCACACGTCGCACAAGGGTGAGGGCAGGAGATGTTTGTTTTTAAATTTCATTTTAGTTTTTCAGAAATCCTGAAAATAGAAAATAAAGATTAGAAAATAGCAGAAAAATCCAAATAGATCCCAGAAAATTTCTAAAATTTATATAAAATGAAGGGAACCTAAATAAAATAAAATAAACTCATTTTGACCACAATTTTAATAACTTTTAATCTAGGCTTAACTCAAAAGAGAGAATTAAACTCTAGAAAATCCAAATAAAATCTAAATAAATAATAGAAAATTGTGGGATGTCACACATGGGCATCATTGTTGACGGTCGTGCTGACACGGGTGGCTTTGTGGTCGGTTGTGTCAGCATTAGTGTCGGAGAGTTCCTCGCGCCGGCGCTGACCGCTCGTCGCTTGCGGCGGCAATGCGTCGCTGCCATGGGGTGATGGGCCTTGGACCACCAGCCCTTGCGTGCTGGCCTCACGGTCGTTGCCGCCATACTTCTCTTTCAGTTGGTTGTCGCTGTTGCTTCCTTGTGTGCCATTACTCCCAAGCTCGTAGCCTGCTTGTCGTCCCCATGAACGGTGCCAACTATTGTTGCTATGGACTAAACAGTAAACAGTGGGACTAGTACGGTGAGTGTAGGAGAAATGAGCTGCTCCTTGCCTTGCTTTGTCAAGACTGGATATGCACATGGCTATAAGGTCTGATTACACTAATATCCTCACAGTGACCATCTATGCTAGGAGTAGAGATGTCTTTTTTACATGTCTTATTAAGCCTTTTGATCCAGCAGACTGAACAGATATATGTGGGGTCACTCCTACAACAAGTATAATTAATACAAAATGTGCTTCGCAAGTAAGTAAATATTTAGTGGTTTCTAGCCGTGCAATTACGCAACAATCAGCTAGTTTAGACAACGAATGGCACTTGCAATTGTTACTTCCTTCACTGCGTGGACCCGTCTCCTAATCGTATTTCGGTTTTGCTATTGCCAAGGTGACTGAAATTTTTTTGTCTCTCAGTCACTTGAAAGTTGCACTCTCAATCAACTAAAGTTGCAGCCCCCTCCAAAAAAACAGCCCCCCTCCAAAAGTTGCACTCTCAGAACAACTGCAATTTTAGTTGATTGAGAGTGCAACTTCAAGTGACCGAGACAAAAAATTTCATCGCCTTGACAATAGTCACTCCCATCGTATTTTGCCCAAAGAACTAGTATAGCACCCACGTAAGTCGCAAGCAACCAACGATTCGAGATCAACCGGCAAGCCCTCTCGGTTCAAGTCGGTTTCTCGATCCCGCCAAGTGTCCTACCAGAGTTGCACAATGCCTCCGATCCTCGCGGCGTCCCTACAAGAATTGCATAATGACTTGCTGTTTCTTTGCTTTTCAGCGGCTTTTAATTTTTGACTTCTCTCAGAATTTACTATTTATTAGACTAATAAGTTATAGCTAAAAACTATAAACCACAGCCTAAAAGAACATATCTGTCCAATTTCTGCAGCTGAAAGGGATCACTTGCGGTACGAAGTATCCACCCTGTGAGGTTTCACTGTATTGAGTTGCATGCACCAACCAATTCACCCAAAAGCTTAAGCTGATGAGGAAAGATGGGCAATTCACTTATACTTCAACACTCCCCTCACGTGTAGGCTCCCTTAGGCCTAATACGTGGAATAGAAGTGGACTGCAATTAATTTTTTTTAATTGCGTCAGCTAGGTCTTGAACTCGAGACCTCTTGGCTCTAATACTATATTGAGTTGCATGCACCAACCAATTCACCCAAAAGCTTAAGATGATGAGGAAAGATGGGCAATTCACTTATACTTCAACACACTGGACCTCGTCTCTCTACAGCTCAATGAAACCAGAAAGGGCATGAATTTGGTAGATAAACTCAATATGTGCTGCGGTTACATATATGGATATTTGACTTTTCGAACATATACAGTCAACTATTCACTGCAGATCACATCTCTGCTCTTAATATATTGCTCAAACCATTCTTTCAGCGAGTCAAATAGACAGACTACGGGGTACTAGTTTAATGCATCTCGTAGTTACAACATTACATTCTCAACAGTAATAATCATTAAGCCACAGCTAAAAAGAACAGACCCTTAGAACTTTATTTCGAAATATTGGGAAGGTACTACAAGACTTACCGGGTACAGGGTACTACTACTCACTCACCTTACAGCCAGCAAGGCAGGCAAGTGGACTATAGAGCCAAGCTGCGCAAAGACTTTGGAGTGCTTTTCTGGGACTTCAAGATCCTGTGGGCATACATGCTATTTGAAGGATTTGTCTAGGTATGCTTTAACTTGGCTTAATGAAGGAACAAAGACTAGTGATAGAAAAATGATGTAGACCAGTAGAGTTGTAGCAAGTGGATAAAAATTCCAAAAGTAAAGGTGGCAATTTCGACAGTGACAAACATGCTCTAGTATGGTGTCATCACTGGCAGAGCCACTGCGGTCGGATCGGTGGCCGGTTGGACCAAGCTAGGGATGGTCTGACTGCTCCTCTATTTTTATAACAGTAAATCAGCTCAAATCCAAAACACTTTTGGTGCAACTTCAAAAATCCAAAGATAAATGAGAAGAAACTTTGTACACACCTTTATTATGGTTAGGGCTGGCAAAATAGCTCGTTAGGGCTCGAATCAGAATTGCTTTGATTATAGTAGTTAATGGGTTCAAAATTAAAATGAATCCATTAAGAGTGAAAAATGATTAATAAGGCAAAGCTTGATAGTGGCTCGTTAGCTCGAATTTGAAATAAACACTTAAATGATAAATAAAATGATTTGTGTTGAACTATGTCAATTTTGAAAAAAAACCTCGATAATATCTCGTTAAACTCAGTAGCCAGCCCTAATTATGGTCTCAGAAACATATTCCATCCAAGGATCGCTTATATCTTTGTCAAAGTTCACACATTTCTTAAGTAAGTAAGATTGTACCAAAATCGAGCAAAACCTCAGAGTATGACTTGCTCGTGGGTAGAGGATGGGTAAGATGGTTTTAATGCATTATCATATGTCACAGCAAACAAGCAATCACAAAAATTTGAGGCAAAAACCCTTAGATTAAGAAATCTCGCATTGAGACCGAATCCAAACAAACTGGGCAAATTCAAAAACTTGCAAAAACTGATACCTAGATAGATGCGATATGATCTCCATGAGTCATCTCCATCACTTACACATCCTTGGCACTCAACAAGATCATACACATCCTTGCCACTCATCAAGATCAAGAAAGGGAGAGAGAAGATCAAAACCAACAAGATCAAAAACAAATAATCTAAAATGAGACTTCATGAGAGATGAACAAAGTTGATATATTATTACTTAAGAATAAAGGTTTTACAGCTCCTCCACCAGGAGGATAAGAGAGCTTCTCAACAACACCAACTTCATTACTCATGACTACACGTCTACTATGGGTCACATAAAATCGACCAAGCCTCAAGCTGTTGCAATCCAGGGTAGCTCTAAGGTAACAACCATTAACAACTATAGGTGAAAGCCACATAAGCTCAAGTAATCCATTAGAAGTATGATTAGAAAAGGAAGATGAATTTAAATCTTCTTACAAGATATCAGAGCAGGTCCATCCCAAGGCTCCATAAGGGCTGACAAGAACTCATAGTGAGCTTTCTTCTCAGGTTCCATGTGTTACATCATTCTGCCACGCCTTAAGGATCATCATCATCATCACAACTTCTGGTAGACTTCTTCCACCTCAAATAAGAGGATCAAGAACACCACCCAAAGCACATAGAATTCACATAATATTTTCAATTAACAACTCACAAAAGATGATGTAAATTTGCATTTGCAAGTGCAAATGCTCACTACATGTTGCACTGTGTCAGACTTTGAGTTGCTACCTAAATCTGAAGAGGTAGCATCTACAATTGGTAGAATTTTCAAAAATTCATCCTTTAATAGGCCAAGTTCCTCACACATTAAGAGACCTTCATGTGCTTTCATCCTGTTATATGTGCAAAGGGAACTATAAAACCAAGTATCATTAAATCCAATGGCATATGGAAACGATCGCATCAACAAAGAAATGGATATAACCGAGAAAGGTTTAGCAAGATTATCAATTCTTGTTCCCTTTGAGGGTATTGATCTCTCCATTATGACCTAACACACGCATTGGCTGTGCACGATCCCAGCCGGGGAAGGTGTTTGTGGACAACCTAAAGTGAACCTGTTTGGATTTACGACTTTTGGACATATTATACTCACATTTATAGTTATACAATGTTGACTAAAACTTGGAAGTAAAGCACCAACACTATCAAAAAAGAAAGCGTCAGTTGCATAGAATTTCATGCAAAACAGTGGGAAGTCCTAAGATACCTCAAACAAAACACAATTTCTTCCCACCAACTAATTGGTGGTCACATCCTGAAGAGTTAGCATAGCAAACGGCCATAGCAGAACTACAGCTGAACTGTGCAACATGGTTATTGGGTATCAACTAATAGAGATTTCTAATACTTCACTTAAAGGCATCAAGAACTAAGTGTGAAATAGCATATAATAGAGCAATGGCAGTAACCAATTCAAAGTTTGATACTTGCAAAGGAGTGTGTCTTGATCTTACAACTGCCTTGCTATTCTTGGTTCCCATTAGCTGACTATGTTCACGCCATTTTTTGTGTAAGAATATCAAGGTTTTGTATTTACCAGAGCCATATAACTCGTAAAGTTTTCATGACCTAGATATGCATAGTAGTATTCCTTAAGTTGAGGTGGCTTAAGCTAGCCCTTATAAACAATAGTCCTAGAAATGTCACAACAAAGAGAACATTGAATAAGAATTACTCACACAAATACAATACAATTGGGTGGATATTAGACTACTTATTTTTAATGCTTAAGAGAAAGTTCAAGAATTTTTTATCAATCACCTTCCAACAGAAAATCTTGTTAATATTACCTTCAAAAGAAGGAGCAGCCTTTCAACTTAATCAATTTTTTTAAAAAAAAGAAATTTGGAGAATTTAGCATATAGCTAGTGTTCTCTCAACTTACTCAAGGCAACATGCAGATGTTGACGATGCTCTCCTTCTGTCTTAGAGTATATCAATATGTCATCGATGAACAATATCACAAAATAGTCTAACTGCTCCATATATACTATATTCATCAGGTTCATAAAATATGCCGGTGCATTTGCAAGCCAAATGGCACCACAGTGAACTCGAATAACCCATATCTTGTGGTGAAGGCAGTTTTCTCACGATCCTGCTGTCGGATCTTAAGCTGATGATATCCAGATATTAAATCAATTTTTGAGAACACTTTGGCTCCTTTGAGCTGATCAAATAAGTCGTCTATCCTTGGCAAAGGATATTTATTCTTGATATTCATGGCGTTCAACCCTCGATAATCCATACACATTCTCTGACTCCCATCCTTCTTATTGGCGAACAACACTGGGGCTGACCAAGCAGATATGCTAGGTTGTATGAATTCTTTTTCCATTAATTCATCCATATGCTTCTTAAGTTCTTTCAGCTCTTGGGCTAACATCCGATACCGACGCTTTGTGATGGGTTTAGTCACTGGTACCATTTCAATAGCGAGCTCAATGGGTCTATCTGACAGCTTTCCAGGTAGCTCTTTCGGAAAGACATCCGGATACTCCTAAATTATTGGCTCTTGAGCAACTCCTTCTACCATTATACTCTGAACACTTACCTTCATTTTCTCCACTAGCGCTGGATCTATCCTCACTGTTATCTTTTGTCCTTCTGGACATACCAGAGTTACTAGCTTATTTTCACAATCCACCTTGGCTTTATATATAGTTAACCAATTCATCCCCAATATGACATCCAGTCCCTTCATTTCCAATAATAACAAGTCCGCTTTAAATTTGACTCCTTGGATTTCTAGATCTAAGTCTTTGCATCCAAAGCGAGATTCCATCCTACTCCCAGGGGTTTGAAAGGAATAGGATTTTTGCAAAGTAGAGAAAGGCAATTGGTTTTTCACAACAAAAGCCAAAGAGAGGAACGAATGCATTGCTCCGGGATCAAATAGAACTAAAGAAGGCTTTGAGTGAACAAGGAACGTACCAACGATGACGTAGTTGGCTCCTGCTGCTTCTTCTGCGGAGATGTGATTTATTCTTCCTTGTATTGGATTTAGTATCCCTTTTCCTTTGTCTGCGGCTGGCATTGAGGTTGTCTGTGGTGCTGTTGGTTTAACTGTAAACTGGCAAGTCTGACCTCCTCCTTCTTGTTTTGGCATGGCGATGAATTGACGAGGTGAGGATGCCTGTGCCCTAACTGGGGCCTTTGCTACCTCCGAAGGCAATCCTCCTCGCGGGCATTGATTCTTGTAATGGCCAGCTTGGCCACAATGGTAGCAGACAGTATATAACTGCGGACATTGCCTCTGCAAGTGATTTCCCCCGCAGTTGTAACACTTCAAACTAGGAATCTGTTGGATGTCCTGCTGGGACGTCATAGGATTTTGGCTGGTCTTGAACTGCTATCTTGGTGTGAATGCAAACTTTCTTCCTTGTTGTCCCTTAGACTGGGCGCTAGGATCATTCGTTTCTGAGGTGTGTCTGATGATGAAGTCCGCTGAACTATCTTCCTCTTCTGTGTGTCTTCTAACTCACTCCTTGCTTCTTCTGATATAATAAGTTTATTCACCATTGCGGGTAGGTTTTTAAAGTCCATAGCCGAAATATGATACTTTAAAGATTTTTGTAATCCTTTTTTGAATCTTTCCATCTTCTTTGCCTCGGTTTTTATATCGTCCGGGGCATATCAGGCCAATGTATTAAATTGGTAAAGATATTCTGTAATTGTTCGCCCACCTTGCTTTAACACGAGAAATTCTCGACGTTTGGCTTCAACCACACCGGTGGATACATGGGCTTGATGGAAAGAATATTCAAATTCTTTCCAAGTGATTTCTCAATCTTCGCTCATAGTCTGATAATTTACCCACCATGCTGCAGCTGGGCCCTGTAGTTGATGGGAGGCGTATAACACTTTTTCCTTATCATTACACTGGATAGTGTTTAACTTCCTTTCTACGTCTCTAAACCAATATTCTGCCACCATCGGGTCAGGTGATGAAGAAAAGACTAGAGGTTAGGTCTTTTGAAAGTCTGCCCATTTTGATTGTATGGGCATTCCTTGCTGATTATTTCCTCCGCTTCTGATAGCGATCTGCTCTAATAGTTTGGCATGTTCCATCATACGAGATTGGTTTAATTCTGCTTGATATCTATTTTCCTCCATTTTGACCAAGATATCAGCTAAGCCGAGTTGTGGCACTTCCCTTTGGCGGGGACTGCCCTGTCCTTGAGATCCTTCTCCTGTTTCAGCCATTCTGACTATTTGATGAGATTAGGAGCTCAGCTCTGCAGCGAGTTTTTAAAGGTCAGATAGATAAGTAAGAATTCAAATTTTTGGTTAAGATAGAGCGAGATGATAACAATTCTAAGGTGGAATAGAAGGATTAAACTTTTGAAAGAGAAAGACTAAGGATACTCATAGCAAATAAATTATCACATAGGCAAAAATAGTCTTTATTTATCACACAAGCTGGATATAGACCATTTTTACAATGCTTATACCACAACTTGTTTTACAATACCAAAACATTCTACTACCAGGGGTTCTAACTATACTTAGCGAAACTCGACTCTACGCTACTGTCTAATTCTTGTGGTCTGGGGAACCGTCGGAGGAACACCACTTTTCCTCCTCAGGGTCTTCTTCTTCTTCTTCGATCATGGGCTTTAGGCTTTAGGTGCTCGGCATTGGGGTGCTGTCATCCTTCTTGGTCTTTTGGAGACTCCAGCGGGGTCGTCAGGTGTTTCGCCAACACCTGATGCTTCACCTTGCTCTAACTGTTGGGAATGTTGCAGACTGTTTTTCAGCATCCAAACCCCCTGGTGGGCTGAATAGAGTCGAAGTTGCAGCTTCTGGTTCTCTTCTGCCATCCGGGAGTATTGAGTCTCCTAAAAGACAATGTGCAATGCGGCTTCTTTAATTCTGGGGTCTTCTTCTCGGTCAGGGTGTGGAACTGAAAAAATGTGCCTCTCATCATCCTCTTGTGGAATGAGGTGGAATGGTGATTCATCAAACTCTGCATCGTAGTAGCGGCGAAGATACACCACCGCTTTCCTTGCTGCATCCTGAATGGCGTCGTACTCCTTGAGGCGGTATGCTGTGAATTTTCGCGAGATATCCGGCCTCAATGGCAGTGGCATTAGATACACCCATGCCTTCCATTGATAAAGATGCCCATTGACAACCAATCCTCTTGCATAGAATATTGGACGCTGCTGCTCAGTTGCGTAGAGATATCTTTGCATCCTCCACAATAGAGTTGCCCTTCCAAGTAGAGCACTTGGGTTGGAGAAGACAAGACACTCCATCTGCTGACAATGGAAATTTTGAGTTTAGGCAAGAGTAAGTCGGAAAGAAGTATACATGAATATTACTAACATTTTAAAGGAAAGACTCCTTTTCCATAAGTAAAATAGTTTTTGTAACAGCACTTAATGCACTAAGAGTCATCCTACGGTCAAGCAAGCGGGCTCTGATACCACTCTGTAACACCCCCATTTCTGGGAGTATTATGAATCCCTCGCAACTGCCCAGGACTATTCAGTGCGAGTTACATCAATCGAGTGTATAATATTGCCAACACAAGCTTAAGAACAAAAGCCAACTTTATTACAATATAAGGGCTAAAAGACAAGTTTTATAGTAGGGCAAACGACCTTTAGATACATTATAACAAAAGGATACCCAGGCACGCCTAAGCGAAAGACAACCCTAAATCCAAGCGTCATCTATTTCGTAGAATTCCACTTCTTCGCCTTCATATGCTTCTTCATTGCAGGCTATTTCTGTTGATGTTTTTAGCAAGTATGAGCACTATTACCGTACTCAACAAGTCACATGGAGACTACCATTAACTACATGCAGGGTATATCATGTAAAGGGGAAACAAGGTTATTATTTTATGTGGATGCAGTTTTAGTTGTAACTCAGTTAAAGGCTTAAAAGGCGTAACTTCAATATTAAAAGGGGTTGTCAAACATGATTACAAACTTGCAATATTCTCAAATCATTCTCAAACCTACTTATGCCTTAACATAGCTTCATTTACCGGAAGCACGGCGTATTTGAATACCATTATTTCATGACTCTGCAGAGTTACCCTGTTTTACCCACAAGATCCCTTAACTCCCGCGACAGAGTTAAGAAAACAAGATTGTTCACTGCTCAATTCTTTATATAGTCTCCACCCAGTAGGTTTTTGATCTCAACAAGCTCGAATGACCCCACGGATCTCGTCTGACTCATTGCAGTCCTACAGTTGTATGGGTAACCACCTCCCATATGACTCACGCTCTATCTCCCCATTTCTAGTTGCAAAGGTTCAATTGAAGTTGAGTAGTTACTAAGCCAGGTTTGACAAAGCCAACGCTTGTGGTTGGGCGATTACTATGTCCTTTACTCAGCATAAGGGTCTAGTCCTTACATTTTTAACTGAGGCATCATCCACGCACAAACCCATATTCAGTGCCTAAGGCACTGCCACCAATCCACAGCCAAGCCTCCCTCCTAGGATAAGGTCTTGGGATTCGGCCCTCTTATGGCATACCGCAATCCTCGCTTACCCTAAATCCACTTTTTAAAACTCTATTGACAAGGTGAATACCTAAACTAACATGTTTCCGTACCTATCATATTTATTTTTACTATGTCTTGTCAAGGTGAATATGGCCATCAAATTAATCTGGGCTTTTTCGGGTGGTAGGACATAATTAACATCATGTCATTCTAAACAGTATTTGTACATGAAATAACAACTTATAAATAACATAATGAAAATACTGATAAATAAATAATTAAAGAAAATGTAGGTTCAACATGATCAAAATATGTGCGACTTGCCTTGCGGGTCTACGATTTCAACTAGCTCGAACTCCTCGGTGGGCTGGGCTTGAACTTGAGCTTCTCCTTCCAGCTCCTAGGAAACTTCGATGTCGGGAGCTAACGCAAAACAATTAAAACAAATTAATTCCATGCCCGAAGAATTGAGCTTGGAACAAGGAAATAAAAGAAAGAAAATCCGATAAAATCCAAATAAACAGGGTTTTGGGCTCTTAGGAGGTCCTAAATGGGGAAATAGGCCTGAAAAATGGGTTGGCGAGCTCGAAGCGGTCAAAATGGGTATAAACATGTATTTTTTTATGTTTGGAGTGAACAGTAACAGGTCGGTTACTATTCATGCGAGTCCGCACTATTCACCACGGGTCGAACCGGTTGAACCCGACATTGTACGCTATGGGTTTGGGTTGGCTTAACGGGTCGGGTGGAACAATAACATGCAGTTATTGTTCTTCTTCCTTCTCCCGCTCTCGCGCGCAGAGAAACAAAGGAAAAGGCGGCGGCTGTTGGCGGGGCTAGGGTGACTTGCGACGGCTTATGAGGGTATGGTTGGGTTCGTGGGGCTGTGGGATTCCAACAGAGGAGTCGGCGATCGCCGGCGGCGAGCCTCTCTTCCTTACGGCTAATTTGGGTACTGTAGGATGGATGGGGGCTTAATTGGGCGAATTAGCTAGTGTTTGAGCATCAGTGGGGATAGGGGAAGCTAGTGCAAGTGGCGGTTTGGGCTAAGGAAGTCGGAGTTGGGTTGGCCACGGTGGGGTGGTTCGGCCGTGAGGCGGTTTTCGGCGTCGGGGAAGGAGGGTGGCCGGGAAGCTAAAGCGATGGTTGAGAGGTGTTTCTGGGAGCTCAGGGAGGCTATAGACGAGGTTAATTGGATAATGGTTGGTCGGAGAATGGGACATTGGATTAGGGCTCACTTTTAGGGATTTTTGAAATCGCCGGCGACGGGGACGATGGCGGGGGCTCTGGGGTGGCAGGCTAGGTATGGGAAATGAAAGCATCAATTGGGAGACCTCAGGTGTTTAAATAGGTGAATGAATTTGGGTTGGCGTCAGAGGTGGCTCAAGGCGGCGACGACGCGTGGTGAGGGCAGGGGAGCTCGGGGAGCTTCTGGGCGGCTGCCATATATACAAAGAGAGGAAAATACGTGTTTCTGCACCTAGGTATCTAAGTACCCAAATCAATATCCGTCTATGTGCTTTGAGATTTATGAGGTTTGATGCGAGTACCTTCGCAGACCCATAAAAAGTACATTTGAGATATCAAACTCCAAAAAATTTAATTTAACTTCAATTTGACTAGTTTGAGCTAGTTTCGTGGTATATAACCACTGTAGTCACAATAAATTCAAAAGTAGTTCAAATAAGTTTGAATTGAGTATAAAACTCATTCACCATAATTTCAGGTCAATCATTCATGTGTGGGTGCCTAGACACCTAGGTACCTTATGCAATTTACCCCTCTCTCTCTTATCAATCAAAAGAAAAAGAGAAGATCTACACTACTATTTTGGTGGCATCAGATTATAACGGTACGGATTAATCATATATAGTATTACAACTATTACAATTATATAACAAATTCAGCTATATTTTCGAAAGACAATAGGGTTATCTAACAAATAAAATACATTGCGATATCTAGCCATGCAATTGCATGGAAAATTCCACTAAACACTACTTGAGGGGCAAATTCTATCTTGATCATTCACATCCCATTACATGTTTCATGGCAAACCCAAAGACTACTTTTATGACTACCCAGTTACGGAGTAGTGTTTAGTAGTCCCAAAATAAGCTACTACGCATGCTGGGAACCATGATGATCTCAAGTCTAAGGATTCCATATAAACACTACTTGAGACCAACTGATGACACATGGAATCTCTGCAGTGTCTCATGGCGGGTCTATCCAACATATGTTCACTAACACATGTCCATATTATTGATTTGGTATCTCCATACCATGATCCATGAGACATGATCATCAATCAATACATATGCTGATCTTTGAATCATATTTGTTCCTTATATGAAATATAATCAGGGATCATTTAGAAATAGCAACATTTTGGCATTAAGAGTCTCATGAATAAGTCACATACTCATTGATCAATAATGATAATGTCTATTTCAAGGAACAAAACAATGTATCATAAACATAGTATGTGATATATTCAACATCTCCATGTTGCCTCTAGGGCATATCACCAACAGTGCCCCCTTGCCTTCCTTTCTCAAGGTTGCATATGTACATGACCATAAGGCCTGATTACAATAATACCCCCACAGTGGCCATCTATGATAGGGGTATAGATATCTTTTTACATATCTTATTGGGCCTCTTGGCTTAGTAAGCCGAATGGATGTAGATGGGGCCACCCCTACAATAGTAGCCTCTTACGGTAAAGGGCATCACCTCCTGTAGACTGAAACTATGTCGCTAGGTCCTTTGGCCCCCTCTGTCCCTTTGGCCTATTGAGTGATTGGCCTGTGGGTTGTATCGTGTTGACCGTGGTCGATTGGTTGTGCTATAGCGTGGGACACGCGGTTGAGTGCAGTAGGCGCATCATGTGCTATTGACTCACGAATCGTCGGTTCCTGAGACACGCTCAAATAGGCGTGCACATTTAAGGTCGATGCCATTCTTGAGAAGACCTGGCCTTGCGTGTTCTTCTGCTTCTGAGTGCCGGCCATTGCCGTCGATCATGTTTCTCCGTGTAGCCGCTGCCGTAACTGCTATTGTGGTCTCTATCGTGTCACCCCCGTACCACCACTGTAATATCCCGAACGTCGTTATGGCATAAGATTTTAAATCAATCGCGGAATCACGGGAAGAAAAACTATAAATTGTAGAAAATTGTAAAATAAATTAAATAAATTAAAATAATTAATTTGAATGTTTTGGGCTATCCGGAGGGTTGGGCCACCGCTTTGGGCGGTCCACCCAAATGGGGCCCGCACCCTCCCAAACCCTAGCACCCTCTTTATAAACCCCTCCTTGGCCCTCCCTCTTTCCACCCCAAACCAGCCGCCACCACCCCTTGGCGCCCCTTCTCCCCCCTTGCTGCTGCCATGGTGCCAAGGAAGAAAAGAAAGGGAAGAGAGGAAGGAGAAGGAGAAGGAGAAGGAGAAGAAGGAGAAGAAGAAGAGGAGGAAAAATTGGGGAAATTCTTCATCTAGGTAATTTTTCCCCATCCCAAATCCTCTGTTTTATGGATTAATTAAGATTCTTGGCACAGAATTTGTTGGCAGATAATAGATCAAATGCCCGATTAGAGATTAGACGCTGACTGCTTTTAGATCCATTCGCGCCGCACGGCTTGTCGCGCGGTTTTGATCCAGAAAACGAATTTTCCTGCGGGTCTTCCCAAAAGGAAAGTTGTAGAGGACTTCCAGATATATCTCCTATATTTGTTTCAAATTTTTCTACCGTGGGATCTGGGAGATACGGAGTCGGCAATACCGCTGTCCGTCAGGCAGACGGATTGGTACAGTCCGGCGGTAATCCGGAGATTTAAAATAGTAAACGAATTTTCTTGTGGTCTTCCCAAACGGAAAGTTGTAGAGGACTTCCATATGTATCTTCTGTATTTTTTCCAAAATTTTCTACCGTGGGATCTGGGAGATACGGAGACGGCAATACCGCTGTCCGTCAGGCGGACAGATTGGTACAGTCCGACGGTAATCCGGAGATTCAAAATAGTTAATGAATTTTCCTGCGGGTCTTCCCAAAAGGAAAGTTGTAGAGAACTTCCATATTAATCTCTTGTATGTTTTCAAATTTTTCTACCGTGGAATCTGGGAGATACGGAGTCGGCAATACCGCTGTCTGTCAGGCGAACAGATTGGTACAGTCCGACGGTAATCCGGAGATTAAAAATAGTAAACGAATTTCTGGACATGTCCGTAATTTAGAAAGTTGTGGATAATTTGGAGATCTAGCTTCTGTATAAATTTCATATTTGTTAGACCTCTGTGCTGTTGCTGGAACGCATTTTAATACTGCTGCCCAATCTGCAAGAACAGAGTTCTTCCTCTGTTTTGGGAATTAAATTACTCCTAGCTGTGTTTAAAATAAAAATAGGTGTTCTGCATGAAAATTGTAGTTTTTTAAGTCATGATTCTAGAGAGGTATCGTTTGCTGTATTTGGGTCATTATTTTTAAAGATACGAAAAAGTGAAGCAGCGCTGCTGCAGAGGGTAATTTGTTGGATTGTTGAGCGGAGAAGAGATTGTGCGGGTTCGGGTTTCTAGCGATGTTTTATATATTTATGTCGTGCTTGTATGCTGTGGTTGTGTGCTGAGAGTTGTCTTATAGACAGGTGATCTTGTCCCTGAGCGCTCTTGATCTCTGTTGTACTTCGCTTCGTCGGATTGAGGCAAGTGAACGTAGCGGTGGTTGCTACCGTTTAACCTGTTATTCCTACTACTTGCAATTTACATTATTATCGTAATTTGATACATTATGCCATGATTGCATGATATTTTAATTGTGGAGATGATAGCAAATATTTATCCATTGATATGTTGATAATCTGCTAGTAGACATGTGGAATTCTTGCTTAATGTTATAATGTGGAACATGAAAATAACATGTGGTGGATGTGGATATGTTGAGAGCATGATAATGCTCCTTGTGGATGAATTAATGAGATGTATGAATTATCCTATCATTCATGTCATATCATGTCATTTGCATATGTGGATGTCGCCGCACTTAGCCGCGACCGTACCGGTACATCATCGTATATTGCCGTGTACGATGCACCTCTTCGCCATGGAAGTATCGTATATTGCCGTAATACGATGAACTACAATTCCTGCCCTGGCAAGAGTGATGTGGAGCATAGCATGAAGCATTCATATGCATTGCATTGTGGAAAGATTCATTTGCGTACATATGCAATATATATTGTGGTGATGTTATTTTGTGGAATATACAACTTTCTAGTTGTAATGTGGAATTGGCTCATGTGAGTTACTTGTGGTATGAGGATTGTGGATGTGGTCATGGATTGGGGTTTGCCCCTTGTGTATGGTAAGGGTTGTGGTGATGGCATGAGATTCTTTTCACTTGTATTAATTGTTGATAGCAATTGTGGATGTGAGAATTATTAAAGTAGTGGGATGATCCTACATATGTTTTATTGTCTTTGATGGTGGTTTGAAGTTGAGGATATAACATTGTTATTTATGAAAGATTAAATGTTGATGATTAATCTATTGTAGTTGTGGAAGACTAAATGTTTCATATGGTTTAAATTGCTATTTAAATGACTGCATTCATATGCCAATTAAATCCGAAATTGAAAAGGTATGATTCATGGATGTTTATGCTGATTAATAATTATGGACATGAATTGTGGTTGTAGTTGTATGGAATTATAAATGATGATGTACAATTGTTTGTAGTTTGAATAGCCTGTTAAACAGTTTGCTTGCTGAGGTTTTTATCTCACCCTTGTTTCCCCCTCCCTACAGGTGGACTTTGGGCATGCATGGGAAGGGTAGAGCAAGACCGACCGATGCACTTGGATTATAATCTTAATGCTGAAATAAAGTTGAAAGAATTCTAGTCTTTTGCTTAGTGATCATAGTGATGAATGTTTCATCTTAATAATGTTGAACTTGGAATTGCTCCTTTGGTTTTTATGTTAGAGATGATTATGAATAATGAATTATTATCTTTATTTTGTTTACCTTAGTTGTTTACGCTTCCGCTTATACTATGTTGCTTAGTATTGTTGCCAGTTTATTTTATTTTGTAAATTGGCTAGTTGTAGAGTAGTTTTAGTAGCATCCCAGGGTAATGTGGGTCTTGGGGTGTTACAACCACCAACCGCACCTACCACCTCGCTCCACCTCCATTGTGAGGATGGTTCGCGGTGGTGAACTACGTTCTCATCATAGTGCCACGGGCGCTTTGTCTAGTCATCTGTGGGAGCTCGTTGGCCATGGAGGTGGACTATGTGCTGGTGGAGCGCGACGCATCGACGGAGCATGGTAAGGAAGGTGAACAACGTTTGCACGAACACGCCAGTGATGACTACGGTGACCGAAGAGTTTATTTGGTCGCTAGTGCACGAGGGAAAGATCTTAGGATGTGAGGCGATTCATCTTCCTTTTGCTAGCGAGATGAAGCCCCACCGATGAGTCGAGACCATCGCCTTCGCATGCATTTCGATCTTGGACTTGAATCCCCAAAACAGACTTCGTCGATGAAGTCCTTTGACTGTATGGGCTAGAGCTTGCGCAGCTGACGACCAATGCTATTGTCTGGTTGGCCGTCTATAACTGGGCCTCACGAGCGGATACGGTGTGGTCTAGCCCAATGCTGTTCGTCTTCCTCCATGACGCTCGGTGCCAGTCGAAGAATGTCACCGAGGGCGAGTACTCTAACCTAGGGAGCATCAACTTCTTCCTCCAATCTGCCTATTCAAAGGTATTCCCAGCGAATTCGATCAAGGCAAAGTGGGAATCGAACTAGATGCGACAATGGTTCTACCACCGGGCGGAGGCTAGCGGCAGTCTTGAGTGGTCGGGCCACCTGATAGACTTCCATATGTCCCCGTCCGTGATGCTCGACCGCGTGGATGGACATTCTGAGCGGAGGCTATTTGGGGTCACTGTCTGCTTCAAAATGCGGGACCTCGCAGAGGAGTATTGCCCATGACGACTGCCTCTACCCTAGCATTTCATCGCTGCCGAAGCCGACCGAACCAGGTAATATTTGTGTTAACTGTTGCGACTATTGCGGTTGGTGTTATGTGTTGGTTCGTTGGTGACCCCGATGGTGACTGGTGGCAGTGCTCTCTCTCTCTCAAGGACACGGAGCACACTGCAACCGTCTTCCTTGGCCTATACTGATACGGGGTCGCCCGATCTTCTCGACGTAGGATGGATACTCACGGGAGTCTTGATGAATCGCAATGATCCTCCAATGCCAATGCAAGGGACGAACACTCTTTAATCCGCCAAACCACACTCGTGTTGATTTCACCGACCACCAAGCGAAGATCTATCGTGCACCCAATTCCCAATGGAAAGGCTGAACGATCTTGATTGAAGAAAGTAACTCCTAATTCCCAATGGAACTTAGGCAACAATGCTAAACTCGAACATACTTTAGTAGATTGATTATTCTCAAACGTGGTCTGCCTTACAATGGGGTCTAACCCTCAATATATAGTACCCCTGTCCACCTCATGGCTGGACAAGAGGTCCTAAACCAACTCCAACTTATCCCTACATGTATTTGGAAACAAACTCACACAAAAGGAAAACCCTAAAATTAAACCGTCACAATATTTCGGTCATAACTTTTTATCCGTAACGAATTTGAAGGTGGGGCTGGATCCATTGCGTAGCCCTTGAAATTATCTTTCCAACGAGTACAAGAACACCTGAATCGGACTCCGTTTGTGAAAGTTATGGCCTTTTTAGTAACTGCCTGTCAGGCTGTCCCGAACCAAATCCGAATTGAATTCTGAGTTGAATCCGAGTTTGAATTGGATTGAGCACGTGGGAGGTCCGAATTTGGCTTGAAAATCTTATCCAAAACTTGTAGTTTAAGTCCTTGGGCTCCTCCCTTTTTGCCCTCCCACTGCATTGGCTTCTTTCCTCCTTGTGCTTCTCCATAACTTTGGCCCGGAATCATCATAATATTCAAACCTAATAATAAACAAGAATTTGGCATAAGGTAGTATATCGTTCCCACAAATAGAAGGAAATTCATTAAGAAACAAATTCACCGACAATATTTAATGCGGCTCAATGCTTCTTTCCAAAGAAATAATGTATTTGACTTAAAGTGCTAAGCATATGCGTATCCGCATCATCCTCCCCTTCTTCAAGAAAAGCCGTCTCGGCTTTTGATAGCCTGAAATTGTACTAAACAAAGAATACAACGTGTATGCATGGTATATGTATTGGTCACATACACCCTTTCGCCTTTCACATTACTATTACCTGGAGGTGTAGTAAGCAAAAAGAACAACACATGTGCGTGGTATATGCATGAATCAATTATTGTGTCATTCTCATTCTCACTGTTTTGCACAAACCAATTGATACTACAATAGCTATCAAATGCATACATTGCAATGTTTTCATTCACACCATTCTCCTCCCATAAGAAAAAGTCGCCCTCGACTTTGGGCACGTGGACAAGTCATTAATGGGGAAAACCAGATCAAACGGTTCAAATATGGAAGATAAAATTTTAATTGCCTTCATTGCTTCAGCTGCGCTACTCTGATTATCTGTACATGATTGTTCATCGAAAGAGGAACAAGTAGGCACAAGAAATCTTTGTAAACAGCAAGCACTATTGTTAAACCTCATCTCATTGTGATCATGACGTGGTATAAAAGATTGTTTGTCCAAAATATGCAATTTCAACTCGGCAAGCTTATCACATGTAATGCATATTCGATAAACATAAAAGTTGTCATCTACACCATAATCTCCGATCAAAT
The DNA here is from genome assembly GCA_036346245.1 of Bonia amplexicaulis. Lineage (NCBI taxonomy): Eukaryota > Viridiplantae > Streptophyta > Magnoliopsida > Poales > Poaceae > Bonia > Bonia amplexicaulis. Next base: position 221,193 of record JAYGGG010000156.1, on the reverse strand, counting down.
TGAACTTACATGTATAGGCATAGGAACTAACTAGTGATTTTAAACATGCAATTTCAGCAACATTCTCAATGACACTAGATAGCCCTTTAGGGTCATCGAACATAATATAATATAAAGAATCATCAGGAGATATTCTAGAAAGAACTTCCTTATGAGTAATTAATTCCACATTATGTAATTTGACCAAAGAAATTTCAGAACATGGAATTTTCGAATGAACACATGAGTTCTCACAAGTACTCACCGTTTCATAACTAATTTCAGCACCAATATTGTTACCTTTATTGTTCTCCTCAGTTGATGTAGGTGTTGTAGGTATTAAATCATCATGATGTAACAACGGAGCTGCAAGTACTTCATCTTTAACTATGATTATCTCCTCATCATTTATCTCCAATGGTGCCAGTTGTTGAACATTTGACTTCTCTTCTTTAATATCAACCTGTACAATATGAGAAAGAACACTAGAAGTAGATATTAATGTGTTAGTTTTAAAATCAACCTCAGTTTGTCCATCTTCTACTTCTCTTTTCTTTTGGTGTATCTCTCATACTCTCGGTTTGGATGCTCTCAAACTCACATATGGTGGAATCACACACCGCTCTTTTAACACTCTCACTCAATTTGGCTATGTGGTTCTCATTCTCACATAGGTTTTGATGCATCTCAATTGTTGTATGTATCATTGGGGCAGCATAAGATGTCTCCTTTACCGAAGGGAAAGTCCCATGCTCGGTCATCTTCTCATGTGTCACACTAGTGTAACCATAAGAGCTGAAGTATGGACATGGATTGAACCGTGTTGTACGTTTCTCCATAAGTCTCTTCTCCTGTATAATAGCATAATTCACAAGATCATGCATGCTACTAAAATATTTATGTTGAAGTGCAGCGGTGATCTCAGAATTCAAGCCACCTCTAAAGTATGGCTTCTCCCTTGATGGACTAGTGACACCGGCACGACGCATCGCATCTTGCAGTTCAAAATAGTAATCTTGGACAATATTACTCCCTTGTGTGATATTCTCCAGATGGTGAAGCAATTCCTGAGCATAATAGGATGGCACAAACTCGCTTCTCATAAACGCCTTCAAATCTAACCAAGATTTAATGACTTGTTTTCCAATTAGTTGTTGCCACCAACTATAAGCATAGTCTTCAAACTCCTTTGTGGCACGCATCACCTCTTGTTCTTTGGAAAGTTTCAAATCTAAACACTTTTTCCATTTGCCATTCCCACTCAAGATACTCCTCTGGATCATCAGTGCCATAGAAAGGAACAAAGCTATCTTTTTGTTGTTGTGGACGAAGTGCTTGCACAATATCATTCACGATGTTTTTGTGTAACACCTTCATTTGTTGATTGATTTCAATATGGAAATCCTTCATATCTGCCTTAAGTTGTACGTGCTTAGCAGTGGTGCCTAATTGGAGCTCTTGTTGCAATGTACTTCTCAATGCCTGATGTTTAAAGCGAGTCACCGGGGCATTAAGATTAACTTCATTCTCATCACCATAGTTGTCTTCTCCACCTGACATAGTTAGATTGTGCAAAGACAACACAAAGCAATAACAAGGTATATGGATGATTAGTATAAATCACTCGTTCTCACTCTTTTCTCTCACAAGTAAAGTTCTCACATTTCTGAAGTGAATTGAGGCCAAAAGAAACTTACACTTGGTAGTGGCTATAATAACGAGTGATGATCAAGCGGATTTAAAAGTGACTCACAATTGCCCGGCAAAGGATATTTTGTGGAGTTTGGTTAGGAAGTATTTATCCTACACGATCTGATTTCTCGATGTTGTAAAATTAAGTAATAATCCAAGTTAGAATACTTTGCCTATGTGCTGATCCAAAAGATTTAAGTGAAGTATATGAACGCACACACAAAGATCAATGTGACTCGATGCAAACAAAAGGAATGAGCTAACTAGAGGCAATATGAAATTAAAGATTAGATAGCTCGCTTTGCACCAAGTACTAGGAGAGACGCTAGCCAATTGCAATGATATGAATGTAAGGGCACAAGATTGCTCAAAGGAATTAAATACACAAGCTGAATTTATGGACTAAGAGCTCATCCTAGATTCGCCAATGTTTTTTTTCTCTTTTTCTTAGCAAATTTTTTTCTTGTTCTTCTTCTTCTTCTTTTCAAAATGAACTAGGTTTAATTGTCTCTTTGATTTTGGATAGGTCACAAATATTCAGCAAGATGTAGAATACTCAAGAGCAGCCCTAGATGCAATATTCGACAACTAGTCTCAATTGATGAAATAAAAATAGCAAAATTTTTTTTTCGCACAGATCAGTAGCATCATCGCTCACTTCATCGTAGCAGACTGTTCATGCATGTAGCAATCGGATTTTTTTTTTGAATTTTTGATTGGACACAAAGATTAAGTGACGCAAAGGAACACGATGATCAGCACGTAAACAAAAATTCTAATGGACGAAAACTTAACAAAACTCACGAAAATAACAGATGCAAAAACTAGGGTTTGGATTTTTTTGTGTTTTCGGTTTATGGACTATAGGACAATAAGTAATAACTGAAATTTAAAGGGATAAGATCCTACCGAGTAAACCGCGCTCTGATACCAAGATGATACGGGGTCGCCCGATCTTCTCGACGTAGGATGGATACTCACGGGAGTCTTGATGAATCGCAATGATCCTCCAATGCCAATGCAAGGGACGAACACTCTTTAATCCGCCAAACCACACTCGTGTTGATTTCACGACCACCAGCGAAGATCTATCGTGCACCCAATTCCCAATGGAAAGGCTGAACGATCTTGATTGAAGAAAGTAACTCCTAATTCCCTATGGAACTTAGGCAACAATGCTAAACTCGAACATACTTTAGTAGATTGATTATTCTCAAACGTGGTCTGCCTTACAATGGGGTCTAACCCTCAATATATAGTACCCTGTCCACCTCATGGCTGGACAAGAGGTCCTAAACCAACTCCAACTTATCCCTACATGTATTTGGAAACAAACTCACACAAAAGGAAAACCCTAAAATTAAACCGTCACAATATTTCGGTCATAACTTTTATCCGTAACGAATTTGAAGGTGGGCTGGATCCATTGCGTAGCCCTTGAAATTATCTTTCCAACGAGTACAAGAACACCTGAATCGGACTCCGCTTGTGAAAGTTATGGCCTTTTAGTAACTGCCTGTCAGGCTGTCCCGAACCAAATCCGAATTGAATTCTGAGTTGAATCCGAGTTTGAATTGGATTGAGCATGTGGGAGGTCCGAATTTGGCTTGAAAATCTTATCCAAAACTTGTAGTTTAAGTCCTTGGGCTCCTCCCTTTTTGCCCTCCCACTGCATTGGCTTCTTTCCTCCTTGTGCTTCTCCATAACTTTGGCCCCGGAATCATCATAATATTCAAACCTAATAATAAACAAGAATTTGGCATAAGGTAGTATATCGTTCCCACAAATAGAAGGAAATTCATTAAGAAACAAATTCACCTGACAATATTTAATGCGGCTCAATGCTTCTTTCCAGTGAAATAATGTATTTGACTTAAAAGTGCTAAGCATATGCGTATCCGCATCATATACACTATGAAGGAGCACAGCCTACGAGCGTTGGTGAAATCTAACCTCGGTTGGGTGAACCGAGTGTGTGAAGCCCTCTGCCTCCCCGTGCCGGACCGTCTCGTGCCCAGTAGTAGCTGGCTATGCGTGTGTGAGGGTCATGAAGCGAAGGCACCCCCCTCACGTCACGGTGGTCGGCCTCTGATCAGGGCCCTGGTGCTGCACTCGGTGCCCCCTCCGCCAGAGGAGTTGGGTGGACTAGACGAGGTCATCGCGGTGAGCAAGTCGGAGTCCACAGATTTTGCAAACTCTGACCTTGAAGCCAATAAAGACCATAGGATGGGTAGAGATAGCACCGCCGGCGACGTGATCCCCGTGGAGGGCTTGGGTGATAGGGTAGCCGAGGCCGGAGGCCCCGAGGTCGCTTTAAAAAACGAGGCTATGATTGCCCCTGAGGGTGTGCTTCCGTGCCCGTCAGTCCACAAGGCCTCTCCGGCTTCCTAAGCGATGAAGTGTGCTCGAGTACCTTCTCCCCCAGTAATCACGAGTGCAGACTTCTAAGTGGTTTTGATGGCACGTGTGGAGGACTCTAACTCTAATTATGACCCCCCGCTTCCCGGGGTGAGCTCCGCTGTGATTGCTAGTGGCGCTGCTCCAGCGAGTCCGACCATGGTGTCCACAAGCACTACCGCATCTCGGTCAGCTACAGGTATGAATAACGCGTTATCCTATCACAACTTCATGAGGCTCTCTTAGATTTGCTCCTCACACTATCACCACCATTAGCAGGTCCTCGATCTCTGGGATCTGCACAAAGTTCTAGCAACAGAATTGGTCGTGGCTTGGCTGGTGCTGCCGCCATGGATGTTTCATCGAGCCCTATCACCCCTGAAGTCATTGGTTCGGAGTCCCTACGGCTCTACATGGTGGACTTCGTCCCTCGCCTAGAGGCGTTGAGGATGTTCCAGGGAGCAGCGGACTACGCAGACATAGCACTGGATCACCGTGTTCCTCTTGTGGGCTGGAGCTCCTAGAAAGCACATTGAGGCGACAGAGATGAAGGTATGTTTACAACATGGTTTCATTGTTCGGTTTGCTTCATTGCTGGTGCATAGATGCCTTGCAGGCTCTTGCTCTGGCTTGTGCTCTACAAACAGCGATGTACCACAAATGGAGCGGTCCACAGGAGCGAGTAACTGCCTTAGAGGTGGAGGTGTCATCCGCTCGGTGATCTACCATGGACGACGTGGTAGTTGTAACATGCCTCATAGTTATGTTGATTAGGACATGGTCGTGGGTGTCGATGAAGTCATGACACTGAGAGGGCCAGATGGGCGTCGATGAAGTCCCGACCACGAGGTGGTCATAGAATGCCTCACGACTACGTCGATTATGACGAGGTCATGGACGTCAACGAAGTCAGCAGTGGGATGAAGATTGAAGCAAGCGCGGTCTATCCCCCACCCTCCAGACTAGCATTATGAAGTCGGTAGAGTCACGACCACAAAGTGCTTGGACGATGTCAAGATCACGAAGTGGTTGGATGGGCATCGATGAAGTCAGCAGAGTCTCAACCACAAAGTGGTCGAATGAGACCACAAGGTGGTCAGAGGAAGTCACAACGATGAAGTGGTCGAACGAAAATCGATGAAGTCGGTAGTGGGATGAAGACTTGATGCGCGCACTCTGTCCCCCACCCTTTGGATAGGTGTTGATGAAGTCGACGCCGAGACGAAGTCTTGAAAGGGCACAATCCATCCTCCACCCATCGGACGAGGGTCGACGAGGTTGGCGGCAGGAAAAAGTCCTCAAAGCACACACTCCGTACTCTACCCTTTAGACGGGCATCGATGAAGTAGGCGGTGGGACGAAGTCTTGAAAGCGTGCACTCCATTCCCCATCCTTCGGATAAGCGTCGACAAAGTCGATGGAGGGACAAAGTCTTGAAAGTGCGCACTTCATCCCCCACCCTTCAGACGGGCGTTGATGAAGTCAGTGATAGGATGAAGTCTTAAAAGCGCACGCTCCATCCCCCACCCTTCAATCCACGGGAGAGGTAGTTATCCTTGGGCATGTCTTGTTGAGGTTCGTGAAGTCGGCAAGACATGCGCCACGCACCACTAGCCTTCTTGGCTAGCATCGATTAGCAAGCCATTCTGGGTGGTGCACTTCATGGATGAAGCCGGACTGGAGTAGTTTAGCGCCTCTGTCTTAGTAGCTTGCTGGCGCTCAAGGGACATGGGCCTCAGCTTTTGTTTAACCAACTTAGTGTCAGAGCATACCGCGAGGTTGTGCTCGATGATAGAGTGGTCTACTCCCGTGATGTCGACCGGTGACCATGCAAAGACATCCGCATTACTGCGAAGGACCTGAAGTAGTTGCTGCTCGACCTCCGAGGTGAGGCCCCCACTGATGGAGACTTGCCAAGAGGCGTTCGTGTCATGCAGGGGACCCTTTTGATCTCGCTATATGGCCTGGGCTTGGGCGTCCACACCAGAGCTAAAGGTGTGGGTGTGGTGAGGGTTTCCCTAATGGTGTGCACCTTACAGAGGATACCTCACGTGCAGAGCTCTATCCAACGAGCGAGATCCTGGTCTCTGAACACATTGACAATCCCCTGTAGACTCGGCAACTTCGTGGACAGGAAGTTATCATGTGGGACCACTCCAAAAGCATTGAGTGTCGCGGCGGCGGAAAGAGGGGGAGGTGGGCGGCGGTTGCTGCAGAGATGGAGGAGTGGGCGCGGAAAGAGGGGGAAGTGGGTGCGGGCGTGCGGGAGAGGAGGTGGTTGGTGCACGCACGGAAAAGGAGGACGGGTGCGAGTAGGCCGGGAGGCGGTTGCGGCGCTTGGGAATATCGGGCGACGGTTGCGGCGACGCGCGGGAGGAAGACGAAGGTGGGGAGGGAGAAGGGCCTGACAGGCGGGACCGAGATGTCAACGAGAGAAAGAGAGGGAAGACACGGGCGGTGGGGATTACGGCGCGTGGCGTAGGGTGGATCGGACGGCCGAGGACGTTAAGTGGCAGGGGACGGCAGAGATGAGCCGAGGCGACGTGGGCGGATCTGGCCCGCACACGTGTCGGCCAGCGAGGGGAGGAAGGAGGGATTGAGCGGGCGGTGAGGATGGGCCGAGCGCGTAGGACGTGGATCGATCTGGGCCGTCCACGCGGCGGTCAGAGGGGAAAAAAGATTTCTTTAAGATTTTGAGCTTAGATAAAATATTTCCAAGTTATTTTGGTATTATATTTTCAAACTAAGATTTCTTTTTAATTTTAGAAATTGATTTGAAATTCTAGAAAAACTCAAAAAAATTCAAATAAGATCCAAATACTTTAAAATATTTATTTTGAATTTAAATTTTCAAAGATCACAAATTTTGGGATGTTACGAGCCTACCCCCCTTAGGATGAATCTTGACCCCGAGATTTGGATGGACTGGGAAAAAGGTTGGGGAACAACGATCTCAAATCCTTCTCACGCTCCCAAGTTGCTCTTGTTTCTTGTACGACGCTCTGCTTCATCCAAAATTTTGACTTGATACTCTGGATATGTTAAGTCATCTTCCAAAGTCACTTCTTCTAATGGCATTTGTTCTTCTAGCACTCTGAGACACTTTCTTAACTGAGACGCATTTAAGACGTCGTGCACATTCGACAACTGAGGTGGAAGCTTTAGCTGGTAAGCAACTTCTCCCTTTTTGGCTAGAACAGGAAATGGTCCAATAAATCTCGGAGCAAGCTTCCCAGTAACGCTGAATCGACGCGTCCCCTTGAGAGGTGAAACTTTCAGATACACATGATCACCAGGTACAAATTCTAAAGTTCTTCGGCGATTGTCTGCATAGCTTTTCTGTCTTGTTTGTGCTATCTTTAACCGGTCCTGAACCAGACGGACTTGTTCTTCTGCTTGTTTCAACACATCAGGTCCAAATACTTGTCCTCCGGTTTCTTTCCAATACAATGGTGTTTTGCACTTTCTGCCATACAAAAGTTCAAAAGGAGACATTTGCAGGCTAGATTGATAACTATTATTATAGGAAAATTCTGCATAGGGCAAACTTTGATCCCAACTAGCTTTATTTGCCAAGGCACATGCTCTCAACATGTCTTCCAATATTTGATTTATTCTTTCTGTTTGACCATCATCATGGGTGATATGTCAGATCGAAATTTAGATTTCTGCCCAAAATTTCATGCGGCTTCTGCCAAAATCTTGACATGAATTGAGATCCTCGATCTGACACAATGTTCTTTGGAACTCCATGTAAACACACGATTCTTGACATATATAACTCTGCGAGTCTATCTCCAGAAGAGGTGGTCTTAACTGGAATGAAATGTGCGACCTTTGTCAGTCTGTCCACAATAACCCAAATTGAATCATACCCAGACTTTGTTCTTGGCAATCCAGTTATAAAATCCATACCGATTTCTTCTCATTTCCATTAAGGTATCTGCAAGGGTTGCAAAAGTCCAGCAGGTCTCAGATGTTCAACTTTAACTCGCTGGCACACATCACACAAAGCTATATATTCAGCAATTTCTCTCTTCATACTTGTCCACCAATACCTTTCTTTAAGGTCTTGATACATCTTGGTACTTCCATGGTGAATTGAATACCCAGATTCATGAGCTTCCTTCAGGATTAACTCTTTTATTTCTTTCTCCTCAGGCACAAGAATTCTCTTTCCAAACCAAAGGATACCTTCTTCATCTTCTGAAAATCCTAGTGCTCTACCTTTCTTCATATTCTCTTTGATTTCCTTGACATAATTGTCCTCTCTTTGAGCTGCCTTGATCTGATCTTCTAAAGTTGGTTGAACTTCCAAAGTAGCCATAAATCCTTCATCTACTACTTCTAAATTGAGTCGCTGAAACTCTTCATGAAGTGCAGGTTGACTGTCTTTAATCATCAGCTTATTGCAATAGTTTTTCTGCTCAAGGCATCAGCCACTACATTAGCCTTTCCTGGATTGTAATGGATTCCAACATCATAATCCTTTATTAATTCAAGCCATCTTCGTTGTCTCAGATTGAGGTCCGGTTGGGTAAATATATACTTCAAACTTTTGTGATCTGTGTAAATCTCACAACGATTACTGATCAAATAATGTCTCCAGATTTTTAGAGCATGCACAATGGCAGCTAGCTCTAAATCATGGGTTGGATAGTTCTGTTCATGCGGGCATAATTGCCTTGAAGCATAAGCTACTACCCTTCCTTCTTGCATCAAAACACATCCTAGTCCTTGTCTGGATGCATCACAGAAAACTTCAAAATCCTTCCTAATATCTGGAGGTGTCAGTACTGGTGCAGAAGTTAACCTCTTTTTCAGCTCTTGAATACTGTCTTCACAAGATTTACTCCATTCAAACTTCTTTTCTTTCTTTAGTAATTGAGTGAGAGGTGTTGCAAGCTTAGAAAATCCTTCTATGAAGCGACGATAGTAACCGGCTAAACCCAGAAAACTTCTGATCTCTGTCACTGATTTGGGTTGAGCCCAATTGACTACATCTGTTACCTTTTCAGGATCTACAGACACTCCTCCTGTAGAAATCACATGACCCAAAAAGCTACTTTCTTCAACCAGAACTCACATTTGCTAAACTTGGCATATAAATGGTGTTATCTGAGCTTTTCTAGAACTATCCTCAGATGTTTAGCATGTTCTTCCTCATTCTGGGAGTAAATCAGAATGTCATCAATGAACACGACAACAAACTTATCCAAATACTCCATGAACACTTTGTTCATCAGATTCATAAAGTGTGCGGGAGCATTGGTCAGGCCAAAAGACATCACTGTGAACTCGTATAGTCCATAACGAGTAGCAAATGCTGTTTTTGGTATATCTTCCGGTCTAATCTTCATTTGGTGATATCCCGACCGGAGATCAATCTTGGAGAAGATACATGATCCTTTTAACTGATCAAAAATGTCATCTATCTTGGGCAAAGGGTACTTGTTCTTAATTGTCACATCATTCAAGGATGTGTAGTCCACGCACATACGAAGACTGCCATCCTTCTTCTTCACTAGTAGTACTGGTGCTCCCCATGGTGAAGAACTTGGTCGAACAAAACCTTTCTCTTGGAGTTCCTGAATATGTTTCTTAACTTCTGCTAGGTCATTTGCAGACATACGGTAGGGTCTCTTGGAGATTGGAGCTGTAACAGGTACCAGGTTAATAACAAATTCAATCTCTCTATCCGGTGGCATTCCTGGTAATTCTTCAGGAAACACATCTGGATATTCACTTACTATGGGTACCTTTTCCAGAGTTATTCCTTTCAGACTGTTCAACTCATATCCTTTTTTTGAGGATAAACTTGGCTTACACTCTACTTGGATTCCTTCAGAGTTGGTAAGAGTAATGGCACGATTGGCACAATCTATATGCCCTTTATACTTGGTTAACCAATCCATACCAAGTATTATATCTAGACTATTGGAGTCTATTATAATAAGATTCGCTAGGAATCTAACTCCATTTATCTCTACGGTTGCTCCAAGGCAAACCGTGTTAGTCCTCATTTCTCTTCCCGGTGATTGAACTAGCATATGATTCTTTAACAAACGTGCCTCCCAATTATATCTTTCAATAAATCCTTTGGAAACAAAAGAATGCGAAGCTCCAGAATCGAATAATACCGATGTGTATCGAGTTGACAAGAAGCTTACCCGAACTACGCCTGGTGCATCCTGGGTCGCTTCTGCAGTAACATGATTAACATGTCCTCTATTCATCCCTTGCGGAGTCCTTGGAGCTTGAGGTGTCCCACGGCCTTGTCCTGCAGTGGGCTCGATCGGTGTAGTCCCCAAGTTGAAACGAACAGGGGTCACAGCTGGACGTTTTTTAGGACAATTATTGGTATAATGTCCCATGTTCTTGCAATTGAAACATTGCACCCCTGCAGTTGAAGTCTTGTTTTGCTGAGGCTGGCCCCCATTATTACCTCGTGGAGCTTGTGGAATTGGGCGGGGTCCACTGAATGGTGTCCTTGCCACACTTGGTGCTGAGGGCCTACTGAAATGAGACTGATTAGGACGATGACGAGAACTGCTTGCACCCTGTTGAGCTTGGAATTTCCTCTTCCGAACCTCATACAACTGTCGTTGAGCATCTTCTTATATAATGGCCTTATTCACCATATGCTGAAAAGTTGGATAATCATTTGACACCAGCTGAACCTTAAGGTTGGGGTCAAGTCTTTGCATGAATCGCCAAATCTTTGTTGCATCTGTTGCAACATCTTCAGGAGCATACCTGGATAGTTGGGTGAACTTATTCAGGTACTCAGTGACACTGAGGTTTCCTTGCTGCAGCTTGTGAAACTCCATTTTCTTCATTTCTTTTATTCCCGTGGGAATATGTGCCGTGCAGAAAGCTTCCTCAAATTCAGCCCAAGTAATGGCTTGCACATTTTGATGAGCCGCACAATAATTCTCCCACCAATTAACTGCACTCCCTTTTAGCTGATGGGCAGCGTACAACACTTTCTCACGATCATTGCACTGAGCCATGATCAATTTCCTCTCTACATCCTTAATCCAATCATCAGCTTCCATTGGATTTACTGAACCAGTAAAGGTTGGTGGTCGAGTTCTCATAAATTCTCCTAGCTTGGACTGCAGTGCAGGCAATGGGGCCTGTGGAGCTGGCTGGGCGTGATTTTGAGCAAGCGCTTGCAGAAGTTGCAGTTGCATAGCCATCATTTGGTCCAAGTTGGGGGCCTGAACAGGAGGTGGTGGAATTGGTTCATTGGTTCTAGGTTGAGTATCGGCACCACGACTGTTGCCGGCGGTATTCCTTGTGTTCACCATCTGAAGAGGTAACCGGGTTTAGCAAGAGATAAGAAGGAAGAGGCATAGGTAAGAGATAAGGGGAGACTAAATAACATCCCAAACCAACACATAAAAAAGAACACAAGCAACAAATTAAGGGAAAACTCAACTTGTTGAATTCAAATTAATTTTGAAAAATGGCTGTACCACAAGTGCACAAGTGCTTTGGTACAGTCCATCTAGTACATCAAAATATAATAATAAAACGTTCTATGGAAATTAACGTTTACTTGGATACTACTGACTCACGAGCTACTCGTCCTCCTCAAAAATACGCTCCTCAGGATCCTCCTCTGGGTCTTCCTCCGGGTCTTCTTCTGAATCTCCCACGTGGAACTGCCTGTAACCACACATAGGACGGTTGCAAGATACGCGGGTGTGAGGATGGCTACGACTGGAAGCAGTCGACCGAGAGCAAGAACGGGAACAAGAGAGACTGCGTCTTTTGCTGGAATCTCCAATGTTGATGTTGGGTAGAGGACTAGGTCGCCGCACACTCTTGCGCGCTGTGAGCATGGTGCGGGGTCCTGTGCATCGGGTCGGCACTTGGTTGTTGGGTACGACAGCTGGTACAGGTGAAGACGGCGTGTAGTCTTTGGGAGACTGCTGTCTGGCTCTGAGTTGTCCTAGCTCAAACTCTACTGTCTGGCACTAAAGAAGTTGGGCACAGAGAGTCTCGGAGTGCTGATAGGTAGAAGTAAGAAGCATCTGAAGCTGTCCAATCTCCTCCAAGGCGCTGGCGTAGGTAGCTGCCATCGCTTGAGTAAGCTGCACCTGATGCGATAGTCGAGGATCATCCACTAAGATCTCGAAAGGTTGCGGATAACTCTGTCCTGCTCCAGTGGATGAAAAGAAACAGTATGGTGACTGTATCAGGATCTCCTTGTGAATCTGGCACAAGTCAGCTATAGCCAAACGAGCTGCATCCTGGATAGCATCAGAGCCATCAGTCCGAGGATGATCGATAGAGTATTTGTGGGAGTTGAATTCTCTTTCCCGTGCATACAGGAATGCCTCCATCGACCAAGAATCTCGGTCCATGATCCGAACTTTTCGCCCCTGAAAATAGGCGGTTGGCGATACTTCAGGTACTGCATGAGTTGACGAAGAAGCTCAACAAATGCAACCTCATTCTCGCGGTGGGAGATGTAATCCCACGATCCTGCGGAAGGTGAGCTGGCCATCTACAAGTTTGAATAATAGAAGAGATTAGTAAAGAGATTTTGAACAAATGTTTATAAATAGAACAGAGGTAAAGAGGTATAGAAGATTTTTCTTAAATATAAACTTTTTAATAAATATAAATCCTTAAGGTTTTTGTCATTCTAATCTAGGTCACATCCTACAGTCAAGTTGGCTCTGATACCATCTCTATCGGGACCCCAGATTTCCAAATCCGGACCCTCTGTGTATAACAACATTATTCTCAGATCAAAGCTAGTGCACACAGTTAAACAGTGATGATTACATTGCCAACAACGAATATCACAATAATAAAGAGAGTACAGACCAAAGGGTCTCTTTAATACAACTGAGGTTTCGAGACCTCAAGAATAAACACAACACAGCGGAAGCAAAATAAACTTTGATAAAGGCCCATCACTACGCCACAGGCAATTGACTAGGGAAGCGCAACCTAATACTCCGGAAATCCTTCGTCGAATTCACACGCAAAGTAGTCGTAGTCTCCTTCATGAGCTTCGTATTCCTCTGAGATTATATTTTTAGGTGTAGCATGTGAGTACATAATGTATTCCGCAAGTCTTGAAAAAATGCAATAGATGTAAGGCTTTTAACAAAGGGGTCATATGGTTCTTTTGCACAAAGCAATATTTTATTTCTAATACCATTAAATATTTTGGAAGGCAAGATTTTAACAAAGTAATTATCTTGACTGAAACTACTCAACATTTTTGTAGTGAAGGTTTTATCCACCTTCACTAGATAACTGGCTCCATCCACCAAGGTTTAAATCTACGTGTTCCAACCACCCACACTGGCTTTAACCGCCAGGACAACCCTGAGAGTTCCATTCACTCTCGGACTCCCAAACTTTATTTTAAAACTAGAAAACTACCATGTGAATGCAATCTTTGCCCGCCCTTAACCGTGGGCACGGCTATTCGAATAGTTTTACACTCTGCAGAGGTTGTACAACTTTACCCACAAGAGACAAGCTATCTTAATAGTCAACATGCTTCCTTAGGCATGAGACCCAGATAATTCGTCACAAAGCCTTTACCTTACCCTAGTCTAGCTAGTTACCACCCGCTGAGATTTCACCGCTGAAGGGTTAAATCCACCACGTTCAGAAGCCCCCTCTTGCGCCGTATGAGTACAGTAAACATTGTCCCTCACGGTGAATAACCAGTACACCCTGGCATCCACTTTTCACTGGTGGTACCTAAGCTAGTCTATTGTAAATTAATCAGCTAGGTCATACCCATATAGACATGTGGTTGTACGGTAGTGCTCAGTTTGGACAAACACAAGCGTCGGTCCTTAATTGACTTGGGTGGAACATACACTTTTCAAGTTCTCGTGCTAAACAGCACCAATCCAATCTTACCATCCACCCAAGTCTAAAATATCTTTCACCATCTTAACAACAACAACAACAATATTGATTGCTACTAGATGAAATTATTCATATCCATTTTCCACCCGAAGGTTATACTGACCGACTAGCTTGCTTACTGACCGACTAGCTTGTCTAAGCATTTACTACCGTTCTAAAATTATCAAACTCATAATAATCCCAATACTGAGACAAGAGAGATCTATGGTGACAAAGGTACATGGTTGTCAATGTCAAATGAGGGTATAACAATTATCGGTTTAACTATTATCCTTACAACATAAGTTATCATTTTATGTAACATAGCGCATGCATTAAATTTAAAATAATCGAAAACATTTCACAAATATAGGTTCAGAATGTTCAAAGGAGACTTGCCTTCGCGTGCGATATCTTGACTTTCTTGCTGTGGGTCTGCGAATTCTTCAACAACGTCGGGTTCTACGCGCAAAACGATAAACAAACGATCAAATCAATACAAATAATATTACAAAAATTATAATGTATTTACTGGAAGAAAGTTTATAATTTTTATATGAATTTAGGAGAGAGAGTTTCAACGGATTCAGAGTTCGAACGAGGGAGAAAGGATATCTGGAAGATTAATTGAAAAGACATAGAAATAAAATATTTGAACTCAGAAAAATATAGAATAAATTTTATGGAGATTTTACAAAGTTGAAATTTGAATCTTTAGAAATGTACAGGAAATCTAGGATGAAACTGAGATTTTGAAAATGAATTGGGTATTTGAAATTTAAATTTAAAAATATCAAATAAATTTTAAAAATTTCAAAAGATTGCAGAAATGGATAGTTTGGAATTTTTTAAGAATTTATAAATACAATAAAACATATGTATGATCATCCCACTACTTTATTAATTCTCACATCCACAATTGCTATCAACAATTAATACAAGTGAAAAGAATCTCATGCCACAACCACGACTCTTACCAAACACAAGGGACGAATCTCATTCCACGACCACATCCACAATCTTCATACCACAAATAGCTCACATGAGCCAATTCCACATTACAACTAGAAAGTTGTATATTCCACAAAATAACATCACCACAATATATATTGCATATGTATGCAAATGAATCTTTCCACAATGCAATGCATATGAATGCTTCATGCTATGCTCCACATCACTCTTGGTAGGGCAGGAATTGTAGTTCATCGACACGGCAATATACGATGCTTCATGCGAAGAGGTGGATCTTATTACGGCAATATACGATATGCAAATGGCATGATATGACATGAATGATATGATAATTCATTAATCACATTAATTCATCCACAAGGAGCATTATCATGCTCTCAACTTATCCACATCCACCACATGTTATTTTCATGACCACATTATAACATTAAGTAAGAATTCCACATGTCTACTAGTATAATATCAACATATCAATGGATAAATATTTGCTACCATCTCCACAATTAAAATAACTTACAATCATGGCATAATGTATCAAATTAAAATAATACTGTAAATTACAAGTAGAAGGAATAACAAGTTAAACGGTAGCAACCACCGCTACGTTCACTTGCCTCAATCTGACGAAGCGAAGTACAACGGAGATCAAGAGCGCTCAGGGACAAGACCACCTGTCCATAAGACAACTCTCAGCACACAACCACAGCATACAAGCACGACATAAATAAACAAAACATCCCTAGAAACCCGAACCCGCACAATCTCCTCTAAGCTCAACAATTCAACAAATTACTCTCTGCAGCAGCGCTGCTTCACAATTTCGTATCTTTAAAAATAATGATCCAAATCCAGAAAATGATACCTCTCTGGATTCACGACTTAAAAACCTACAATTTTCATGCAGAACACCTATTTTTATTTTAATCACAACTAGGAGTAATTTAATGCCCAAAACTGAAGAAGAACTCTGTTCTGGCAGATTGGACAGCAGTATTCAATCGCATGCCAACAACAACACAGAGGTTTAAAAATTCTGAAATGTATACAGAAGCTAGATCTCTACATTATCTACAATTTTATCAACTACGGCCATGACCAAAACATTCGTTTACTATTTTTAAACATCGGATTACCGTCGGACTGTACCAATCTGTCCTCCTGACGGACAGCGGTATTGCCGACTTCGTATCTCCCAGATCCCACGGTAGAAAAATCTAAAAAAATACAGGAGATGCATATAGAA
Organism: Bonia amplexicaulis; assembly: GCA_036346245.1. Taxonomy (NCBI): domain Eukaryota; kingdom Viridiplantae; phylum Streptophyta; class Magnoliopsida; order Poales; family Poaceae; genus Bonia; species Bonia amplexicaulis. The sequence goes on along the minus strand of JAYGGG010000156.1, from coordinate 205,016 downwards.
GTCCTCTACAACTTTCCTTTTGGGAGAGTCCACAGGAAAATTCGTTTACTAGGTAAAAACGGCGCGACATTCCGTGCTGCGCGAATCAATATACAGACAGACAGCATCTAAGCCCTAATCGGGCAATTAATCTATTAACTACCTTCATAATCCGTGCCAAGAACCCTAATTATTCCTTAAAACAGAGGATTTAAGATGGGGAAAAATTACTTAGATGAAGATTTTTCCCACTTTTTTTCTCCTTCTTCTTTCTCCTCTCCTTCTCCTTCCTTCTTCTCCTTCTCCTTCTTCTTTCTCCTCTCCTTCTCCTTCCTTCTTCTCCTTCTCCTTCTTCTCCTTCTCCTCCAATGGATGGCAGCTTGTGGGGGGTGATGGAGGGGTGGTGGTTGCGCCAAGGGTGTAAAAAGGGGAGGGGTCAAGGAAGGGGTTTATAAAGGGGTGCTAGGGTTTGGGAGGGTATGGGCCCCATTTGGGCTAGTGGCCCACCCTCCGGACAACTCAAAATATCTAAATTAATTATTTTAATTAATTTATTTATATATTTATTTATTTTATTCCTTTTACACTATTCCACAATTTATATTTTTCCCTTCCCGCGATTCTACGAAAAACCCATGACTCATGATTATTTTAAAACTTACACCAAAACAACAAACAGGATATTACAGGGAGAGGAGGTGGTTGGCGCGCGCACGTAAAAGGTGGACTGGTGCTAGTAGGCCGGGAGGCGGTTGCGGTGCTTGGGAAAATCGGGCGGCGGTTGCGGCGACGCGCGGGAGGAAGACGAAAGCGGGGAGGGAGAAGGGCCTGACATGCGGGCCCGGGATGTCAGCGAGAGAGAGAGGGAAGACACGGGCGGTGGGGATTACGGCGCGTGGCGTGGGGTGGATCGGACGGCCGAGGACGTTAAGTGGCGAGGACGGCAGAGATGAGCCGAGGCGATGGGCGGATCCGCCCGCACACGTGTCGGCCAAATGAGGGAGGAAGGCGGGATTGAGCGGGCGGTGAGGATGGGCTGGCGCGTGGGACGTGGATCGATCCGGGCCGTCACACGGCGGTCGGAGGGGGAAAAAAGATTCTAGAAAAATTCACATAAGTTATTTTGGTATTATATTTTCAAACTAAGATTTCTTTTTAATTTTAGAAATTGATTTTAAATTCTGGAAAAACTCAAAAAAATTCAAATAAGATCTAAATACTTTAAAATATTTATTTGGAATTTAAATTTTCAAAGATCACAAATTTTGGGTTGTTACAGTTGCCGCGGATGTGCACCTCACACCACGACCTAGCATTTGTTCATTATCATGGCCACATCCACCATCTCCCCAACTCGCATCCTCTTCGTGACCGCAGCTTTTGCCGCCACCCCAGCTAGCCGAGGTGTTGTTGTTGTCGCCACCACCCTCGATGTCGAAGACATATTTGGTCCGTTGGCCCTTTCGCTGCTTGTGGCTAGATCCATCCTTCGAAGGATCAGGTGCTTGCTTTGACTCAGAAGCATCGCCCTAGCAACGCTGTGCATCTTATTCCACTATTGCATACTCCTCCATCTTGTCGAAGAGTTTCACGACTATTATTATGGGCTTGCGCACGTTGTATTCGGCCAATGGCCCTGAACATAGAACTTGTATTGCTGCATTGATGATAGTGGTCTCGTTTACATCCTTGACTTGGTAGTGGACTTTGGCGAAGTGCTTGAAATACTCCCAGAGCTTCTCTGAAGGTTTTTGCTTGATGGTGCAAAGCTGGTTTGCATCTACCCATTCAATGTAATTTCCTTGGAAGTTGTTGTATATATGGTCCCAGATTTGCTTCCACGCATAAATAGAGTTCAGTGCGATGGCGAAAAACTAAGAGAGCACTATCCCTTGAAGGGCGAGTGGCAATCCCTTTGCCTTTATTGAGTCATCACCCTCGACCACTTCAATGACCATCTCATAGACGCGTACAAACTCTAGGGCGCCTGTGTCACCCTTGTACGGTTCAATGGTGGGCATTTTAAAACCAACTGGCCTTGCGAACTGCTAGAGGATAGCGGATAGAGGAGACTTTGGATCCACGCGGTGGAGTACTGCGAGCGGGGGTAGGGGCCTCGCGGCTGTCTGCCCTCTTCAGAGCGACCACCGCCACCGTTGCCGTAGGTGTTGTTGGCTCCGAGCCTCTTGCATATCCCACATGGCATTCTGGAGGTCTGCTAGCTCGCATTGCAGGGTTTTGAGAGCAACTACCAGAGTGCCCTCTGCCACACGTGCAGCGAGGTCTGCTAGCACAGTGGCATGGGCCACGAGTTTGTTATTAGTGATGGTTGGACATAGGAGATGGTAGGTGTGCTGATGCGGTAAGCGTGGTTGTTGATGACAAGGGTGACATGAGCATTGAGATCAACGGACGTGTCAGCACGAGTGTCCGGGTTGATGGTCGTGCCAGTATGGGTGTTGAGGTCGGTGGTCATGCCAACGAGGGCAGCTTCACCGACAGTTGTACCAGCGCAGGCGTCGGGGTCGATGGTCATGCTGGCGTGGTATCGGATCCCGGAGTATTGACCCCAGAATCCTCTATGTAAATCGCACTAGTCCAGGATCAGCTAATGCACACAGCGGTAACAGAAATTCATATCAAGCACAAAATGACTAACAATATTAATCAATAAAAGAGTATGGACTTATGGCCAAGGTTTACATCAATGCTCATTGGCAACATGAATAAGGAAAATAACACTGGAAACAAATTGATAAATAGCGAAGCCCAAGAGCCTGCCCATAGGTAGACGACAGTATGACGCGCCTACTCGCCTCGGTCCTCATCAGAAGCGAAATCGTCCTCGTGAAACAGTAAGCAAGGGTGATCACATAGAATGTACTCGACCAAGTCACATAGGAGAATGCAGTATAATGATAAAGCAACAAAGGAAAGCATATAGGGTTAATTTGAGCGTAAAGCAATATTTAAAGAAATACAATAAATAGATTGAAATTGTAGAATTTAATATTGTAAGTGAAAAATAGTAACTTTAAGAAAAATAATACCGTTGGAACTGGCACCGACCTAATACCAACCTAACCACGGGCATCCCACCTAGAACATAACCAGAAGATCTCACATTTCCATCTATAACCATTTTATGAAAAGCAAAGTCTAATCTACAAAAAACTTTACTTAGCATGCCCATGCTGTGGGCATAGCTATCTAGAGTAGGTTATACACTCTAAAGAGATTGTACAACTTTACCAATAAGACATGGTCAACTTATAATGTCCGTTTGACTAAGAGATCGCGACAAGGCATTTACAATGCAATGCCATCAACTTGGCCATGCCAAGACTAAGATTTCACCCCAGTAAGGAATCCACCAGACCGGGACCCTCTCTTGAGCCAAGTGAGACTTCACGTGGCCTATGCCATGCTCACTTTCGACATACAGCGAGACTTAGGTTGGGACCCACAAATTAGTCAGTTGGGACTATCCCATACCAGCCTTGTGGTAGTACGAAAAAGAGCTTTGTAGCAGTATCTAATAGACCAATCCTTAATTGACTTAGGCACTATTCATATACCCCTCGTGCCTAGCAATTAATATTGTGTCACCGAACAACAATGCATGCCAGCAAGTACCCACCATCTAACCATTTGCTTAAGTCTAAACCAAGTTTTATATTGCATTTTAAAATATTTCATAGACTTTCTTGACTCTCTGAAGTCAAGAATACATTTTATGAGTTCATCATTTTATGTGAAAAAGTTATTCCAAAATAAAATTTTTGTCTAAGTAGGTCTAAGCATTTGATACAAAATTCTCTAGTCCATACTAATGTACTAACCAGAGTTTTCTTCTAAGGTGACAAGATGTCGGATATCAACGGAGAAATTCACAAGTAGGCAACAACTACATTTAAAACTGAATTGAAATACATAGAGAATTGAATTCCAGAAAATGTAAATAAATACCAAAAAAATTTGGGATGTCACAAACCTACCCCCTTAAGAAAATCTCAACCTCGAGATTTGGATGGGTAGCAAAAGTGATGGGGATGGTTAACCTTCAGATCATCCTCTCATTCCCAAGTAGCTTCATCCTCTTTATGGTTGCTCCACTGCACTCTACAGAAACGGATGGTCTTCCTTCTAGTATGATGTTCTACTATCCTAAGGATTTTGATTGGCTGCTCCCTATAAGTAAGGTCTTCTTGAAGATCCATATTCTTGAGTGATGGTTGCTCTATGGGTACTCGAAGGAATTTCTTCAATTAGGACACATAAAAGATGTTGTGCACTCCAGTCATGGTTGAGGGCAACTTTAACTGGTATGCAACCTCACCTCTATAGCTCAAAATCTTGAATGGTCCCATGAACCTCGATACAAGCTTTCCCTTGGTTTGGAACCTCTTGACTTCTGAGTGGGGATACCCTTAGATAAACAAAGTCACCCACTTCGAAAATCAGGTCTCAATGGCGATTACAACATAGCTCTTCTACTGGGCCTGGGCTATCTTTAGTCTTTCCTTGATCTTCCTGACCTTCTCTTTGGCGTCTGGGAGCAGATTAGGTTTGGGGTCTTGAGATTCTTCCGGTTGGTCCCACAGCAATGCGGTTCTACACTTTCTCCAATAAAGGACTTCAAACGGTGCCATCTAGAGACTGGCTTGATAGCTGTTGTTGTAGGAGAACTCTGCGTAGGATAAGGCATGATCTCAACCGTCCCCAAAGTCTAGGGCACAAGCTCTCAACATGTCTTCAACATATATATATGTGGAAACACTCAATCTCACTATTTTCTCTCCCAAGTAAAGTTCTTACCTTTCTGAAGTGAATTGAGGCCAAAAGAAACTTACACTTGGTGGTGGTTATAATAACAAGTGATGATCAAGCGGATTTAAAGTGACTCACAATTGCACGGCAATGGATGTTTTGTGGAGCTTGGTTAGGAAGTATTTATCCTACACGATCTGAATTTCTCGATGTTGTAAAATTAAGTAATAATCCAAGTTAGAAAATATTGCGTAGCTGCTGATCCAAAAGATTTAAGTGAAGTATATGAACACACGCAAAGATCAATGTGACTCGATGCAAACAAAGGAATGAGCTAACTAGAGGAAATCTGAAATTAAAGATTAGATAGCTCGTTTTGCACCAAGTACTAGGAGAGACGCTAGCCAATTGCAATGATATGAATGTAAGGGCACAAGATTGCTCAAAGGAATTAAATACACAAGCTGAAATTATGGACTAAGAGCTCATCCTAAATTTGGCCAATGGTTTTTTTTCCTTTTTTTCTTCTTCTCTCTTTTTTTTTTGCTCAAGCCGTGGCTCTCTCTTTTTTTTTTGTCGGCTGCCTTCTTTCTTTCTTTATTTCCTTCTTTATTTTTTTACTTGTAGTTGGCACTATGGTTTAGCTTTCCCTTCCCAAAAGAATAATATTTCAGTGGTGTAAATTAATACCAAGAACAGCCCTTAATGCAATTATCAAAGGCTAGTCTCAAGATGAATGAAATTAAGGATATATGTAATGTAAACAGCCACGGTGTGGATATTTTTTTTTCACAAGCACATCAGAGCAGACTGCTTCACGCATCTTGTAGTAGTACTGTTCACGCATGTAGCAATCGGATTTTTTTTGAATTTTTGATTGGACACAAAGATTAAGTGACGCAAAGGAACACGATGATCAACACGTAAACAAAAATTCTAATGGACTAAAACTTAACAAAACTCACGAAAATAACAGATGCAAAAACTAGGGTTTGGATTTTTTGTGTTTTCGGTTTATGGACTATAGGACAATAAGTAATAACTGAAATTTAAAGGATAAGATCCTACCGAGTAAACCGCTCGATACCAAGATGATACGGGTCGCCCGATCTTCTCGACGTGGGATGGATACTCACGGAGTCTTGATGAATCGCAATGATCCTCCAATGCCAATGCAAGGGACGAACACTCTTTAATCCGCCAAACCACACTCGTGTTGATTTCACGACCACCAAGCGAAGATCTATCGTGCACCCAATTCCCAATGGAAAGGCTGAACGATCTTGATTGAAGAAAGTAACTCCTAATTCCCTATGGAACTTAGGCAACAATGCTAAACTCGAACATACTTTAGTAGATTGATTATTCTCAAAGCGTGGTCTTACAATGGGGTCTAACCCTCAATATATAGTACCATGTCCACCTCATGGCTGGCCAAGAGGTCCTAAACCAACTCCAACTTATTCCTACATGTATTTGGAAACAAACTCACACAAAAGGAAAAACCTAAAATTAAACCGTCATAATGTTTCGGTCATAACTTTTAATCCGTGATGAATTTGAAGATGAGGCCAGATCCATTGCGTAGCCCTTGAAATTATCTTTCCAACGAGTACAAGAACACCTGAATCGGACTCCGTTTGTGAAAGTTATGGCCTTTTTAGTAACTGCCTGTCAGGCTGTCCCGAACCTACTCCGAATTGAATTCTGAGTTGAATCCGAGTTTGAATTGGATTGAGCACGTGGAGGTCCGAATTTGGCTTGAAAATCTTATCCAAAACTTGTAGTTTAAGTCCTTTTGCTCCTCCCGTTTGCTCTCCCAAGTCTTCACATGAATCATACCTAAAAATATATAAAATAATAGCATGAGGTAGTATTCCAAGTTCATCATCAATTAAAAGAAACTCCTTAAGAAACAAATTCACCTGACAATATTTAATGCGGCTCAATATTTCTTTCCAATAAAATAATTTATTTGACTGAAAAGTGCTAAGCTTGTGCGTATCCGCATCATCCTCCCTTCTTCAAGAAAAGCCGCCCTCGGCTTTTGGTAGCCTGAAATTGTACTAAGCAAAGGATACAACGATATGCATGGTATATATATTTGTCATCAACACTTCTTTTGCTTAGCATATCAAGAACATCTGAAGGCGTAGTAGATAAAAAGAACAACACATAAGCATGGTATATGTATGAATCAATTGTTGTGTTATTCGCATTGTTTTGCACAAAATAAGTAACACAACTGCAACCATAGGATGTATTCACTGCAATATTGTCTTTCATATTATTCTCCTCCCATGAGAAAAAGTCGCCCTCGACTTTGCTAGGCACATGGACAAGTCATTAATATGCCAAACCAAATTAAGTTGTTCAAATATGGGAAGAAAATTTTAATTCCTTCCATGCTTCAATCAGCTACTCGATTATTTGTACATGATTGTACATTAAAGGATGAATAAGTAGGCTTATGAAATTTTTGAAACATGCAGCATTATTGTTGAAACTCATCTCATTGTGATCATGATATGGCACGTAAGATTGTTTATCCAAAATATGCAATTTCAATTCAACAAACTTATCACAAGAATGCATATTCGGTAAACATAAAACTTATCATCTATACCATAACTTCCAATCAAATTGAACTTATATGTATATGCATAGGTACTAACTAGTGATTTTGAACATGAAATTTCAGCAACATTCTCAATCACACTAGATAGCCTTTTAGGATCATCAAACATGATATAATATAAAGAATCATCGGAGATATTCTCGTAAGAACTTCCTTATGAGTAATCAATTCCACATTATGTAAATTGAGCAAAGAAATTTCAGAACATGGAATTTTCATTCAGATATATGAGTTCTCACAAGTACTCACCGTTTCACAATTAATTTCAGCACCAATATTGTTACCTTTGTTGTTCTCCTCGGTTGATGTAGGTGTTGTAGGTATTAAATCATCATAATGTAACAACAGGGTTGTAAGTACTTCATCTTTAAATATGATTATCTCCTCATCGTTTATCTCCAATGGTGCCGCTTGTTGAACATTTGGCTCCTCTTCTTTAATATCAACTTTGCACAATGTGAGAAACAACACTAGAAGTAGATATTAATGTGTTAGTTTCAAAATCAATCTCACTTTGTCTATCTTCTACTTCTCTTTTCTTTTGGTATATCTCTCACACTCTCGTTTGGATGCTCTCAAACTCACATATGGTGGAATCACACACCGCTCTTTTAACACTCTCACTCAATTTGGCTATGTGGCTCTCATTCTCACATAGGTTTTGATGCATTTCAATTGTTGTATGTATCATTGGGGCAGCACAAGATGTCTCCTTTATCAAGGAAAGTCCCATGCTCGGTCATCTTCTCATGTGTCACACTAGCGAACCATAAGAGCTGAAGTATGGATATGGATTCAACCATGATGTACGCCTCTCCATAAGTCTCTCTCTTGCTTAATAGCATAATTCACAAGATCATGCATGCTACTAAAATATGTATGTCAAGTGTAGTGGTAATATCAGAATTCAAGCCTTCTTTGAAGTATGCCATCTCTTTGAATTCGCTAGTGACTCCTGCACGACGCAACGCATCTTGCAACTGAAAATAATAATCCTGAATCAGTATTACTCCCTTGTGTGATACTTTCCAAATGATGGAGTAATCCCCACTCATAATAGGATGGCACGAACTCGTTTCTCATGATCACCTTCAAACCTTCCCAAGATCTAATGAATCGTTTTCGAGATAATTGTTGCCACCAACTATAAGCATAGTCTTTAAACCGTATAGTGGCTCGCATCACTTCTTGGTCTTTGGGAAGCTTCAACTCTAAACTCTTTCTCCAATCGCCATTCCCACTCAAGATACTCCTCGGATCTTCACTTCCATAGAACGGAAGAGACAAATTGTTGGGTTTGGAATCGCACCATGAGGAACAAAATATGAAGATTCATTCCTATTTGGTTCATACCGAGAAACGAATTGTTGAATATCCTGTCATGGATAGTTATGCAACATATATATATGTGGAAACACTCAATCTCACTATTTTCTCTCCAAGTAAAGTTCTTACCTTCAAGTGAATTGAGGCCAAAAGAAACTTACACTTGGTGGTGGCTATAATAACAAGTGATGATCAAGCGGATTTAAAAGTGACTCACAATTGCACGACAATGGATGTTTTGTGGAGCTTGGTTAGGAAGTATTTATCCTACACGATCTGAATTTCTCGATGTTGTAAAATTAAGTAATAATCCAAGTTAGAAAATATTGCGTAGGTGCTGATCCAAAAGATTTAAGTGAAGTATATGAACGCACACGCAAAGATCAATGTGACTCGATGCAAACAAAGGAATGAGCTAACTAGAGGAAATCTGAAATTAAAGATTAGATAGCTCGTTTTGCACCAAGTACTAGGAGAGACGCTAGCCAATTGCAATGATATGAATGTAAGGGCACAAGATTGCTCAAAGGAATTAAATACACAAGCTGAAATTATGGACTAAGAGCTCATCCTAAATTTGGCCAATGGTTTTTTTTCTTCCTTTTTTTTTCTTCTTCTCTCTTTTTTTTTGCTCAAGCCGTGGCTCTCTCTTTTTTTTGTCGGCTGCCTTCTTTCTTTCTTTATTTCCTTCTCTTTTTTTTACTTGTAGTTGGCACTAAGGTTTAGCTTTCCCTTCCCAAAAGAATAATATTTCAGCAGTGTAAATTAATACCAAGAACAGCCCTTAATGCAATTATCAAAGACTAGTCTCAAGATGAACAGAAATTAAGGATATATGTAATGTAAACAGCCACGGTGTGGATATTTTTTTTCGCACAGATCAGAGCAAGACCGCTCACGCATTCTTGTAGTAGTACTGTTCACGCATGTAGCAATCGGATTTTTTTTGAATTTTTGATTGGACACAAAGATTAAGTGACGCAAAGGAACACGATGATCAGCACGTAAACAAAAATTCTAATGGACGAAAACTTAACAAAACTCACGAAAATAACAGATGCAAAAACTAGGGTTTGGATTTTTTTTTTGTGTTTTCGGTTTATGGACTATAGGACAATAAGTAATAACTGAAATTTAAAGGATAAGATCCTACCGAGTAAACCGCGCTCGATACCAAGATGATACGGGTCGCCCGATCTTCTCGACGTAGGATGGATACTCACGGAGTCTTGATGAATCGCAATGATCCTCCAATGCCAATGCAAGGGACGAACACTCTTTAATCCGCCAAACCACACTCGTGTTGATTTCACGACCACCAGCGAAGATCTATCGTGCACCCAATTCCCAATGGAAAGGCTGAACGATCTTGATTGAAGAAAGTAACTCCTAATTCCCTATGGAACTTAGGCAACAATGCTAAACTCGAACATACTTTAGTAGATTGATTATTCTCAAAACGTGGTCTTACAATGGGGGTCTAACCCTCAATATATAGTACCATGTCCACCTCATGGCTGGCCAAGAGGTCCTAAACCAACTCCAACTTATTCCTACATGTATTTGGAAACAAACTCACACAAAAGGAAAACCTAAAATTAAACCGTCATAATGTTTCAGTCATAACTTTTAATCCGTGATGAATTTGAAGGTGAGGCCAGATCCATTGCGTAGCCCTTGAAATTATCTTTCCAACGAGTACAAGAACACCTGAATCGGACTCCGCTTGTGAAAGTTATGGCCTTTTAGTAACTGCCTGTCAGGCTGTCCCGAACCTACTCCGAATTGAATTCTGAGTTGAATCCGAGTTTGAATTGGATTGAGCACGTGGAGGTCCGAATTTGGCTTGAAAATCTTATCCAAAACTTGTAGTTTAAGTCCTTTGCTCCTCCGCTTGCTCTCCCAAGTCTTCACATGAATCATACCTAAAATATATAAAATAATAGCATGAGGTAGTATTCCAAGTTCATCATCAATTAAAAGAAACTCCTTAAGAAACAAATTCACCTGACAATATTTAATGCGGCTCAATATTTCTTTCCAATAAAATAATTTATTTGACTGAAAAGTGCTAAGCTTGTGCGTATCCGCATCATCCTCCCTTCTTCAAGAAAAGCCGCCCTCGGCTTTTGGTAGCCTGAAATTGTACTAAGCAAAGGATACAACGTATATGCATGGTATATATATTTGTCATCAACACTTCTTTTGCTTAGCATATCAAGAACATCTGAAGGCGTAGTAGATAAAAAGAACAACACATAAGCATGGTATATGTATGAATCAATTGTTGTGTTATTCGCATTGTTTTGCACAAAATAAGTAACACAACTGCAACCATAGGATGTATTCACTGCAATATTGTCTTTCATATTATTCTCCCTCCCATGAGAAAAAGTTGTCCTCGACTTTGCTAGGCACATGGACAAGTCATTAATATGCCAAACCAAATTAAGTTGTTCAAATATGGGGAAGAAAATTTTTAATTCCTTCCATGCTTCAACTGCGCTACTCTGATTATTTGTACATGATTGTACATTAAAGGATGAATAAGTAGGCTTATGAAATTTTTTGAAACATGCAGCATTATTGTTGAAACTCATCTCATTGTGATCATGATATGGCATGAAGATTGTTTATCCAAAATATGCAATTTCAATTCAGCAAACTTATCACATGTAATGCATATTCGGTAAACATAAACTTATCATCTATACCATAACTTCCAATCAAATTGAACTTATATGTATATGCATAGGTACTAACTAGTGATTTTGAACATGAAATTTCAGCAACATTCTCAATCACACTAGATAGCCTTTTAGGATCATCAAACATGATATAATATAAAGAATCATCAGGAGATATTCTCGTAAGAACTTCCTTATGAGTAATCAATTCCACATTATGTAAATTGAGCAAAGAAATTTCAGAACATGGAATTTTCATTCGTATATATGAGTTCTCACAAGTACTCACCGTTTCACAATTAATTTCAGCACCAATATTGTTACCTTTGTTGTTCTCCTCAGTTGATGTAGGTGTTGTAGGTATTAAATCATCATAATGTAACAACAGGGTTGTAAGTACTTCATCTTTAAATATGATTATCTCCTCATCGCTTATCTCCAATGGTGCCGCTTGTTGAACATTTGGCTCCTCTTCTTTAATATCAACCTGCACAATGTGAGAAACAACACTAGAAGTAGATATTAATGTGTTAGTTTCAAAATCAATCTCACTTTGTCTATCTTCTACTTCTCTTTTCTTTTGGTATATCTCTCACACTCTCGGTTTGGATGCTCTCAAACTCACATATGGTGGAATCACACACTCGCTCTTTTAACACTCTCACTCAATTTGGCTATGTGGCTCTCATTCTCACATAGGTTTTGATGCATTTCAATTGTTGTATGTATCATTGGGGCAGCACAAGATGTCTCCTTTATCAAGGAAAGTCCCATGCTCGGTCATCTTCTCATGTGTCACACTAGCGTAACCATAAGAGCTGAAGTATGGATATGGATTCAACCGTGATGTACGCTCTCCATAAGTCTCTCTTCTTGCTTAATAGCATAATTCACAAGATCATGCATGCTACTAAAATATGTATGTCGAAGTGTAGTGGTAATATCAGAATTCAAGCCTTCTTTGAAGTATGCCATCTCTTTGAATTCGCTAGTGACTCTGCACGACGCAACGCATCTTGCAAATGAAAATAATAATCCTGAATCAGTATTACTCCCTTGTGTGATACTTTCCAAATGATGGAGTAATCCCCACTCATAATAGGATGGCACGAACTCGTTTCTCATGATCACCTTCAAACCTTCCCAAGATCTAATGAATCGTTTTCGAGATAATTGTTGCCACCAACTATAAGCATAGTCTTTAAACCGTATAGTGGCTCGCATCACTTCTTGGTCTTTGGGAAGCTTCAACTCTAAACTCTTTCTCCAATCGCCATTCCCACTCAAGATACTCCTCTGGATCTTCACTTCCATAGAACGGAAGAGACAAATTGTTGGGTTTGGAATCGCACCATGAGGAACGAAATCTCAAGATTCATTCCTATTTGGTTCATACCGAGAGAAACGAATTGTTGAATATCCTGTCATGGATAGTTATGCAACATATATATATGTGGAAACACTCAATCTCACTATTTTCTCTCCCAAGTAAAGTTCTTACCTTTCTGAAGTGAATTGAGGCCAAAAGAAACTTACACTTGGTGGTGGCTATAATAACAAGTGATGATCAAGCGGATTTAAAAGTGACTCACAATTGCACGACAATGGATGTTTTGTGGAGCTTGGTTAGGAAGTATTTATCCTACACGATCTGAATTTCTCGATGTTGTAAAATTAAGTAATAATCCAAGTTAGAAAATATTGCTAGGTGCTGATCCAAAAGATTTAAGTGAAGTATATGAACACACGCAAAGATCAATGTGACTCGATGCAAACAAAGGAATGAGCTAACTAGAGGAAATCTGAAATTAAAGATTAGATAGCTCGTTTTGCACCAAGTACTAGGAGAGACGCTAGCCAATTGCAATGATATGAATGTAAGGGCACAAGATTGCTCAAAGGAATTAAATACACAAGCTGAAATTATGGACTAAGAGCTCATCCTAAATTTGGCCAATGGTTTTTTCTTCCTTTTTTCTTCTTCTCTCTTTTTTTTGCTCAAGCCGTGGCTCTCTCTCTTTTTTTGTCATTGCCTTCTTTCTTTCTTTATTTCCTTCTTTTTTTTTACTTGTAGTTGGCACTAAGGTTTAGCTTTCCCTTCCCAAAAGAATAATATTTCAGCAGGTGTAAATTAATACCAAGAACAGCCCTTAATGCAATTATCAAAGGCTAGTCTCAAGATGAACAGAAATTAAGGATATATGTAACAGAAACAGCCACAGTGTGGATATTTTTTTTCACAGCAACATCAGAGCAAAGACTGCTCACGCATCGTAGTAGTACTGTTCACGCATGTAGCAATCGGATTTTTTTTTTGAATTTTTGATTGGACACAAAGATTAAGTGACGCAAAGGAACACGATGATCAGCACGTAAACAAAAATTCTAATGGACGAAAACTTAACAAAACTCACGAAAATAACAGATGCAAAAACTAGGGTTTGGATTTTTTTTGTGTTTTCGGTTTATGGACTATAGGACAATAAGTAATAACTGAAATTTAAAGGGATAAGATCCTACCGAGTAAACCGCGCTCTGATACCAAGATGATACGGGGTCGCCCGATCTTCTCGACGTGGGATGGATACTCACGGAGTCTTGATGAATCGCAATGATCCTCCAATGCCAATGCAAGGGACGAACACTCTTTAATCCGCCAAACCACACTCGTGTTGATTTCGCCGACCACCAAGCGAAGATCTATCGTGCACCCAATTCCCAATGGAAAGGCTGAACGATCTTGATTGAAGAAAGTAACTCCTAATTCCCTATGGAACTTAGGCAACAATGCTAAACTCGAACATACTTTAGTAGATTGATTATTCTCAAACGTGGTCTTACAATGGGGGTCTAACCCTCAATATATAGTACCATGTCCACCTCATGGTTGGCCAAGAGGTCCTAAACCAACTCCAACTTATTCCTACATGTATTTGGAAACAAACTCACACAAAAGGAAAAACCTAAAATTAAACCGTCATAATGTTTCAGTCATAACTTTTAATCCGTGATGAATTTGAAGATGAGGCCAGATCCATTGCGTAGCCCTTGAAATTATCTTTCCAACGAGTACAAGAACACCTGAATCGGACTCCGTTTGTGAAAGTTATGGCCTTTTTAGTAACTGCCTGTCAGGCTGTCCCGAACCTACTCCGAATTGAATTCTGAGTTGAATCCGAGTTTGAATTGGATTGAGCACGTGGGAGGTCCGAATTTGGCTTGAAAATCTTATCCAAAACTTGTAGTTTAAGTCCTTTTGCTCCTCCCGTTTGCTCTCCCAAGTCTTCACATGAATCATACCTAAAAATATATAAAATAATAGCATGAGGTAGTATTCCAAGTTCATCATCAATTAAAAGAAACTCCTTAAGAAACAAATTCACCTGACAATATTTAATGCGGCTCAATATTTCTTTCCAATAAAATAATTTATTTGACTGAAAAGTGCTAAGCTTGTGCGTATCCGCATCATCCTCCCCTTCTTCAAGAAAAGCCGTCCTCGGCTTTTGGTAGCCTGAAATTGTACTAAGCAAAGGATACAACGTATATGCATGGTATATATATTTGTCATCAACACTTCTTTTGCTTAGCATATCAAGAACATCTGAAGGCGTAGTAGATAAAAAGAACAACACATAAGCATGGTATATGTATGAATCAATTGTTGTGTTATTCGCATTGTTTTGCACAAAATAAGTAACACAACTGCAACCATAGGATGTATTCACTGCAATATTGTCTTTCATATTATTCTCCCTCCCATGAGAAAAAGTCGTCCTCGACTTTGCTAGGCACATGGACAAGTCATTAATATGCCAAACCAAATTAAGTTGTTCAAATATGGGAAGAAAATTTTAATTCCTTCCATGCTTCAACTGCTACTCGATTATTTGTACATGATTGTACATTAAAGGATGAATAAGTAGGCTTATGAAATTTTTGAAACATGCAGCATTATTGTTGAAACTCATCTCATTGTGATCATGATATGGCACGAGAAGATTGTTTATCCAAAATATGCAATTTCAATTCAGCAAACTTATCACATGTAATGCATATTCGGTAAACATAAAACTTATCATCTATACCATAACTTCCAATCAAATTGAACTTATATGTATATGCATAGGTACTAACTAGTGATTTTGAACATGAAATTTCAGCAACATTCTCAATCACACTAGATAGCCTTTAGGATCATCAAACATGATATAATATAAAGAATCATCGGAGATATTCTCGTAAGAACTTCCTTATGAGTAATCAATTCCACATTATGTAAATTGAGCAAAGAAATTTCAGAACATGGAATTTTCATTCGATATATGAGTTCTCACAAGTACTCACCGCTTCACAATTAATTTCAGCACCAATATTGTTACCTTTGTTGTTCTCCTCAGTTGATGTAGGTGTTGTAGGTATTAAATCATCATAATGTAACAACAGGGTTGTAAGTACTTCATCTTTAAATATGATTATCTCCTCATCGTTTATCTCCAATGGTGCCAGTTGTTGAACATTTGGCTCCTCTTCTTTAATATCAACCTGCACAATGTGAGAAACAACACTAGAAGTAGATATTAATGTGTTAGTTTCAAAATCAATCTCACTTTGTCTATCTTCTACTTCTCTCTTTTCTTTTGGTATATCTCTCACACTCTCAGTTTGGATGCTCTCAAACTCACATATGGTGGAATCACACAGCTCGCTCTTTTTAACACTCTCACTCAATTTGGCTATGTGGCTCTCATTCTCACATAGGTTTTGATGCATTTCAATTGTTGTATGTATCATTGGGGCAGCACAAGATGTCTCCTTTACCGAAGGGAAAGTCCCATGCTCGGTCATCTTCTCATGTGTCACACTAGCAGAACCATAAGAGCTGAAGTATGGATATGGATTCAACCGTGATGTACGCTCTCCATAAGTCTCTTCTTGCTTAATAGCATAATTCACAAGATCATGCATGCTACTAAAATATGTATGTCGAAGTGTAGTGGTAATATCGAATTCAAGCCTTCTTTGAAGTATGCCATCTCTTTGAATTGCTAGTGACTCTGCACGACGCAACGCATCTTGCAGTGAAAATAATAATCCTGAACTGTATTACTCCCTTGTGTGATACTTTCCAAATGATGGAGTAATCCCCACTCATAATAGGATGGCACGAACTCGTTTCTCATGATCACCTTCAAACCTTCCCAAGATCTAATGAATCGTTTCGAGATAATTGTTGCCACCAACTATAAGCATAGTCTTTAAACCGTATAGTGGCTCGCATCACTTCTTGGTCTTTGGGAAGCTTCAACTCTAAACTCTTTCTCCAATCGCCATTCCCACTCAAGATACTCCTCGGATCTTCACTTCCATAGAACGGAAGAGACAAATTGTTGGGTTTGGAATCGCACCATGAGGAACGAAATATCAAGATTCATTCCTATTTGGTTCATACCGAGAGAAACAATTGTTGAATATCCTGTCATGGATAGTTATGCAACATATATATATGTGGAAACACTCAATCTCACTATTTTCTCTCCCAAGTAAAGTTCTTACCTTTCTGAAGTGAATTGAGGCCAAAAGAAACTTACACTTGGTGGTGGTTATAATAACAAGTGATGATCAAGCGGATTTAAAAGTGACTCACAATTGCACGGCAATGGATGTTTTGTGGAGCTTGGTTAGGAAGTATTTATCCTACACGATCTGAATTTCTCGATGTTGTAAAATTAAGTAATAATCCAAGTTAGAAAATATTGCGAGGTGCTGATCCAAAAGATTTAAGTGAAGTATATGAACGCACACGAAAGATCAATGTGACTCGATGCAAACAAAGGAATGAGCTAACTAGAGGAAATCTGAAATTAAAGATTAGATAGCTCGTTTTGCACCAAGTACTAGGAGAGACGCTAGCCAATTGCAATGATATGAATGTAAGGGCACAAGATTGCTCAAAGGAATTAAATACACAAGCTGAAATTATGGACTAAGAGCTCATCCTAAATTTGGCCAATGGTTTTTTCTTCCTTTTTTCTTCTTCTCTCTTTTTTTTGCTCAAGCCGTGGCTCTCTCTTTTTTTTTGTCGGCTGCTTCTTTCTTTCTTTATTTCCTTCTTTTTTTACTTGTAGTTGGCACTAAGGTTTAGCTTTCCTTCCCAAAAGAATAATATTTCAGCAGGTGTAAATTAATACCAAGAACAGCCCTTAATGCAATTATCAAAGGCTAGTCTCAAGATGAACAGAAATTAAGGATATATGTAACAGAAACAGCCACAGTGTGGATATTTTTTTCATGGCATCAGAAGCAACCTTTGCTCACGGTCTCGTAGTAGTACTGTTCACGCATGTAGCAATCGGATTTTTTTGAATTTTTGATTGGACACAAAGATTAAGTGACGCAAAGGAACACGATGATCAGCACGTAAACAAAAATTCTAATGGACTGAAACTTAACAAAACTCACGAAAATAACAGATGCAAAAACTAGGGTTTGGATTTTTTTTGTGTTTTCGGTTTATGGACTATAGGACAATAAGTAATAACTGAAATTTAAAGGGATAAGATCCTACCGAGTAAACCGCGCTCTGATACCAAGATGATACGGGGTCGCCCGATCTTCTCGACGTAGGATGGATACTCACGGGAGTCTTGATGAATCGCAATGATCCTCCAATGCCAATGCAAGGGACGAACACTCTTTAATCCGCCAAACCACACTCGTGTTGATTTCGCCGACCACCAAGCGAAGATCTATCGTGCACCCAATTCCCAATGGAAAGGCTGAACGATCTTGATTGAAGAAAGTACCTCCTAATTCCCTATGGAACTTAGGCAACAATGCTAAACTCGAACATACTTTAGTAGATTGATTATTCTCAAACGTGGTCTTACAATGGGGTCTAACCTCAATATATAGTACCATGTCCACCTCATGGCTGGCCAAGAGGTCCTAAACCAACTCCAACTTATTCCTACATGTATTTGGAAACAAACTCACACAAAGGAAAAACCTAAAATTAAACCGTCATAATGTTTCGGTCATAACTTTTAGTCCGTGATGAATTTGAAGGTGAGGCCAGATCCATTGCGTAGCCCTTGAAATTATCTTTCCAACGAGTACAAGAACACCTGAATCGGACTCCGTTTGTGAAAGTTATGGCCTTTTTAGTAACTGCCTGTCAGGCTGTCCCGAACCTACTCCGAATTGAATTCTGAGTTGAATCCGAGTTTGAATTGGATTGAGCACGTGGGAGGTCCGAATTTGGCTTGAAAATCTTATCCAAAACTTGTAGTTTAAGTCCTTTTGCTCCTCCGTTTGCTCTCCCAAGTCTTCACATGAATCATACCTAAAATATATAAAATAATAGCATGAGGTAGTATTCCAAGTTCATCATCAATTAAAAGAAACTCCTTAAGAAACAAATTCACCTGACAATATTTAATGCGGCTCAATATTTCTTTCCAATAAAATAATTTATTTGACTGAAAAGTGCTAAGCTTGTGCGTATCCGCATCACTAACTCTTCATAAGGCTTCTACCAGAACTGAGAGGTAAACTGGCTCTCTCGATCTGACATGATCTTTTTAGGGACTCCATGAAGAGACACAACCCTGGACATGTACAACTCTGTCAGTTTGCCTCTAGAGTAGGTGGTCTTAACTGGTATGAAGTATGCTACCTTGGTCAAGCGGTCTATCACTACCCACATGGAGTCATAACCAGACTGAGTCCTAGGGAGTCCAGTAATGAAGTCCATGCCGATCACATTCTGAGCTTCTTTGATATGGTCTGGTAGGGTAGGATGGATTTCTAGAGTTGAGACGGTACTCTGCTTCATAGGTTCTAGGCTAAGATGGGCAACTCCCTCCTAAAGTTGTATCTGAACCTCTTCTGCCAAAGTGTAGTTCACATATGTCTTCCTGCTCAACACATCTACTACAACATTGGCCTTACTTGGATAGTAATGAATTCTAAGGTTATAATACTTGATCAACTCCAACCACCTTCACTGCCTTTGGTTGAGCTCTGCTAGGGTGAAGATATTCTTCAAACTCTTATGGTCTATGTAAACCTCACAATGGTTACCAATGAGATAGTGCCGCCAGATCTTCAATGCATGAACTACTACAGCTAACTCCAGTCGTGAGTGGGATGATTACACTCATAGGGCCTTAGCTGGCATGACGCATAAGCTACCACCTTTCCTTGTTACATCAGCACACAATCAAGTCCTTGCTGGGAGGCATCACAGAATACCTCAAAGTCCTTACGGACATCTGGCAAGACTAGCACTGGGGTTGACACCAATTTCTTCTTGAGGGTCTGGAAACTCTTCTCGCAAGTTTTCGTCAATTCAAACTTTTTTTTCCTTTTTTAGGAGCCGAGTCATTGGTTTGGCTAACTCGGAGAATCCCACTATGAAGCAACGATAATATTCGGCAAGCCCAAGAAAACTCCTAACTTCTATCATGAACGTAGGTTGCTTCCAGTCCATTACTACTTCGACCTTGGAAGGATCTACCGCAATTCCTTCAGCCGTCATAAACCAAGGAAAGTTACCTCTTTTAGCCAAAACTCGCACTTGTTTAATTTGGCATAAAGTTGGTGCTCTCTAAGTTCTTCCAGGATTATCCTGAGATGCTCCTCATGCTTTTTCTCATTCTTGGAATATATGAGAATATCGTCGATGAAGATCACCACAAACTTATCCAAATATTTCATAAACACCTTGTTCATCATAGTCATGAAGTATGCTGGGGAATTTATCAGTTCGAAGGACATGACAGTGAACTCATACTAGCCATAACAAGTCGTGACAGCAGTCTTGGGTATATCCTCTTCCCTGATTTTTAGCTGATGGTACCCAGATCTCAGATCTATCTTAGAGAGACACTTGCTCCTTCAATTGATCGACGAGATCATCAATCCCGGGCAAAGGGACTGAGTTTACTAGCCCAACCCATTTTGAATCACAAAAGCTTTGGAAATGAATGAATGGGATGCTCCAGAATCGAACAAATCTAATGCTGGTACTGAGTTTACTAGGAACTTACCCAGTACGATGTCCAAGGAGACTTGGGCTTCTTCTGCTGTGATGTGGTTCACACGTCCCTTGATGAAGTTTTGACGCTTCTTAAAAGGTAGCCCTGAGCTTTTTCCTCCAGAGGATCCCACATTAGTAGCGGCTTGCAGCTTCTTGGGGCAAGACTTGGCAAAGTTCCCTATCTCTTTGCAATAGAAATAGGTCACTTCGTCGGTGGGAGTTGGAGTCTTCTGAGCTGGCCACCTGGAGTTGCTAGAAGATGGTGGAGTGCTGCAGGGCTTATGGAAACCTCTAGGATTGGCCTTCTGGGTAGCCATCCCCCGCTTACAATTCTCGATCTCCACGTGTTTGCCCTCCTGGCAAATAGCCTTGCTGACTAATTGATGAAAGTCAACATAGTCATGGAGAGGAGCTGCATTGAAATGTTGTCATGAGGCCCTCCAAGAACCTCTCCTATTTAGCTTCATTCGTGGTGACGTCCTCTAGTGCATAACCTGCCAACTGATTGAACTTCTTAAGGTACTCGCTCATGATACGCCCTCCCTAGCGCAAGGCTAAAAACTCCTTTTTTTCTTCAGGGTGACAATGCCAACTGGAATGTGGGACTTGCGTAAGTGTTGTACAAACTCTGCCTACGAGATGACATGAGCATTATGGTGAGAGGCGGTGAAGGTATCCCACCACTCTGAAGTGGGTTTGTGCAAGGTGGGAAGTGAAAAGGACTCTCTCCCAATCGCTACACTGTAGAATGTCCAACTTTTTATCGATGGCTCGAGGCCAGTTGTTAGCATCCATAGGCTCAGAGCTGCTTGAGAAGGTTGGCGGTCGCATCCTCAGGAACTCCGACAGTTGGGCTGAGGTGCTTGAGTTGGCTACAAATGATGAGCAAGCGGTGCAGGGTTAGCGATGGTCTGAACTAGCAGCTAAATTAGATGGTTCGACACATCATCCGGCCCAATCAGGTCCATTAGCAGGCAGTGGCGGAGGGATAGGAGTAGTCTGGTTCCTAGTATGGTTACTATTATTGTGGCCATTGCCGTTTCTCCTCGTGTTAACCATCTGCTTGGTGCTTCCAAGGATTAGAGGAGAAAAGACAGGGAGAACAAAGGGGTCTACTTGATCCATCCCACACAAAATCACAAAGAAAAATAGCCAAACAAAGCAAACTTTTAGCAAGAAACATCTTTATTACTCAATTGATTCTAATAAGTTTGTGCTATTGACAAAGGAAAGACAGCTCACAATTACACTCTAACTTAGCCTAAGGCCTAATTCTAGAATGTATCCTACTGGGCTAGTTTGAATTAAGCTAAATACTTCTTCATATCACCACTACAACATTTATTCGGTGGGGACTCAAAGTTGTCTCCGGTGATTGAGTTTTGTTAAGTTTTCGTCCATTACAAATTTTGTTTACGTGCTGATCTTTGTGCTCATTTGCGTAGCTTGATCTTTGTGTCCACATAAACCCTAGAAAATTACTGATTGATTCCATTAATTAGCACCCAAAAATAACAAATACTAACATGTCTTTGCTTGCTTTCGGCTCGGATTAGCAACCCTAGCTGCACCTCGCTGTGCCGTGCTCCAACTTGCTCCATTTGCGTCCGAACCACTTTGGTTTCTTTGAGCATCACTTATATCCTTTCATCTTTGAGACTAGCTATTGATATTGCTTTGGGCTACTCTTAGATTTTGGTTTACACTTTGCTGAATTGTGGATCTTGCGCAATCAAGAGAGTAGCACAACACACTTTCGGCCATTAAGAAAAGAAGAGAGAAAGAAAAGGCAGCTGCATATAGAAAGAGCCTCGGCTAAAAATAAATAATAATAAAAACAAATCTTTTGCCGATTGCTACAAAAAAAATGATTTTTGCTACAAGAATCACAAGATAATGTCGGACTGCTATAGTACCGTCCCATCCATATTTCAGATTGTGTAGTCCTTTTCTTTGAGCAATCTTGTGCCCTCCTATTTTTCAATTGCAGTTGGCTAGCGTCTCTCCTATTACTTGGTGCCAAACGAGCTTGTTACATCGCATTTTTCGTTTACTTCTCGCTAGCTCATTCCTTTGTTGGTATTAAGTCACATTTATCTTTGCGTGTGCGTTCATTTACTTCACTTAAACCTATTAGATCAGCACATAGACAAGATACTCTAGTTTGGATCATTACTTAGCTTTACAATACCTTGAAAATATCAGATTGCATAGGATATCCACATAATTGTCCAAGCTCCACCAACACCCGTTTGTGTACTCCCTTGCTCTTGGTTATACTCATACATTATCGGGTTGAGGTTGTTCGCTGTTACATTTGTCGATTTGCCGTCCTTGATTCACTTTGGAACGGTAAGCTTATCATGTTTTCAGGATAGTGAGTTGTGAGCGTAGAGAGAGAGCTATTTTGTTTTACTAATCTGGATATAATCTCGTTTGCTATTTGTGAGTTGTTGCCATGTCAGGTCATCAGGAGGATATATCGGTTACATGGATGGAGTACACTCACTTGCACAGGATGCTACAAAAGTAACTTAAGGATCGTGATAATGGTGTGCGCGTTGATCTTGGGTCCGTTCGGTGGCTAGAGTTTGTTTATTCTAAGCATTTTAGAGCCATGAGAATTATCCAAAATGACCATATTAGTTTACACCAAGCCATAACTCAATAAAAGGCTATCTAGATCATGACAAGATATGTATATGCTAGCTAAACCAAGGAGATGACAATCTGAAATATAGTGCATTTTGTGAGCGTGTCAAGTCGTCAATAAGCAAAGTCTAGCTAGAGATATCCAAGGATGATACAGGCCATGTCAATAAGCTAAGCAGAACTTAGAAGTTGAAATTGAGTCCAAATAGAGTGCTATATGCTCAAGAATGAAACATTAGTTCAAGCACTTGGTTCTTTTGTAACTTTAAGTAAATTGAGCACCAATGACATATTTTCCTTTTAAAACTTATGGTCGTTTCCAACCAGATTTTTTTGTTAAGTCTTGTGCTAGATATCAAGCCTTATGCGATCATTCCAAGCAAAAATCTTAAGAAAATGATCTTGGTCATCCAAAACTCCCCCTGAGTTCATGCCTAGTGCAATGGCAAGCCGTCTCATGAGAAGGAATTGGTGAGATCAGTTTTTTCGCACAAAAAGAGATCTTTTTGCTTTTTAACAGATTGTACTAACTTATGCAACATCAAGAGACTAAAACATCTCAAACTAAGGCTCAATAAAGATTCTACGCTCAACACAGCCTATTTGACATGGCATGGATCATAAAAGGATAGCTGAAGAAAGACTAATCTTGAGTCATGACAAGTTTTAGTTCAAATTGAGCAAGTTTAATTAACTTATCATGGCAAAAGCTAGTTTACACATATAAAGTCATGATAAATGTAGCAAATGAGCATAAGTCATGGCAAGATGTAAAGCATTGTAAGCATGTCATAACAGGATAATAATCAAGGCTCAAATGGTTATATTACAATGCATAATGACATGTAGAAAATCCAGTTCCCCCTCAACATAAAATGCATCTTTTAGTTCAAGTTGAGTTATGTCAATATTAAGTGCCAGAAGCTCCCAAATGAACTCCCCTTGAACCAAAGCAATAAAATCGAGAAGCTGGCAAGAAAAGCAGAAAAGGCAATCCTTAAAGCATAGACAAGATATAGAGAAAACTATGGCTTAGACTGACTCTAATCTACCCCATATGATTCCAGGACTATCAACTGGACATCTAACAGACTAAGGAGCAAACACGTACCCTGTCTACCCGAGAGTGGCCCGACCCTCGCTAGAACCTATAAGCAGTGGGTAAGCTCGACCTAGTAAGAAGAGAACTAGCTAATAAGCAGCATCCTAGAATCACAAGATAAGAGTAAGAAGTCTAAGCAACTCGACAAGAGAAACACTCTAATATATGCTAGGAGGACTAACCCAATGCAACTTTTAGTTCAAGTTGAGTTAGGTCAACATTAAGATCTAGAAGTTCCCAAATGAAGTCCCCCTGAACCAAAGCAATAAAAACGAGAAGCTGGCAAAGAAAGATAAACGGGCAGTCCTTAAAACATAGATAAGATGTAGAGGATACTAATGGCTCAGACTGACTCTTATCTACCCCATATAACTCCAGGACGAACAGCTGTCGAGAAAAACACACACTAGAGAGCAAACACGTACCCTGTCTACCCGAGGGTGGCCCAACCCTCACTAGAACCTACAAGAAGTGAGTGAGCTCAACCTAGTGAGATAAGAAACAGCTATCCTGAAAGCACAAGATAAGAGTAAGAAGTCTAAGCAACTCAGCAAGAGACACACTCTAACCTATGCTGGAAGGACTAAACCCAATGCACCCACAAATGCAGTGCAATAGTAAGGAGACGAAGCATAAATAATATGATAAAGCAAGAAGCCCAAAGCTCCCCTCACAAGAGTCCATAAGGACAGACCACCCCAAGCTCTCCCCGCAGAGCTGAAAACCTTGTGCTATCCAAAGGCTTGGTGAAGATATCAGCCAACTGGAACACGATGTCACCCTTCTCTACATGGTCTCGAAGAAAACGATGTCCGAGAATGCTGCACTGGGTTCTTGGCAATGCTAATTGCAGACGTGTTATCGCAAAAGAGCGGAACACGGTCGATAGCTAACCCAAAATCCCGCATAGTCGAGACCATCCAGCACCGCTACAAAGAATCGGTCTGCAAGAACGCACTCGCCCTCTGCGCAGCGGATGTGCAACACCGGACCGCTTCCTTGAGGACCAGAAACGAGAGAAGTGCCAATGAACTGGCAGGTGCCCGAAGTGCTCTTCCTATCTATCCTACAGCCGGCAAAGTCTGCATCCGAGAAGGCTCTAAGAGATAGACAGGAGGAGGAAGAGTACCAGATACCATAGTTAATGGTAGCTCGAAGGTACCGAAAGATGTCACACTATCATAGGAAGTCCTTAACTTCTCCATATCACCAATCAAAGCAAGGCATGTATCACATTTGTCACGGGAGGGAGCAGATATAAGTGAAGTAAGCTCCCGTGACAATCTAGCTACTTCCTTCTCTAACTCAGTACACCTAGCCTTAGCTCTAGCATGAAATCCACCTAGCTTAAGAAAAGCATGATTGAGCAGGTCATAGGTGGGGCATACCTCGTCCGAGTCGGAGTACATTGCCGCTCGTCGCCCTCGAGGGCCATGAAGCACATGCCGGGAGAAGTCGCCGCCGCTTTTGGTCTTGATCACCCGTCCGTCGTCGTCACTCCATCCCTCCACCTCGCTGAGGTCGAGGTCGTCGAACGCGGTGAGGACGCGGTGAAACAACTTCTTGGCCTTCCCGAAGTCGCGGAACTTCTTCTTGCCTTGTGGGTGTACTGGAGTCTTTTTGTTGCGGTTCTTATCGGTGTAGTCGTTCTTGCTCGAACTGCCGAAGTCGCCTTTCCCTTTCTCCGCTTTGGGCGGTTCGCTCGAATGTGGTTAGGGCCACCACACTCGGCAGATGACCGATCCGCCTCTCTTCTCCCCTCCTCCTCTTGTAAGCATGGGAGAACTTCCGAGCTAGGAGGGCTATTGTTCATCCTCTAGCTGTTCTAACCGATCATCGCCACGCCATAGAGAGCGCTAGGAGGACCCACCAAGTGAATCAGAAGAGGGGCCCGAAGAAGAAACGGGATCGGTGACCAAGGCCATCGACTGTGACTTCGACCTACGAGAGACAACATCAATCTCGTGAGTCTTGAGGCGCGAGTACAGCGCGTCAAGAGTCAGGGTCAAGAGGTCTGTCGTGCCTTTTAAAAATTGCCCCAAGTAAACAAGACAAGAAAGAAAACAGTCCAGAAAGTCGACTACCAAAGCCAAGTGAAAACGGTCTAATTGATATAGTGTAGCCGAAAAATAGTTTTGCAAATTGAAGAGACCAACTTCAGACACTAACTTTCCCTAACCGTATTTTGACAATTGAGGAGAGCCAAGAAGTGAAACTAAAATCCGAGACCGGAAAGACTAAAACAAAGGATACTTTGTTGCAAAATCCCAAGATCGAACTCAAAAAACAAAATGACCAAAGGCTAGACTACAAAGCAATTAAACTGAAAACGTAGTCTAAAACTGAAATCGCAGATCGCCTAAACGAAAATGAAAACTGTCAGAATCAAAAACTAAAAATATTCGATCAACAGATCGAGATTTGGGCGCAAGTTAGAACTAAAAGGAAACCTCACACCGCACCACCAACCAAATAGACAAATAAATGAAACGAACAATCTGCACTAGCCAACGTAAACCGAGAGTGAAAATAGAAACCGAACATTCGCAAAACCGAGACCTTTGTCTGTTGAAAAACTAAAATGGATGGTCACAAAACCGAGAATTGAAGTTAAGAAACCGCAGTGAAATCAGAGTGAAACCGCACTCTAAAAAGTGCTTGAACAGTGATTACGAATGTATGAAATCATGAGATTGAAATCTGCACACATGTTGAAGAACTGCACAATGCAGTTTGCTGAAAAATGAACCAAATCAGAGCAGCAGAACAGATTCAGATAAAGCATCAAATTTCAGACTTGCAGAGAGGCTAATTCACCACAAAAACAACCTGAAGACTAAACCACAGATCATCCAACCGAACACACATGCTGCAGCAGCAACCTTAACCGAAAATAGAAGAGCCTGCGAACAGGGAACAGTAACAACCGAAACAGAGGGGAAAACAGACGGGAACAAACAGCGGCTGTTCTTCTCAGGGAGAGGATCAAACATCAAACTATATAGCTAACCATCCTCACAAAGTGGAGAAGCATATTAAAACAACTGAACCCTGATCCTGCCGAAGGCTTATGCTGACCGAAAACAGTACACAGGAAATTTCAAGAACTGAACCAAGATCTAAATTGCTCTCCCTCCTTTGATCCTTTGGCTATGAAATTTTGAGGGTATGTTACAATAGCCACTGGACTCTACAACCCAAATTTCAAGCCAAATCATAAAGGGAATCAACAATTAACTCAAACCCTAGAAAAGCCAGATGAAGAACAGAGGAACTCAGAGATGAAAAACTGAAATTAAACTGTTTTCTCATGAAGCCAACTGATTAGAAGATGTAGAAATGCAATCATATCTTAGAGCAATCCATTTTACTACTTCCCGGCAAGAAACAAGCACAAACTCAAAAACTCAAAAATCTTGCAAAGGGCTCATCGAAGGGAAAAATAGCATGAATAGCAACAGACTGTAGAAACTCTATTTCCAATCAATCAAGGATTACATGAAGTCCCCATACATGACTGGATATAGGAGAAATGATTACATGAAGTCTCTACTCAATGCTATCCCTCTCCATCCTCAAAAACACCAAGAACACATCTTCTTGGGAGGGACACTAGAGAACAGGGGAGAAGTGATGTGGCACCAAGTAGCACTACAACTTTGGTTAGTGCTTGCAGTTCTGTGCACAATGTTCAAGAAGTTTTGAAGACCAATTCTGAGGTTTCTACTATGCACAAGAGATATATTTGGAAAGATAATGAAGTCTATTTTCCAAACGAATCAAACGGCACTTGATTTGGAGCTTCCTACACAAAGTTATGGCAATTTCATTGGATGCTGCACGAGCTGTCCGGAGAGACGCGCGAGACTTGCCAAACATAAAGAGTTCGAGTGTTGCAATGCAAATAAAAGTAAAATCCGACCACACCATGACTTTCTAAAGGTGGAGAAGGACTCTCTTTCAGGTTCCAAACGGATTTGGAAGCCCTTGAACAAGAAAACAAAACATATAAAGATTTGAAACCGATTCGGACTCGGATTGGGACAGCTGGCGACCGATACTAAACGTCCATAACTTTCACAAACGGAGTCCGATTTGGGCGTTCTTGGACTCGTTGAAAGCTATTTTGAAGCCCCACACAATGGATGAGGTGCCAGCCACGGAATCTTCACGGTCAAGTCGCAAATTGAGAGAGAAAACAGAGGTAGCAGTTTAGGTATTTCCTTTTAGTTCAGATTGGAGTTTGTTTTGGCCTTAGGCCAATTAGTGCGTGAGTTGTAATCAAGGTCGTGCATTATGCACCAATATAAGGCCAGGGCCTTAGCCCCATTGTAACTCAGGCTATGATTTGAGAAATAGAAATCAGAAAATCACCATGGTTTGGTGGCCATTGTTGGCGTGTTCTTGAGATTTCCATCGAGGAATTGCTCTTGGTGTGTTGAATCCAATTGTGGTGTTGGATTCTACTCACTGAAACTTCAGTTTCTCTACCCTTCGCTCACGTCTGCGGTGTGCATGGGAGAAGGCTTATCTTGGAGAGAGCATGCAACAAGGCGTATCGTGAAAGATTAGGGCCAAAGCAACGGGGTTCAGCTAACTTGCTAGGTGGATCCGCATCAAGAAGCCAAAGCTACGAGACAAGTTCTGACCACCTCAACCTCTCCTCAACAACTCACAACTACTAAAGCCTCCAAAGCAAAACAACCTTCTAAAGGATCTTTTGACTTGGCTAACCCTAGTCTTCTCTCTAGTGGCCTAAGAGGTATGCAGTCCCTCACCTCTATTTATAGCCCTTGGCTAACGGGTCTCCAACCCGTTACGCCGGCTAAACCCTAACTGAGCCGCCTCCGCTTGTGCAGCCTTGCGAAATTCCCGCTTCGCCCCTCCCGCACCTTCCGGAAGCTTCGCGCTCCTTGCCTCGCACGCCTCGCAACCACGTCGAGTCCACGTCGTCTTCGACACATCATGACCATTCTGACCTCAGCGCCACCTCCACCGTGTCTCGCCACGACTCCGCCTCGATGTCCTGCAGACAAACAGACAAGAAAACACGTCACATAGCACCGCTCGATACATGAACGCGTAAATAGCATAAACAAAATCAAACCTGTCGCACCAAAAGAATATACCTAACCCATACGACTAGGTTCGACCAAGTCCGACCGAGCTCGTTACGCCACGCAACGTCTAGGTCCGAACCAACCGACTCAAACTCGACTTTTCTTAAAACGATGTCAATTACTCATCATACACAACGGGATGACCTCCATATGGTCTCTCATGCTTCAGTGCCGCCCCCACCAAGGCGCGGGCGCCACTCGCATTCCGCCACTTCGCACGGCCCCGTGCGCCGTCGCCCGCTCCCGTGTTTTTCGGGTGGATGCGGAGGAAATGGCCTAGGGTTAGGTTTTGCTGCCTTTTATCTCGGCCGCCATGCTACGACCGTTGGATGAGATCCCACGGTGATCTTTCTTCGGGCTGGAAATCGTTTGGGCCGGATGAATTTTCAGCCGTCGGATCAAGATCCGACGCTACCGTGGCCGTGTTTTGTGGGCGCACGCGAGCTCCCAGACCCGCTCCGCGCATGAGTTGGGCCACGGGAGCGTTAAATGGGCCTACTGTGCGGGGCATGCAAGACTGCGTTTGGGTCGTCGTGCATTTTCTTGTGGTAGATTTTTGGCCGAATTTCTTTTCAATGATTTTTCACCGAATTTTCTTTTGAGGCCATTTTTTCAGCAGAAATTTTATATTTTCTTTTTCAGTGCGTTTCCTTTTGTTTTAGATTTATTATTATGCACTGTTTTAATTAATTTTCAGTGGCCCAAATTATGATGAATTATTACCACATTGTTATGAAAACCTCTAATTAAAATTGAACCAATGAGATATTTTAATTTGAGATTTTATGCTTAGTTTTGGCATTATGTATACATATGGTTATATTCTGACCAACGTTGTTTATAATCGTATGTCGCCATAATTATTAAGTTCTTTTCATTTTCTGCCCAACGGTGATATGAATTAGAATTGTAATTTTATGCATGTTATTAATTAGACCAATGTAGGGTTAATTACATGCAATATATATATTTATGATGTTTCTAATTTTTGCTCTGTATTTTTGAAATTCAGCACTTAATGCTTCAAACGTTGCCGCCACAATTGATAACATTGAGCAACTCACGGGGAGCAATTTTCCCTCGTGGAGAGAACGAATTCATGTTGTCCTTGGTGTTCTGGATCTTGACTATGCCTTAAGGGTAGACGTTCCCGTTCCCCCCACCGAAGGTGAGGAGAATTTTGCTGAGAAAAGAAAAATTTATGAGGCTAATGCTGAAAAATGGGAACAGTCTAACCGCTTATCACTTATGATTATGAAGACCTCTATTTCAGTCGGAATTAGGGGAGCAATCCCAAATTCCGAAAATGCTAAGGAGTACATGGCTTCAATCGAGGAGAAATTTAAAGGCTCCACTAAAGTTTATGCCAATACTTTAATTCAGAGGCTCTTAACGTCTAAATATGATGGGTCCGGCAGTATAAGAGAGCATATCATGATGATGACTGATATGGCAAAAAAACTCAAGGACATGGATATGGCAATTTTCGATGGTTTCCTAGTCCATTTCATTATGACATCGCTTCCTTCTGAGTACACAGCTTTTAAAATTAATTACAATACTCAGAAAGAGAAATGGAGCATGAGCGATTTGATCGCCATATGTGTCTAGAAGGAAGAGAGAATAAGAACAGAAAAGAAGGACTTTACTTTTAATGTTGGTGGCTCTCATAAAAGGAAGTTCCAAGGGGACTTTAAATCTAAGAAGAAGCTGCAGTTCTCCTCTAACTCAGATAAATCGGGCCTAAAGTGCACCATGCACCAAAGCCTCATGTTGCTTCCGCTGGATCAGCAAAAGGGGGGAATGCCACTTCTGCAAGAAACCAGGACATTTTCAAAAAGACTGTGTAGGCTTTCTTAAGTGGCTCACCAAAAGGGGTAATGATACAATAACTTTTATTGATAAAACACTTTACGCCGATTTCTCTCTTAATGCTTGGTGGATTGACTCAGGTGTAATTGTGCACGTTACCAACTCTTTACAGGGATTCCTTACCGCGACAGTACTATGAAAGGGGGAGCGAAGTCTTAGAGTCGCGGATGGAAAAGAAGTCGAAGTAAAATCAGTTGGATCTATCTCCTTAACTTTAGACAACGGTTTCCTGCTTCGTCTCAATAATGTAGTTTATGTTCCTTCCATCAGGAGGAATTTAATTTCAGTTTCTTTATTGGACGATGAAGGTTTTAAATGTATTTTTGGAGACAATAAATGCATTATTAAACTCTATATGCTTTCCCTTAATGAATCTCCTGTATTCTT
Organism: Bonia amplexicaulis; assembly: GCA_036346245.1. Taxonomy (NCBI): domain Eukaryota; kingdom Viridiplantae; phylum Streptophyta; class Magnoliopsida; order Poales; family Poaceae; genus Bonia; species Bonia amplexicaulis. The sequence goes on along the minus strand of JAYGGG010000156.1, from coordinate 173,440 downwards.
GAATGTGTATGATGCTAAACGCAAAAATAATGATGAGACTTCTTCGAAACTGTGGCACTGTCGTTTAGGCCACATTTCAAGGGGGAGAATGAAGCATCTCATTAAAGAAGAAATTCTTCATCCATTAGTTTTCTCTGACTCAGACCACTGCATTGATTGAATTAAAGGAAAATATGTAAAACAAATAAAGAAGGGAGCTACTCGCAGATGCAGACTTTAGAATTAATTCATCCGACATTTGCGGTCCTTTTTCGTGACATATAATCATTAAACACATGCTAGTAGCACGCCTAACGGAGTTCGAATATTAGTCACGAGAATCCGAAAAGCTTCTCGATAGCGAGATAGTTTTGCACAAACATCTTGCATTCCGGTCTATCCTTTGGAGATTCCATGGAACATGACAGGCCAAGTGCAACCAACGGGATAATATAGCTCTGCATCCATACTGCTGCACACCCTTGCTGCACATCCATCTCTGTAACTCTATCTAGGAACATGGAGTCAACAAACTTATGGAGGCTAATTCATCGGCAAACATATCATCGGTCGGCCGCTTTCCTGTAAGCATCTCTAGAAGAAGCACTCCAAAGCTATAAACATCACCTCCTGCTGAGATCTCACAGCCCATCCGTGCACTCGAAAAAGTGAAGTGATGCGCTTAAATACTAGATAAAGCATGCACAAATATATGAAGAGAGCAATGAACTTACCAGGTGCCATGTATCCAATTGTTCCTCCAACATTGTACAAGTGTGTTGGACCACTCGAAAATGGAGAGAGAAACTTCACGAACCAAAGTCACCAACACGCATCAGTCATATCATAATCTAAAAGAACATTGCTTGGCTTCAAATCACAATGCACCAAAGGTGGTGTCAGTTGGTTGTGAAGATAATCGAGAGCAGAAGCCACGTCTGTGGCTATGCATATCCTCTGACCTAAGCTTAGCTTTCTCTTTGGTATGCCATTTTGTTGCTTAGGTTGAAGCCATCTTTCTGTTAAGGAGATAGAGATAGAGTTGTATTAGGAGATAGAGTTTGGATTCTATTCCATATATATCTTATCTCTATATGGCATATCTCTTGTACTCTCCTATATATATGGCCTCTTGGGTCTCATATCAATACACACACAATATTCATGATGACCATAGGGATCACTCGACCTCGCCACCGCCGCCGCTCCTGTTCCTCGAGCGAGTCATGATGACATGGGCTTCAGTCTGTTCGACTAAGTGGTGGGGGTCTTCTCTTCTATCATCAGTATCAAGTCATTGGGCAGGAAACTAGAGTCAATGATGTTTGAGTTTTAACCTTCGTTTAGCTGAGTCGTCACACACTGGAAAGACTATGCTTCGTACAATGTTTTGATATGCAGTAATCCAGCCGTAGGTTGCTGCTTGATTTATTGGTGAACTGCCTTTGGCTTTCGGTTTTGTGTCTTCAGTGATTTTTCTTTTGAGTCAGTCTTCGCGTTTTTTTCCTCGTGAGTTTTCCGTTGCGTCCATCCAAATCCGTAGTCTCTAATTTCTGTTTGTCTAAGCCGTGTGAGTCCACAAATTTATTGTCAGTAATAGAACTGTAGGAATTTTATTTTGCATGGCAGCAGCCGCCGTTCTATTCTTTGACGAGCTTTTAACGCCGCGCTTCTTCTTTGACTGCGCCTCCGTTGCGCTTCTTGTGCATTCTTGTGCCGCCGCCCTGCCTCGAGCTTCGATCTGCTACCAGTCATGCATCTATCTATTCCTCTTGACAGATTTGACGTTTATTCCAAGATCGCACGCAACGACGACATCATCAAGACTCGGTTTGGATTTTTTAATGTTAACTCCTTTTCAAATGCAATGCTATTGCATACGCCTTGCATTTGAGGGGGGTGTTAAGGAGATAGAGATATAGTTGTATTAGGAGATAGAGTTTGGATTCTATTCCATATATGCCTTATCTCTATATGGCATATCTCTTGTACTCTCCTATATATATGGCCTCTTGGGTCTCATATCAATACACACACAATATTCATAACACTTTCAAGGCTGCCATTAGCTATGAACTGGAAAACTAGTGCTTTGAACTCATTGCCATTAGCAGCAATGGCCCAAAGTTCTGTTTTTCGGTTTCTGAGGTGCCATGACAAGGCGGCAATGCTAGCATGTATGTGATATTAGCACACAGACTATTGTTTCCACCCAAAACTACCGCAGTAGAATTTCCAAAGATCCCACCTGTTGGAACAGGTCCTTCAAAGTTGTTGTAGGATAGATCAAGCTGCGCCAACATAGTGAAGGCCCCAAAGAATTCTGGCACTAGACCGGACAAGTTGTTTCGAGAAAGATTAATCTGTTGGATGGAATTAAACCTACGGATAACAGGAGGAATTCCTCCAAACAAATGATTGTTGGAAACATTTAGAAGAATAGGATCTACCAAATCGCCAATTCTGTCCGGTATTTGCCCTCCGAGATTGTTGTGTGACAAGTCCACACCCAAGGAAAGTGAAGGGCCAGCAAAGAGTTCATATGGTATGGATTCCTCAAGGTTGTTAACAGACAAGTTTAACATGAGCAGTCCCATACAATGACCTAAACTACCGGGTATGTTTCCACTCAAGTTATTGTCACCAAGATAAAGCTGGCCCAATTGAGTAATGTTACCTATCGAGGAAGGTATCAGACCTGATAATTTGTTCTTGGATTGGTCTAGGATAAATAGGTTGTGCAATTTCCCAAGTGTAGAAGGTATGTTCCCGAAATTTGGTTCGCCTCAAGCAAGAAACCTTGTAGGTTTGTGGATAGATTACCGGTGATCTAGGTAGGCTTCCATTCAGATTATTTCCTTCCAAGGACAATGTTATCAGCTGGGTGCAATTTGCTAGAGACGTAAGGAATACCCAATCATGTGCTTCTAGCCAATTCCTCCCTAAAAGTAGTTGGTCCAAGTTTGCCAACGATCCAAGAGATGGAACAGGGCCACGTAGTGAGTTGTTGGAAAGATCAAGCACTTGGAGATTTGATGTGTTGGCTAGTGAAGAAGGGATCGTGCCCTCCGCTTTGTTGCTTTGCATGATCGGGATCCGGAGGTTTGGTAGCGAGTAACCAATGTAAGAAGGAATCGTCCAACAAGGCCATTGCTACCTATGTCAAGTATATGGGGACATGCCCGACAATCTGTTGAAACTTAGATCCGCTTTAAGAAGTTTTGAATGTGACTCAAACTTTCCGGAGTTAATCCGATTAATTTATTTTGACCTAACAATATAGAAGTGAGCGAAGAAACGTTTCCGATCAAGGAGGTATGCTTCCGTGAAGAAAGTTCTCATTATGTAAAGAAATTTGAGACCTGTGACCTTGCCAAAAGGTGGGATGGGACCATTAAAGAATTCAACCGGAGATCAACCATAGTAAGTGCGTATGAGTTAGCAAACAAAGTAGCGTGGATCTCTCGCAGATGTCATTACGTGAGAGGATTATCGTGTTGAGTGAGTAGCTATTGGCCAGTGAGTGAGGGATACTATCACTGAGAGTATTGTTTGCAAGATTGACAAAGCTCAAAGACATGATGGAGCCTAATGAAGCAGCGATGTTACCTTCAAGGTTGTTGCCCGCAAGCATCGAGTTTGGAGTTCGAAGCTTGCCCAATTCATCGTGGATGGCTCCGATAGATGATTATCGATAAGGTTTATCCGGATAGAGAAGTCGTTGGCTATGCAACCGATATTTGCCCACCGAGTTGTGCGAGGTGAGGTCCAGAGAGACCACACGAGATGGAAGTTTCACGCCGCAAGTGACCCCTTGCCAGCTGCAGAAGTTGAGTGAGTAGTTGCTCCATGAGCATAGGATGCCAAGGGGATCCGAGGAGATGCCGGACTTGAAGCAAAGGAGCGCTTGCCGGTCGACCTCGGACTTGTTTGCTTGTGCTGCTGCAAGTATTGTGGTGCTGAAGGAGGACAAGATAGGTAAAATGCAGAGTAGGGACAAGGCTGAGGGCATGGTCTCAAGAAATACAAGGGCGCTATAGAGCCAACAGCTGTAAAGAGAGTGCTTTGGCTGGGACTTGGAAGATCCTGTGGGCATACATGTTATTTGAAGGATTGGTCTAGGTATCTTTGCCTTAATATGCAGGCTTGTCTGTTGTCTCACTGCGAATGTGTATGCTTTGAATTGGCTTAACGAAGGAACAAAGGCTCCGCTGGTTCAAAGACTGCGAGCACCACTTTGGTAGAAAACGCGTGCAAACTGAAGCAAAATGAAGGAACAAAGACTTGTGATAGAAAACGCGTGCAAACTGAAGAAAAAAAATGTTGTAGACTCGTAGAGTTGTTGACTCGTGAAGCTACCACAAGACTTACCAATAGCGTACTACTCACTCGACTTACTGCGCGGCAGGCGGTGGAGCTCGCCGTAGGGAGTCATGACGGCAAAGCAATGAGGGTTACCCCGCCAATTAAATTGCTGCTAGTGTTTGAGGTTTCGAGGTACTAACCAATTCGACTTCATGAGGAATTGTATTCAACGAGGGAGGCCGAGGAGGTAGTCGGAGCGGAAGGGCGGGCGCCATCCGCGGCCGGCCGGGTGAGCAAATTGCAACGTCGGCGGTGAGACGAGCGCGCGCACGACCATAGGCGATGGGCTCCGCTCTGCAGCTTGATTGCTCATCAAGCCCGCCGCCCGTCGTCTTCCCCGTCAGGCGTCTCTTCCGATGACCGCCATCATGATATCTCGAATCGGATGGCTAACGAAGGCGCTCACTGGTCGGATTCCTTCCCGCTAGTTTCAACTTTAGCTTTTGACTTGATTTATTTTTCACTATTTATAAATTTCATTTTTTTACTTTTGATGTTGTTTGAAATTTTTCTTTCTTTTTTCTCGTATTCGCTTATGTTGTCCGTAATGAGTTAGCATATTTTTTTATTTTTATTTTTAAATTTAATTATACTAATAAGTCACCTTCAGTTACAGTGAAATTTCAGACACTACAGTACAATTTCAACCATAAGCCACAGCTTTTCTTTATCGACCCCTGACTTTCGGTTATTGGGTTTTAGTTAAAATTATACTGTAACAGCTGTTAGATTTTTTTAGTCATTCAATTAAATGAAAACAAGAAAAACACTATTTCACAGATAATATAGAGAAAAAAGAGAAAAGAAAAGAAAAGAAAAAATAAAAGGTAAAAGAGAAACAAATTAAGAAACCAGCACATTGCCAGAATCTAAAGACGGAATGAACAACAACAATCTCAGATAAAAAGAGTTTGGTACTGGCCACCACATACATTTTTTAAGAAAGAGTGACACATGGCAAATATATCTTACAATTTTTTTCAAAGCCAGGAGACCAAACAAATTATTGGTATACCTAGTGGAAAGGAAGGAAAAGCTACCGACTATTATATATTTGCATGTTTACACCGTAAACAAGACACACTTGGGCATTATGTCCATCTATGAATAAAGTTAAGAGAAAAGCATATGGCTATCTCATGTCTTTTGTTTTACTTTTATATTTCTATGAGATTGAGTGTTTGATTATTTACAACGCGACTATCTGCATATAACATGTTACTAGTCACACGTCTGTGTGTTGCAATGGAAAAACAAATACCATGCAGATAGCATATCTCTGATGACCATAATGTAATCACTAGCAAAACTTAGAAATAATGTGCTGCTACATAACTATGGTGAAGATTGCAATACATCTATAGCATTGATATATATCAACAAAGATGATTCAAAATCGTACCACCTAGATGTAGCACGAGTAGTCGGTTGCACACGAATGCACATGTCTAGTCCTAGCCAGGAATCACAAAAGCAACAAGAAATGAAAGACCCATTAAAAAAGATCTCTTTTACAGTACCTCTTTTGTCTCTTGAGCCATTCCCCATATGGGTGAGCTTGAGAGTACCGTGCCTTCAATGCTTCATCATCCACTACAATATGGTTCTCAAAATCAACCAATAACATCGTTCCAGTGTTTAGCCTACCCTTTCTCAACACATCTTCAGAAGGAACATCGACAACACCAACTTCATTACTCATGACTACACGTCTACTATGGGTCACATAAAATCGACCAAGCCTCAAGCTGTTGCAATCCAGGGTCACATCCTGAAGAGTTAGCATAGCAAACAACCATAGCAGAACTACATCTGAACTGTGCAACATGGTTATTGGGTATCAACTAATAGAGATTTCTAATACTTCACTTAAAGGCATCAAGAACCAAGTGTGAAATAGCATATGAATAGAGCAATGGCGGTAACCAATTCAAAGTCTGATGCCTGCAAAGTAGTGTGTCTTGATCTTACAACTGCCTTGCTATTATTGGTTCCCATTAGCTGACTATGATCATGCCATTTTTTGTGTAAGAGTATCAAGGTTTTGTATTTACCAAAGCCATATAACTCGTAAAGTTTTCATGACCTAGATATGCATAGTACTACTCCTTAAGTTGAGGTGGCTTAAGCTAGCCCTTATAAACAATAGTCCTAGAAATATCAAAACAAAGAGAACATTGAATAAGAATTATTCACACAAATACAATACAATTGGGTGGATATTAGACTACTTATTTTTAATACTTAAGAGAAAGTTCAAGAATTTTTTATCAATCCCCTTCCAACATAAAATCTTGTTAATATTCCCTTCAAAAGAAGGAGCAACCTCCAACTTAATCAAATTTTTTTTAAAAAGGAACTTGAAATTCATAAAGAGGAAGCTAAGCACCTTAAAGAGAGAGAGAACATGTAGAAATCTCTCTCTCCTCCACGTGGAAGATTCAATGTGGCTTGGATAGACACAGCCCAGAGCCTCCATAGGATAAACAAATGTGATAATTCATGGAAAAGAGTTAAGGTAAAACCCATCAATGTGCATTCATAAATTTAAAATTTATGCTCTTGGAATGACCTACTACTAGAAATCGGCCTTCGAACTTGAACTCTTGGTGAGGAAAACATGCTCGATGACTGGCTCAGTCTAGAGCGTAGATTCACCCAAGTCTGAGCTGTTAGTGGGAACCTGGTGCCACCCAAGTATTGAATGTCCCAGGGATTCCGCAAACTTTGGAAGAAGTTGTAGGAAAATCCAAATTCAAACCAAAATTAGTACGCAAAATCATATAAATAATTAGGGCAAAAAATAGTGCACAAAATCCCTTCTCTCCAACCTTCCACTCTCCAGATCTCAAAATTTAACCAAACTTGTAGCTAGCTGATGTTTCTCACCCTCCTTAGATCTAAGAAAATCCAAAATAAAAACAAACCTATGTAGCTAGCTGATCATTCCCATGGGCATGATGTACATCACTGCCACCATCACAAATTTTTTCATGCAAGTTGTGAACAGATGCGTCCTCTAGCTGATCGTTGTGAGATTAGGGTAGTCTATAAAGCTATAGAAAAGATAGAATTATAATGGATGACAAAAAGGGAGGTTGTGAGACTTGGAGTTGCTATGACACAAGCTTGGGGTAAGGCTGGAGCATCTCCAACACCGACGATAGAGGTAGGTGGTGCGGAGGAGGATGGTAAGGACAGCCGCGATAGCGCTGGCAATGACGAGGATTAGCCACGCAAGATAGCACATCTAGCAAGAGGCATGACCGGCTGGCCAAATTGGTCGTGACCACTAGAACCAACAAGCCTATTCATCTCCCACACTGCCTCCGTCCTCCACCCCTCCTGCAACCTAAGCACCTGCTTGGCCACCCATAATGCCGCCATGGCCTCTTGCATGTACACCCTCTCCTCCATGGAGCAGTTAGTCGCCTCCCCCGCAACAAGGAGGAATGTGGTGTCATCCCCATCAACCAAGGAGGATGCGGTGAGGACAAACCTTGCCAGAGCATTGGCATGGGGTTACTGCCGCCACCGCAATGGGTGGTGGGGCTCACAAGGCAGGAGAGCATGGTGTGGAGGCTACCATATCCGTTGGCCGGAGAAACCTCCCCACACCCATCACACTGTTTCCACCAGATGGGCCATCGCATCGCCACCACCTTCCACCAAATCATGTTGCCGCTCCATGTTCACGGTGACGATTGCTACTCCTGTCCCTAAATTCCTCTATCCAGCCTTTCTTCCCAATCTTGATCTATTCAAGCCTTCAGTTGGTAGGTCATGAATTAGGCATGGGAGGCAGCTTGCGCCATGGGGAATGGGAGGAGGCGAGTGTTATGGGGGAGATGTGCGAGAGGAATGGAGGGAGGAGGGGGAGGTGGCTTGAGTGGTGGCAAATAGGAGAAGGTGAGCGCAGCGGGGAAGAGGAGAGATGTGTGGGAGGCGAGAGAGGAGCTGGTGCGATGTGCAAGTGGGGAATGGGCCCATGTGTTGGTGAAACTTTTGTGAGGTGGAATCTGTTGATAACCTCAATCCAAGCTCTCCGATGCCACGTAGACCCGACTCAGATTATAATCAAGGGTCCATCTCTTCCTAAATTCTCTTTCGTTGCATCCTGTAGTGCTTCCAACCCACATAAGCGATCGGCCCAGTTTGAAATGTTGAATTGCATCCCCTTCTCCTTCCCATCTACATGACTTCGTTTGAAGCAACTTCCCCATCTTGTTTGATTCCGAATCCAATCAAAGTCAGCGCCTCGCCGATCGAGCACTCGCCCTCTCAATGATGGGAAGTCCTACATTGATTGAGTTTGAGCTGCTGGTGTAGTTGTTTTAGCCCAGTTGCTGACACAAAGGGATCAATCGATGGCCAGCCCTAGCTGTAACATCCTGAAAATTTGGAAATTTGAAATATAAACATTTCTGTATTTATTTGCTTTATAATTGTTTTGAAAATTAACTTTTAAAGCATTTCTTAAATTATGATTAAGGTTCCAAAAGGCCAAAGAAATAAAATATTAGAAAACAAAGATTTTAAAATAAGAATATGAAAAGATGATCCAGTGCAAAAGGAATACAGTTGGTCCTAAAAATTTAAGAATAATAGTATGGTTAAATTTTTACTAAAGAAATGAGAGGAGGAAGTAAAAAAAGATCAATTGGGGTCACCACCGAACCGCCCACCCAACCCCGCCCAACTCGCGATTCCCCGCCAAGACTGTTTTCTTCTCCCCTCCTCCTCCTCGCGCAGCGCGGACAATGGATCCCGCTTGGACAAATAAGCGCCGCTGTCTTGTCCGAGCGCCGCCAGGCCGCCTTTTTCCTTTTTACGCCCGCCTCGAGCCTCTGCTGCCACTCCACGCAGCTGGGCATCATGCCCTACCCCGCCAAGCCGCCCACCGCCCGCCCGGTACCACCATAGCTCGATTCCAAGCCCATACACCACCCCAGAACCCCACAAACCCATCCCGGCCTCCCGCACCTCCCATCGGCCGTACCTCGCCAGCCGGAAACCTCCCCGAAGCCGCAGCCGCCGCCACGGCCACTCCGACACTCCCGGACCCCGCCGACGCCTCACCGACCTCCCTCGGCCAGAACGCATTTCGAGGACCCCGAACCTCTCCGCCACCCTCACCGCCGCGCCACCGCCTTCACCGCCTCGGCCTCCTCTGCTCGGCCCGTCCCACCTACCTCAAAAGGGTTTATTGCCCATATAGGGTAGGCAAAGCCTCCCCAGACCACTTGGTTAGCACAGTCGATTCTCTTCTCCCCCCTGGCTCCCCGGCGCGCGTTCGAGCCCACGCTCCTCATGTTGGGTTGAGCCATTCTTTTTGATTTTTGCGCCGACACGTGGGCCCCACCTCGTCGGCCCAAATGAGACAGAGACCAGCGACAAAGTGGGTCCCACTGTCGCCGGTGTTTGAAGAATAGTGGCGACATCGGACCCCACATGTCACACACGAGAGAAAATAATAAAATATAAAACAAACCGTATGGGTCCCACATTTAATTTAATAATTTTAGGAATTTATTTAAACCGAGATCTTTAAAATGTCATAACTTCTTCATTTTAACTCCAAATCGGTGAGACAAATTTCTAAATTCATCTAAAGTCAAGATCTATCAAATGGAACCGAATTCATAATTTTTAGAGTTCATTTGAATTTCTGGTGTTATTTGGATTGATTTGTTGCTTTTCTTTTTATGCAAATTTTCGCGCGCGGTTAAATTAGCATACGAGGCACAAGAAGAAGAAGCAGAAGCAGCAGCAGACCCCAGCTCCCAACTCCCAGAACCTTGTGACCAAGGCGAGTTATCACTTTGATCATGTTGAACCCATGTTTATGCAAAATTAATTTCCTTTAAATTATCCATGTGCGAGCTATTATTTTATGTGCTAAAGTATGTTCAAGTTTTATAGAATTTAGATATACACATTATTATACTTGTTAGTATTCTGTTGAAACTCTTGGGATATGTGAACCTTGTCACCCTAGTAAAACTATCATAATGTAGTTTTCAGAATTAGAGTTATAATATGTCGTATTGCTTAATATTGCTAGTTAAACGGGGACGCTTAGCTGTCCCAAAATATCTCACATGCAAATATGACATTGATTTGGGCAGTCATGATGGGAATGACTGGAGAAAATTTGTAAATGTTATTTTATGCTCCCAAAAGCCTCAAACTTGCTTAATATCTGGGTGGGTGATTTGGGGGCTGGTATTGTGGTGCAGGGGAAGCACAAAGAGTATGGAAGGTGGAAGAACAACTCAGATAACCCTAAGGACCGAATCTTGTCATGTTAGCCCGTGTAAAACAGTACAACCACAAGTCTCAGATTACAACTGCTAAGTAAATTTATCGAAACCCCTGACTCATCTCACCGGTAGTGGATAGGAGGATCTGCAAGGGCAAGGGAAGGTCTAAAGGGACACCAAGGGGAGGGTGAAGTTTTCCAGCTGTACTAACGCTGCGGGAAGTGGAGCCCGGCTACGTTAGTGACTGTGGAAAACATCCCGTGCAACGTATGGGACCCACCGCAAGTGGGATAAGCCCATAGGGTGAGATGACGAAAGAGGCTAGATATTTCAAAAGTCACCGTGACGGTGCGCTCAAACATATGACTAAGGAATCATGTGGGGCAATGAGTTGGCGCCTCTTGTGGGGAATGTGTACGAACTCTGCAGAGTCAAAACTATTCGAATAGCCGTGCCGCGGTCATGGGCGGAACATGGGGACTTCACTAGATATAGTTCTGCTTTCAAAAATAATTTGTGGGTGAAATGGGAAAATGTAGGGCGTGAAAGGCTCTAGTTTGGAATTGTCTGGTGTCGTCCCAATGGTAAGATAGGCAACTATAATGCTGGAAGATGCTGTAAGGTGCAGAGGCCATGTAATGGTGGATGGGCTCTGTACACTATTATGACAATTATTTCCCATTAAACTTGTGTCCTTCAAAAACGGCTAGGTCATAGGGATTTCTAAGTATTGTATTGAAAAGGCAATTTCTGGCAAAATAAAATAAACCTAAGCCTTCCCTTGATTTAGCCCAAGATGTTATTAGTGCATTCTCGTGTGATGGCTCGTGAGCACGGTGGTTAGTGTGCTCACACCGCAATACCAAAAAGCAGAGGCAGGGGCAGGATCATTATGAATATGAAGATGCCCCACCACGTAGGAGGGAAGAACGATGGAATTAGGTCGTCGTCAGTATTTTCCGAACTTAGACAAGTTAGACCTAAGGCATTGTGTGCACATATATTATCTACATCTAGGTAATATGTACTGCACACATTACTCCCAGTCGCTTGCCTGAGGTTATGGTCCTACTTTTGCTTTCTCTTCCGCTGCTTGTATGTAATGATGACATTCGCCTAACCGCCTTTTGTAAACTATCGCCCGACGTGGTGTAATTTGAACCATGGTCTGTAATATTCTTGTTGAGCGATGTATGAAATGATACAACAATGTACACATGCGCATTATCTCTTGATCCGTGGAATAATGCAAGAATCACAGAGATTCGGATTGAAAAATCCGGTCCGACAGAGCTGGTATCGAGCATCTGATTGTAGGGTAAAAGCCTTAGTAGGGACGTTAGGGAGGATATAGGATTACAATCTTACAAAACTTATAAAAAGAGTTTCCAAAAATATAGCGTATTATTTCTTTTCCTATCCTCCTTAGTTCTGTTCTATTCTATCTTCATTAAATATTTTAAAATGTTACTAATACTAGTAATTCCTCCTACAAATGGCGGGATATGAAGCGGAGGGCAACTGGGACTTCCTGTCTCACGGCCTCCCACACGGGGAGTTCGCTAGCCTCCTGCGCAGGCTTTTGCACCACATGGGCTATAAGGACCAGCCCATGTACCGCTGGCCGCAAGGCCGTGGCCTGGAGTGGAGAGCGGGTGGTTGAGGTGTTCATCACGCCAAGAGCGAACAGATCCCCTCACGCCTTCCGGACCGAGCACACCAGAGTACCCTGTAGCGGCCATCCAGACGCCGCACGTCTCGCCATTGCCCGACTCGCGACGTATACAAGACCAACCTGCAAAGACACGCCATTCTTCTACTTCCGTCGCGCCAGAGGGTGCGCGAGACAACGAGACCTACCGCGATTCTCGAGGACAACCCGATGCTTACGCATCGAGTTGATCTCACCGCGCTATGGGCTCGACTCACACGGCCGCTCTGAGGAGATCACCACTCTCCTTCGCACCTCGTCTCCCGGCACATGGAAATGGCGACCCTCGGGCGGCTCAAGCGATGCGGCGAGCCTTGGCGGCGGCCAAGGTAGAGGCAACAAGGCACGCACACGCCCACAAGGTCCCGCTCCCGCGCCTCCAAGACCTCCGCGCCCGGCCGGCACTGGGCGCAGCGGGCCGCCGCGCGCTCACCAAGACGCAAGAGCGTGCGACCTCGAGCCACGATCGGCTCTTCGCGGGAGGGTCGCACCGCGACAGCCGCAACCGCTTCGCGCTCGACACCGACCCCTCCGAGTTCGGTAGTAGGTCCCGTTCGATCGCCGACTTACCCCTCCAACCGGTGCGCGGATACATGGAGGAGTAGATCGGATGGTGCGGTACTTGCAAGATGTAGCGCAAGTACTAGGGGTGTATCATAGCATGTTGTCCTGTGCTCTCGTATCGTAGTAGCTATCCCGTCGAACTTTAATTAAGTATGTTGTAATTGTAAGTCCAACCTAGAAGTCGGCTATGTGATGTTTGCTTCTATGAAACCGGCCTTGTGTTTAAAGTTGTTTTGTTGTTTATCTTGTTGGCTTTTATTTTCCGAGGAGGCAACCTTCTTTTATTCTTTTATGTAGTAATAGTATTAAGACATAAAACTATGAATGCAGATGGCCAACCATAGGGTGACCAGGGCCTAGGCTAATGCCACCCTCAACCAAGGAGTGGAGGACTCCACACCCGGTGTCGTGCCAGCGGGGCGTGAGCAGGCCCACGATCGTGAAGCCAACCTTCCACCCTCCAACCAATCCCACCATGGCGCAAGTCATGGCGCAGCGAACAATTCAATTGTCGCAGCTATTATTGCGGGCAACAAGGTAGCTCCAAGAGGTCTAGAGTGACTTGGCGACTTTCGAGGACCCGCCTCACTTTTCCTCGACCGACGAGCCTCTCGTCAAGATTGGCTTCAGGATACGGAAAGGCTGCGCAGCTAAGTGCGCCGAGGAGGACAAAGTGATATTTGCACTCATCGGCTCGTGGGGCAAATGCAAATTGGTGGGAGAACTATCTTGCTTGGCAGAGGCCGTGAAGAGACGTGCACTGACGGTGACATGGATGTCATACCATGGTCGAGTTCGGGACGGCTTTTAAGGCCAACCGTCCCGGTGAGTCATGAGAATGAAGAAGAACGAATTTCGCACTCTCAAGCAAAGAGGCATGACAATTAATGAGTATCTCACAAAATTTACTCAGCTTGCTCGCTACGCTTCAACAGACGTGGCCGACGAAGAAGAGAAGATTGATAGATTTCTTGAAGGCATGAATGAGGAGTTGAGGGTGCAGCTGATTGTGCAGGACTTCACCAGCTTCCACCAGCTGGTGAACAAGGCTCTAATTCTAGAAAATAAAAAGAAGAATCTAGAGGCCAGCCGTAAACGCAAGCTAAGCACTCAGCGGCCGCAAGGGAAATTTATTCAGAAGTTCTTCAACAACCCCTCATTCTCAAGACCCAATCAACCCAGGGCTCCAACTCCAGTACCTCGATCAAGTGGAAATTCCTTTCAAGCTCCTCGCACAGGGAGTCAGTACACTGGTATAAACCCCGCAGCCAACCTTAACTGCTATAGCTGTGGAGAGAAAGGGCACTTCGCCAACCAGTGCCCACACAAACAAAACGCCCCTGTCCGTAGCCAAGCTTCATTGCTCAAAGAAGGGGCCTCGGACTCATAAGCTAGCAGGAGTACCCCAACTCACAACCGTGGTAGAGTCAACCATATCACGGCAGAGGAAGCTGAGGAAGCTGCAGGAGTTCTTATGGGTACGTTCTCTGTCAAGTCAATACCAGCACAAACTTTATTTGACTCAAGAGCTTCACATTCATTTATATCCAAGGGGTATGCTGATAAGATGGGGTTACCTATTTATCCTCTAAAGAGGCCAGTAGTACTTAAGTCGCTAGCTGGCATGATTACCGCTACCTTAGTATGTCTAGGGGTAACGGTTACCATGGAGAGGTGCGACTTCCTAGCAGACTTGATAGTACTAAGCTCACAGACCCTGGATATTATATTAGGAATGGACTGGTTAGCCAGATATCGTGGAGTTATAGACTGTGCCACCAGGACAGTGAAGCTGACCAAGTGCCCTGGAATGATCATAGATGTAAAAGTAGACCGACCATACCGATGGGGCCGCGCAATATATTATTGCGAAGATGTACCTCTGGAAGGAATGATGGTGGTGCAAGATTATCAGGATGTGTTTCCCGAAGACCTACCCGGCATGCCCCCAGATAGAGACCTGGAGTTTGTCATTAACTTGAAGCCAGGAGCTGCTCCCATTTCCAAGAGACCATATAGGATGACGGTGGAAGAGCTGGAAGAGCTAAAGACCCAACTCCATGAACTGCAGGAAAAGAGATTTATTAGACCCGCCTCGCCTACAGGGATCTCCTAGATATTTGTAAAGAAGAAGGATGGTACAGCTAGGATGTGTGTGGATTATCGGGTGTTAAATGAAGTAACCATCAAGAATAAATACCCCCTTCCCAGGATCGATGATATATTTGACCAACTTGGTGGAGCCACCATCTTCTCTAAAATAGATCTGAGATCAGGTTACCACCAACTAAAAATTAGGGCTGGGGATATACCCAATACAGCTTTTACCACTAGATATGGACTGTACGAGTTTACGGTCATGTCTTTCGGTCTGACAAATGCACCTACTACTTCATGAATCTCATGAACAAGGTATTCATGGAGTATTTGGACAAGTTTGTAGTAGTGTTCATTGATGACATCCTTATCTACTCCAAGACTGCAGACGAGCATGCAGAGCATCTATGCCTAGTGCTAGAGAAGCTAAGAGAACATCAGTTATATGCTAAGTATAGCAAGTGTGAATTCTGGCTAAGTGACATCAGCTTCTTGGGGCATATAGTGTCCGCAGAAGGAGTATCAGTTGATCCCACCAAGATTGCGGCAGTGACAGAATGGAAGTAACCCTCCTCCGTCACTGAAGTGCGAAGTTTTCTTGGATTGGCAGGATATTATAGAAGATTCATAGAGGGATTCTCTAGAGTAGCCAGGCCATTGACCCAGCTACTCAAGAAGGAACAGAAGTTTGAATGGACCAAAACCTGTGAAGGAAGCTTTCAAGAGCTTAAGAAAAGATTGACTACCACCCCGGTGCTAGTTCTACCTGATGTACGCAAGGATTTTGAAGTATACTATGATGCTTCCCATCAAGGACTAGGATGCGTACTGATGCAAGGAGGCAAGGTTGTGGCATATGCATCTAGGCAACTTCGCCCCCATGAAGCTAACTATCCCACCCATGACCTGGAATTAGCTTCAGTGGTATATGCCTTAAAAATTTGGAGGCATTATCTGATTGGTAACCACTGTGATATATACACGGATCACAAGAGCCTCAAGTATTTCTTTACCCAGTCACACCTTAATCTGAGGCAAAGGAGATGGTTAGAGTTGATCAAGGATTATGACCTGTGTGTCCACTACCATCCAGGCAAAGCCAATGTGATGGCCGATGCCCTAAGCCGTAAGGTCTATTGTAATACCCTCATGATACAGGAGCAACAACCTGAGCTATATAAAGAATTGATGGCCTTGAATTTGAAAATAGTGGAAGAAGGCACCTTAGCAGCAATGGAAATACAGCCAAGCAAAGAAGAGAGAATCATCGCTGCACAAAAAGAAGACCCAACTGCGTTGAGGATGAGAAGATTAATGGAAGCAGGAAAAGCACCTAATTAAGATATCTGCAGATCAGCAAGGGGTTTTGAGGTACGGGACACGTATCTTTGTACCCCACCAGGAAGGCCTTAAGGATCTCATACTCAAGGAAGCTCATAGCTCAAAGATACTCCCTCCACCCTGAGTACGAAGATGTATCGGATATGAAGCAATGGTGCTGGGTGGCCACGTATGAAGAGAGACATCGCGAACACGTAGCTCTTGTGATGTATGTCAAAGAGTGAAGGCGAACATCAGAGGCCAGCAGGGCTATTACAGCCATTGCATGTACCCCAGTGGAAGTGGGAAGAAGTAGGAATGGACTTCATCACCGAACTTCCCGAACCAGTCGATATCGACTCCATCCGGTCGTAATAGATAGGTCGACCAAGGTCGCACATTTCATCCTGTCAAAACAACTTACAAAGGAGACAAGTGGCGAACTATATATGTCACGCATCGTGTGCTTGCAGCGTGCCAAAACGGATAGTCTCAGATCGAGGTTCCCAGTTCACCTCGCATTTCTGGGCTAGCCTACATGAGGCCCTTGGTACCTATATGGATTTCAGCACCGCCTATCACCCCCAGACAGATGGCCAAACAGAAAGAGTGAACCAAATACTAGAGGACATGCTTCGGGCTTGTACCCTGGATTTCTCTAAAGACTGGGACAGGTGTCTGCCGTATGCAGAGTTCGCCTATAACAATAGCTACCAGACTAGCCTTCAGATGTCCCCTTTTGAAGCACTGTACGGGACAAAGTGTCGCACCCCTTTGCACTGGTCGGAAGTAGGGGAAAGCTACATATTTGGGCCTGATACTCTAAAACAGGCGGAAGAGAAAGTTCGCCTAATCAGAGATCGATTATTAGCCGCCCAGTCCAGACAGAAGAGCTATGCGGATAAGAGAAGAAGGCCATTAAGTTTCGAGGTCGGAGACCATGTCTACTTGAACGTGTCACCCCTACGAGGAGTTAGACGGTTTAAAGTCACAGGCAAACTGGCCCCTCGCTATGTTGGGCCATTCCCGATCATAGCTAAGAAGGGAGAAGTAGCTTATCAACTTGAGTTACCTGCAAGTCTATCAGATGTGCACAACGTCTTCCATGTGTCCCAGCTCAAGAAATGTCTTCGGGTACCGGAAGATCAAACCCCGATGGAGGCAGTTGAGCTCAAGAGCGATCTGACCTACAACGAACGTCCAGTCAAAATCTTGGACACCGTGGAAAAGAAGACCAGAAATCAAACCATTCGCACCTGCAGAGTGCAATGGAGTCACCACTCAAAGAAAGAGGCTATCTGGGAACGTGAAGACCAACTAAAGAGAGATTACCCCGAACTGTTCACTAGTTAGACTGAATCTCGGGGTCGAGATTCCTTTTAAGGGGGGTAGGTTTGTAACATCCTGAAAATTTGGAAATTTGAAATATAAACATTTCTGTATTTATTTGCTTTATAATTGTTTGGAAATTTAACTTTTAAAGCATTTCTTAAATTATGATTAAGGTTCCAAAAGGCAAAAGAAATAAAATATTAGAAAACAAAGATTTTAAAATAAGAATCGAAAAGATGATCCAAAGGCAAAAGGAATACAGTTGGTCCTAAAATTTAAGAATAATAGTATGGTTAAATTTTTACTAAAGAAATGAGAGGAGGAAGTAAAAAAGATCAATTGGGGTCACCTACCGAACCGCCCGACCAACCCCGCCCAACTCGCGATTCCCTATGCAGACTTGTTTTCTTCTCCCCACCTCCTCCCTCGCTCACGCTCGGACAATGGATCCCGCTTGGACGTGAGCACCGACGTCTTGTCCGAGCGCCGTGCCAGCCAGCCGCCCGCCTCTTTTACGCGCCTCGAGCCTCTGCTGCCACTCCACGCTGCTGGGCATCATGCCCTACCCGCCAACCCGGCCCACCGCCCGCCCGATGCAGCGCCACCGCCCACGGTTTTCCCTCCACCCGGCCACACCGCTTAGCCACGTGGCGCGAGTCTTCTTAGTCCCGCATGCGGCGGCGCAAAGTCATGAGCCAGCGAGTTGTCACACCCGGGAATCTCACTGCTGCCCCGCCGCCTGACGCCACCGTCTGCCCCGAAGTGATGGCACGGCCACCTTACCGTTGCCAGCCCGCTCCCGCCGCCTACAAAGCCGTACGGCCTCCCATTGTCTTCCCACACCTTCCTCTCCCTCCCGCCTGTAAGTGAGCTCCAAAGCCCGAATCGCCGTCGGCCTCTGTTCTTCCCCAACTACGGCGAACTCCTCCCATGGACTCACGCCACCCAAGCTCGATTCAAGCTCATACACCACCCAGAACCCCACAAACCTATCCCGGCCTCCCCGCACCTCCCATCGGCCGTACCTCGCCAGCGTCGGAGACCTCCCAGAGCCGCTGCGATCGCTCGGCTGGCTCACTCCGACACTCCCCGGACCCTGCCAACGCTCTCACCGACCTCCCCTCGGCGCCAGGAACGCATTTCAGAGGACCCCCGAACCTCTCCGACCACCCTTCACCGCCGGCGCCACCGCCCTTCCCCGGCCTCGGCCTCCTCTGCTCGGCCCCTCCGGCCCTACCTCAAAAGGGTTTATTGCCCATATAGGGTGGCAAAGCCTCCCAAACCACTTGGCTAGCGCACCGGTTCTCTTCTCCCCGGCTCCCGGCGTTCGAGCTCCGCTCATGTTGGGTTGAGCCATTTCTTTTTGATTTCTGTGACACACGTGGGCCCCACTGTCACCCGCAAGGACCAGAGACCATCGACAAGGGTCCCACACGTCGTGGTCTTTGAAGAGCGAGTCCGACATCTGGACCCCACATGTCAGCGGACGAGAGAAAAAATAAAATATAAAACAAACCGTGTGGGTCCCACCTGTCGAATTTAATAATTTTAGGAATTTATTTAAACTGAGATCTTTAAAATGTCATAAGTTCTTCATTTTAACTCCAAATCGGGTGAGACAAATTTCTAAATTCATCTAAAGTCAAGATCTATCAAATGGAACTGAAATCATAATTTTTAGAGTTCATTTGAATTTCTGGTGTTATTTGGATTGATTTGTTGCTTTTCTTTTTATGCAAATTTTCGCACGCGGTTAAATTAGCGTCGAGGCACAAGAAGAAGAAGCGAAGCAGCAGACCCCAGCTCCCAACTCCCAGAACCTTGTGACCAAGGCGAGTTATCACTTTGATCATGTTGAACCCATGTTTATGCAAAATTAATTTCCTTTAAATTATCCATGTGCAGGCTATTATTTTATGTGCTAAAGTATGTTCAAGTTTTATAGAATTTAGATATACACACATTATTATACTTGTTAGTATTCCTGTTGAAACTCTTGGGATATGTGAACCTTGTCACCCTAGTAAAACTATCATAATGTAGTTTTCAGAATTAGAGTTATAATATGTCGTATTGCTTAATATTGCTAGTTAAGCGGGACGCTTAGTGTCCCAAAATATCTCACTTGCAAATATGACATTGATTTGGGCGATCATGATGGGAATGACTGGAGAAAATTTGTAAATGTTATTTTATGCTCCCAAAAGCCTCAAACTTGCTTAATATCTGGGTGGGTGATTTGAAATTTGGTATTGTGGTGCGGGGAAGCACAAAGAGTATGGAAGGTGGAAGAACAACTCAGATAACCCTAAGGACCGAATCTTGTCATGTTAGCCCGTGTAAAACAGTACAACCACAAGTCATGAGATTACAACTGGATAAGTAAATTTATCAAAACCCTGACTCATCTCCTTTGGTAGTGGATAGGAGTGGATCTGCAAGGGCAAGGAAGGCCTAAAGGGACACCAAGGGAGGTGAAGTTTTCCACTGTACTAACGCTGCGGAAGTGGAGCCCGCTACGTTAGTGACTGTGGAAAACATCCCGTGCAACGTATGGGACCCACCGCAAGTGGGATAAGCCCCTAGGGTGAGATGACGAAAGAGGCTAGATATTTCGAAAAGTCACTGTGACGGTCTGCTCAACCATATGACTAAGGAATCATGTGGGGCAATGAGTGCCCTTTTGTAAACTATCGCCCGACGTGGTGTAATTTGAACCATGGTGCGTAATATTACTTGTTGAGCGATGTATGAAATGATACGACAATGTACTGTGCGCATTATCTACTGATCCAGGGAATAATGCAGTAATCACAGGAGATTCTGGATTGAAAAATCCGGGTCTGACACTAGCCTACCTTGTTGGGGATTCTATTGCAACCACATCGGTCGCTACATGGGCAGGGTGCGCACTACCTAAGTGGTGGTGGGTGGTGGATGAGCTTTTTGGGCCCACCCCGTGCGTGGGTGTTCCAACACTATGCCTCCGCCTCCAACGATCATGACCTTGACCCCCACCACACCATGGATGATCACTCCAACCCTGCCTCTAGTGCCACTCCTCTCGTGCAAGGCGATGCAGACGACACAACATTGAATGGGGGCAATCCTGTAACCGTTGAGTTTGCGCTTGATGACGAGAGTGATGCTAATTAGGTGCATCTCATCACATCTGTTCGTGTGTGCATAATCTTATATGTGTACTTACTTAATGATGGAAACACATCTTGTGTTTGTATTAACTTATATGGCCTCCAATGTTAATATGTTTTCATCAGGCACAAGATGATGAAGAAGGGTCCAAGATGACTATGGCACGATGGTGGTCGATTATAGCTACCTGCTAGGATCAAACTCGGCTCATTCCCTTCCCCACCTTAGCGGTGGTAACTTGGTATTGCCTCTATGGTTTCGGCCGCCTTCCCGTGGTCGTGCAGGGAATGAGAGGCTCGCCTAGAGCCATAGTAGAAGATTTATCACAACCGCGGCACGGGGAGGCACGCATGGTCCAAGAAAGAGCTGCACAAGGACAGAGGATTCAACATGGATGGGCTCCGGGTGGAATGGAAGCTCGTAGATAGGCCGGGTTCCACTAGTGGCGGACCTAGGATTTTTAGGATAGGTAATCGGACTTCAGAGCTAGGTTGCTCGGATATGTCGATACTGATATGCCGATACCGTAACACTCTTTTTCCCCCTAAAACACTGATACAACAATGCGTGTGTATATATATACATAATAAAAATATGAAGAATATAGAAATTAATGATTTCTTTTGAGGAAATTGGTGACATAAGGCGAGCATAATGGCATGAATTAAACAATAAATTATAGAGATTAATGATAATTACATGCATCGTTGGTCATGCCCTTTTTGCTCTTTTCTCTATCGGCAAGAACCACCATCTAAGAAGCTGTATGTTCCTTCCATGGAACATAAGATAGCAAAAATTAGCATGTAAACATATTCAACAAGGGTCCAACTAACTACCTATTGTCCAAGACAAAGATTGTATTTTTATATAGCATCCATTAGAAAGAATGAAAAAAAAGCAAAGGCTAGACTCCATAAAGAACTGAAGCCAGATTACAGCAGAGTAGAGAGGAGCGGAGTAAGAAAGAAAACAAGTGGAGTGGGCGTAACACACCTAGATATGGAGAGAGTACGATGACGATGAGTTGAAGGCGCTGCTCCCTTCTCAATGCCGCGCTCCCTCTCGGTCGTCGTGGTGCTCCTTTCCTACCACCGCTCCCTATCTCCTTATTAGTGGCATCGCCTATCTTCTCACCCGTTGTGTTGCGTGCTTGCCTTGCACCCCACACCACATCACGTATGCTTGCTGTCATGTGGCAACACCGTGTCCACCGACTGTCGCTTGCCTCCGTAGCTCACACCACCGCCTGCTTGCCACTCGGAGGTCGGAGCTGCCCCCCACATAGATAGCCATAGGATGAGAGAGAGAACAGAAATTAGGGTTTCATTTCTATCTTTGCCTCTTTGGGCCTGTATGAGAAGGGCTGAGGTGGAAAGGGAAATGAGCCTAATGTGTTACATAAGCCTTGCGAGATATGGGGGAGTGTGAGCTGAATTTATTTGTGTTTATAAATATATAGTTGTGGTCTAACGAACAACATATATACCTAATATATCTATTATGTACCTTGTATTTTGCAGAAAAATTTAGGTATTCAATTGAACACCTCTAACACACTGTGAGTTCACCTTTACTCCACCTATCAGCAGGATAGGTTGGTGAGATGACAGATGAAGCACCATCAACTCTCTAGGAGAGGGTGGTGAAACTACCACCACAAACTTCTTTTTTTTTAAATAATAGAAATCAACGTAGTAGTGCCCTTGCCAAGCTTTGCTCTCATCATGTCGGGATCCCGGATTTCTGAATCCGGACCCTCTGTGTATTACAGCACTAGTCCCAGATCAAAGCTAGCGCACACAGTCAAACAGTGATGAATATATAACCAACAACGTTTTATTACAATAATAGAGAGTACAGACCAAAATGCCTCTTTATTACAAATGAGGTTTCAAGACCTCGCAACACACGAAACACAGCGGAAGCAAAATAAACTCTAGCGAAGACCCATCAATACGCCACAGGCAATTGAGTGGGGAATCGCAACCTAACACTCCGGAAAGCCTTCATCGAAACTATACGCGCCATTGTCGAAGTTTCCTTCTTGAGCTTCATAGTCCTCTGGGTATTATTTTTGAGTGTAGTATGTGAGTACATAAAGTACTCTGCAAGTCTTGGGAAAATGCAATAGATGCAAGGTTTAACAAAAAATGGTTATATGGTTCTTTTGCACAAAGCAATATTTTATTTCAAATACCATTAAATATTTTTGAAGGCATCAATTTAAATAAGGTAATTGTTTTAACAGAATCTATTAAATTGCATAGTGAAGGTTCCAACCACCAACACTAAATCACTGGCTCTAACTGCCAAGGTTCAAGAAAACGGGTACATCCACCCACACTGGCTACATCCGCCAGGACAACTCTGGGAGTTCCAACCAATCCCGGTTCCCAAAACTTTTATTTTAAAACCAAAACCAATGATCTACCATGTGAATGCATTCCTTGCCCGCCCTTGACCGTGGGCACAGCTATTCGAATAGTTTTACACTCTGCAGAGGTTGTACAATTTTACCCACAAGAAACAAGTTATCTTAATAGCCAACATGCTTCCGTAGGCATGAGACCCAGATAATTTATCACAAAGTCTTTACCTTACTCTAGTCTAGCTAGTCACCACCCGCTGAGGTTTCACCGCTGAAAGGGTTGAATCCACGCAGACAGAAGCCCCCTCTTGCGCCATATGAGTACAATAAATCCCTGTCCCTCACTGTGAATAACCAGTAAATCCCTGGCTCTCACTTTCCACTGGTGGTACCTAAACTAGACTATTGTAATTTATTCAGCTAGGTCGTATCCATATAGACATGTGATTGTACGGTAGTGCTCAGTTTGGACAATCACAAGAGTCAGTCCTTAATTGATTAAGGCGGAACATACACATTACAGGTCCTTAATTGACTCAGTTAGGCGTTGTCGACCGCGTCGTACCGTGCCAGCCCTTGGCAGGCTTGCCACGCTGCCCGCACAGTCATCCTCGCCTCCGGTAGGACTCTGTTGCCCTACACCGCCTCGTGTGAATGCGAGCACCGCCCTCCGCTCCCATGCACATCCATGTTGTCGAGTTGTAGCAAGTGGATACTATCAGATCGGACGCCCTAGGGTCCAACCGGGTTTCACTACTTGGGCCACATTTCCCCCTCCCACATTGGTTGTGCACTTCTGCAATCAGGAGGTCCTCTAAGGAGATGTTAGGCGTCTGAGCTCTGATACCAATGTTAGATCGGACTCCCTGGGGTCTAACCTGGTTTCACTACACGGGCCACAGGACCAAGTGGGCTGGGCACCTAATCCAATGGGCTATGGGCCTGTTCTTTTTGGCTGGAGCTTATGGCTTTTAGCTGCGGTTTGTGGTTTTTGGGCTTTTTGTGTGAGAGATTACAGAGTAACAAAAACTCATGTGCGTTTTTTGCCGATATAAATGAAGTCAATAAAGTATGTACTACAATTAACTAGTAGACTCTATCTTGAAAAGATACTCTATTTAAAAGCTAGTTACTGTAGAAAAGCCGAAAAATAGCTTTTAAAAGCTGAAAAGAACAGGGCCTATACTTGTGCAAACCCCTTTAAGAAACAATCTTATAAGTGACATCAGGCCCTATCCCTCAAAAGACTAGTTCAATAGGTGAAAGCTCGTTCACACTTATAAATTATTGTAGGATCGGAAATGGCAACAGAGGGGGGCGGTGAATGGTGCCTCTTAAAATTTGCCCCCAAAGTATTCTCAAGGATCTCTCCTCTCCGATAGCTACAGAAGCTACGAAGAAGGGGGAATCATGCTTACCGGCGATAGAGACTCAAAGACCAACCAAGAAACAGAGAGCTAAAACCATATGGAAAAAGATCATCAAAGAAAATGGAGAGAACATAGCACTTGTCTGCAAGAGGTCGGTCAAACCGCAGGCCTGTGGCCGGTCAGACCGCCGGCTTGAAACCGGTCTGACCGCCAGCCTAACTCAGGTCTGACCACTATGCCTTAGCCGGTCTGACCACCAGAGGTCGGCCGGTCTGACCGCTAGGGTTAGCGGTCTGACTGCCATCTAAAGTCCGGGCTGACCTCCATCTAAAATCTGGTCTGACCGGATGCAATTTTTGCGAAGGCAAACAGAGACTACAAGAACGGCAGACTGCACAGTAAAAACTGAAAGTGCAGATTTCAGGCAATTTGTTGAATTGCAGCTGTTCTCCTCTGGCTAAAGGGTCCAACCTTGATCTAAACTATCACTAGACCATAAGAATAAAAGAAAGCATATCAAAAGAGCAAGATATCACAATCTGAGAAGAAATATGAAAACAGACATGGGAAGAGACTGATTTCCAAATTTCTTGCTAAACTTGTAACTTTTCTCCATAAAACTTGGAAACCATCAAAGCAATGATCTCACACCACTGAAGCACACACCTAGAACAAACATTTCTCAGAGAATCCAAGAATCCAAGCATGCTCTGACATCAAACCCTAGAAATACAAAAACAGAGGAAAGTTCATGCTTAGCTCAGAAAAGAAAGTATTCATTGATTCTAGCTTTTGCTCTTGGGAATTGAATGACAAATGGTCTTGAGGTTTTCCCATCACAGAGCAATTCGATTTGCAGCTAATCAACCAAGGAATCAATCAAACTAAAAAAGAAACAGAGAAATGACTGAAACTGACAACAGGAAGTAAATGCAATCCAACAACTCTCCTCCTCATATTGATTCAATCTCATGAATGCTTACAAAGGAATGATTACATAGCTGCTACAACCCACTCACTACATCCCCATACACAGTTGGTAAATGGGAAGAACACACTACACACGCAGAGCACACACCCACTGCTCAGCTCACATCTTCTTCACTCTCTTGAGCTCTCACTATAGGGATGCCCTGCACTACTACCTCCTTCTCCTCTTTTGAAGGCAAGACTTCACCCTCATATGGAAATTCAAGAAGTGGCATACCAAGCCCACTCCAAGACCACATGTACACATGAGGCAAGAAGTCAACACAACCTTTTGGAGGGAAAAACCAGCCTCCAAACCATGGCTTGAGTCAAATCTCTAATTTGCCCCTCAAGCGCCTTCCCGGAAGCTTCCCGCGTCTGATACCTCAATCGTCTGGACCTCGACTCCTCCCTGAGTCTTGTCCCAGTTCACCTTGTTGTACACGACCGCACCCAGCATCCTGACCGTCTGGACCTCAACTCCTCCCTAAGCCTAGTCCCAATCCTCTCGCCGATGCTCGTCGTGTCCACCCGACACCGACCGAGACCTCCGACTCCACCTGAGTCTAGTCCTGGTCTGTTCCGTCACGCACGACCGCAACCGACCTCCAAACCGTCTGGACCTCTGACTCCTCCCTGAGCCTAGTCTCGGTTCTCTCGTCGTCTCCCGTCGTGTCCTTCACCGGTAGCTCTAGCTCCGTTTCCTTGTCTCCCGACTCGTAACCACCTCACCAGCCTCGATCATTTTCGGCATCACCGACCGTCCGGACCTCAACACCTCCTGTGCCTAGTCCCGGTCCTCCTCGCCTCACCATGATCTAGCTCTGAAATCCTGCAGTCGCACAGACAAGCAAACTGTCACATAGCACCGCACGAAACAACATATCAACAATAGCATAAATGAAAGGTACTCAACCCTAGAATACCCGAAACAAACTCAAACTCACTAACACAACCGTCAATTATTCATCACAAACATGGGGATACCTCCACATGGCCTCCCAGTTATGTTTTTTTTCTATAATCTATGTGGGATTAAATCCAACACAACAGATACAAATCTTAGAAGCAAAAGTGGCAAATTCGACAGTGACAAACATGATGTAGGATTTTTCGTGTCGTGTCGTGGCTGGCTGGCTGCTGCTGTGGTTTGGAGATGTGCTTCGGCCATAGGACAACATTTTCTCGGTTTCATCCCATATGGATTGGGCCAAAATCCAAGCTAATAAAAAAATCCTGAAGTAGTAAGAAACACACTCGGTAGTTTATTAAACGAACAAGCAAGCAGTTTATTATTACCTATAGTAAAATGCTCACGCACCTCGAAGAATAAATGTAGTAAAATGCTCCAGCACAATATAAGAAACAGTAAGATATCCTTGAAAAATATTAATATAT
This sequence comes from Bonia amplexicaulis, assembly GCA_036346245.1. Classification (NCBI taxonomy): domain Eukaryota; kingdom Viridiplantae; phylum Streptophyta; class Magnoliopsida; order Poales; family Poaceae; genus Bonia; species Bonia amplexicaulis. The sequence continues at coordinate 146,548 of JAYGGG010000156.1, read as the reverse complement.
CCACGTCGCATATTTTTATTCGAGAAAGTGTACATTAATCATCAGGATTCAAAGAATGCGTTTTTAATTGCAAAGATTTCGGCAGAAACATCTCGCATTCCTGGTCGATCTTTCGGTGATTCCATGGAACACACGAGAGCAACTTCAACCAACGGCATCACATAGCTCTGCATTAATACTGTTGCACATGCATGGTGCTCCTCGTGGGTCATATGGGGATCCAAAACCTCTTGAAGTCTATCTGGAAATGCTGAGCTCACAAGCTTGTGAAGGCTCAAGCCATCGGTGAACATTTCATCAGTTGGTCTCTTCCCTGTGAGCATTTCTAGCAGCAAAACTCCAAAGCTATAGACATCACATCCAGTTGAGATTTTGTATCCCATTCCATACTCTGTAAAGCAAATATTGCTTGTTAGCATAGGAGAAACCAATAAGCAATGGAGAAGAAAGTTGAACTCACCAGGTGCGATATATCCAATTGTTCCTACCACAGCAACCAAACCATCCGGACATGAAGAGAGAAACTTTGCTGACCCAAAATCACCAACTCGTGCAGTCATGTCGTAGTCCAAAAGAACGTTGCTTGGCTTCAAATCACAGTGGATTAGAGGGGGCGTCAGCTGGTTGTGCATGTAGTCCAAAGCACAAGCCACATCCATTGCTATTCTTATTCTCTGGCCCAAGCTCAGGCCTCTCTTGGGGCTATTTTGGTGTAGCTTTGGGTGCACCCACATGTCCAAGCTTCCGTTGGCCATGAACTCAAAAACAATAGCTTTGAACTCGTTGTTCTCTAAATCAACCGTCGAGCATAAGGTGACAGCTTTAACTAGATTGCGATGGCGGGTGTTTCTTAGCACCTCGCACTCAGTAAGAAAGCTGTCGTGCGCACCGTGCTCGTCGAGATGGAACAATTTGATGGCGACTAGGTCTGTGTCAAACTCGAACCTGCCAATGTAGACTGAACCGGTGCGACTTGAGCTGATCTTGTTGACTGGAGAGAACCAATTTGTAGCCTTAAGGATGTCACCATATGAAACCTTCTTCATCATCTCCTTGTAGCATGGAGTTGTCTGTGCTTGCCTTTTCTTCAGAAGAGTGACCATACAGCTTAAGAATGAGAATAAGGCGATAGTAATTGGTGGAATTACTATTAGCAACAAGCGTGCATTCTTCTTACTTTTAACAGCTGATGTGGTGGGGCACATTGGGAATTCAATTATGAAGGTGTATTTGAAGGTGGATGCACTTGCACACAGCCTTATGTTGCCATCCAAGGTTACGGCGCTACTACTATTCTGAAAGATGCCACCGGTTGGAATCGGCCCTTCAAAGTAGTTGTTGGAAAGATCAAGTTGCACCAAAAAAATGAAGTTCCCAAAGAACTCTGGAATTTGTCCAACAAAGTTGTTTTGAGAAAGATCAATTTGCTCGATGGACTTCAGGTTACTGAAAGACTGAGGTATGCTTCCATTAAGCATGTTTCTTTTTGAGTTGAGAGACGTTAGAGCAACACATCGGCCAAGTGAAGGAGGAATTTCACCAGATAGTTTGTTGAAGGATATATCGAGACGGATAAGATTGATCAATGCACCAATTTGTGGAGGTATTGAACCTGTAAGGTAGTTCTTTGACAAGTCCAAAGCCAAGGAAAGGGAGGTGCCATTGAGGAGTTGACTTGGTATGGATCCATGGAAGCTGTTCATAGACAAGTTAAGCATAGCCAATTGCTTGCAGTTTCCTAAACTTGCATGTATTTTTCCACTCAATTTGTTGTTGTCTAGTTGAAGCTTGCTCAATAGAGAAAGATTTCCTATTGTAGATGGGATCTGACCTGACAATCTGTTCCCTGATAGGGTTAGGACAATTAGCTGGCTTAGACTCCCAATAACAGAAGGGATTCCCCCCGAGAGAAAGTTTTGGTCCATAGCAAACATCTGGAGATTTCGAAGGTTGCCTATCTCAACTGGTATTGTGCCTACGATTTGGTTACGTCCAAGCGATATACTTTGCAAACTTGTGGATAGATTGCCAACTGATCTAGGCAGACTTCCATTCAGGCTATTCCCATCCATTGCCAGTATTTTTAGTTTGGTGCACTTGGTGAGAGAGGTTAGGAATGCCCAATCTTGAGCTTCTAGGGAGTTACCTGACATGGACAACATTGCAAGGTTTGGTAATGAGTTGCCGATGCTAGATGGTATTGGCCCAACGAGGCTATTCTGGCTTAAGTCAAAGATTCTGAGTGATGAGATGTTACAAAGTTTGGCTGGGACGTGCCCTGATAGGTTATTGTAACTTAAACTCAGCACACTAAGGTTCTGAATATTACTCAAACTCTCTGGAATTGATCCTGCTAAGTTGTTCATAGAAAGCATTATGCGAGTGAGGGAAGAAACATTTCCTAGTGATGGAGGTATGCTTCCAGAAAGCATATTTAGCGCAAGGTTAAGAATTTGGAGGGCTGACATCTTATAGAAATCTGGAATAGGCCCAGAAAAAAAATTATTCCCAAGATCTACAACGACCAGTTCAGATGAGCCGTTGAACAAATTAATAGGGATTATTCCAGAGAAGCTGTTGCTTGTCAGGTTTAAAACTCTGAGTGACGAGCTAGTTGCCAATGAATGAGGGATGGCACCTTCAAGCTTGTTACTTGCAAGCATTAGAAATTGTAGGTGCCGTAGCGTGCCTAATTCCTCAGGTAAGGTCCCATACACTTGATTATTTCCAATATCCATTCGTGCTAGTGATGTAAGATTAGCTATGGAAGGAGATAATTTACCACTGAGCTGTGCAGAGTTTAAGTCTAGTGAGACTACACGAGGTGGAAGAATCATACCACAAGTGACCCCTGTCCAGCTGCAGAAGTCGAGCGAGTCGTTGCGCCACGAGCGCAGGACGCCGAGGGGGTCGTTGGTGATGCCGGACTGGAAGGAGAGGAGGGCTTGCCGGTCGATCTCTGATACGTTGATCGATTGTGCAGCTGAGAGTGCTATTGTGTAGGATGATATGAACATGAGTAGATGACAAAAGAGAATGAAGGTATGGTGTGGAGAAAGAGAGAGAGTTGAAGGACAGAGAACTGCAGGAGCCATCTCTATGCTACTGAAGTGTATGGTGTGCCTCCCAAAGTTTGTTCTTTGAAAAGTGCCTCCTAAAGAGGAACTCAAAGCATACTCCACTACGTCAATTGACTTGGTGCTGACTTGCTCAGACATACCCCATTACGTCGCAGTCCAGCGTTACGTCTTATGCACAACAAGTGGAGAAATACCATGGTAAAGCGACAAAGGCGTGGGAAGAAATAACGTGCGCAGAGACTGGTCCATGGAGCTATGCTAGTGTTACTGCTTAGTGCTTACTAGTTACTACTACCAGACAGGTTGAGTTACGGGGAGAAATGGAGAGAGTTGACGAGACGAGAACTGCGAAAGCCATGCCTGAAGCTTCTGCTGAAATATCAGTGGAGAAGAGCTGCAAGCACTCTTGTTCCTGGAGCTGCAAGCACTCTTGTTCCTGAAGCTTCTTCTGGAATATCAGTGGAGCAGACCTTGACTCGATGCTGGCGAAAAGTAGACGGAGGGGAGATCTTGACTCGATGCTGGCGAAAAGTAGACGGAGGGGAGACCTTGACTCGATGCTGCAGTTGGTCGGCGTGCTATCTAACTGAAATGGTAGCATTGAGCTAGATTTGCCCGGACAGTCTTGAAAATGCATGCCCGACGAAGCAGTATGGTTGACTGACAGAAGCCGAACTGTGTTGCACATAACAAGGGTTAACCAGAGCCCAGAGGAGAAAGACGATAAAACCCAAGGAGCTCTTTGTTTGGATGCAAATGGTCGGTCTCAGATTTGTCGATGGGCTGTGCAGCCGAGAGCATGAGACTGTAGTACGGTGTGGAGAAAGGGGGTAATTGAGGGCTGCAGGTTCCATGTCTCTATGCTAATGCCGTGTATCTTGTGCACGTTCCTTCTTCGAATGACGCATCACCTGCCGTCTATCTTGACTGTCCTGTACTCCTGTGTCGCAGTCCAGCGTTAGGATGAATAACAAGTGGATGAGGAACCTCCGAACAGAAAATACAAGTTTAGATTAATATACATACATACATACATACATACATACATACATACATACATACATACATACATACATAGAGAGAGAGGAAAATACAAGTGTTTCAGGTACCTCGGTGTCTAAGCACTCAAATTAATATCCGTCGATGTACTTTGAGATTTGCAACGTTTGACGTGAGTATCTTCATAGACCCTTAAAAAGTACATTTGAGATATCAAACTCCAAAAAAATTAAATTTAACTTCAGTTTAATTAGTTTGAGCTAGTTTCGTGGTATATAATCACTGTAGTCACAATAAATTCAAAAGTAGCTCAAATTGAGTATAAAACTCATTTACCATAATTTCATGTCGATCATACATGGCTATCGAATGATTCATTGTGTGGGTGCCTAGACACCTAAGTGCCTTATGTAGTTTACCCCTCTCTCTTATTAATCAAGAGAGAAAAAAGAGATCTCTGATAATATTTTGTGGGATCAGATTATAATGGTATGGATTAATCATATATAGTATTACAACTATTACAATTATATAACAAATACAACTACACTTGCCAAATTCAAGATTTTTATTTTATTTTTAATTTGAAATCGAATTATTGGCTCGCCTCAAGATATTTAGATGGGGAACTTTTAATATTCCCATTTGCTTTTGTTTTAATTAATTTTTGGATTTTCATTGCCGATTTTATTTTGTGTTGAGTTGTATTCAAACATTGAATTTCAGTTAGAATTTAAGACTAGTTCTGAAATTGGTTATAATTTATATTTTACATTATCATGATTATTCCAAGTTTTAAACTAGCTTACCTGACCATAATTCCTTTGTTTCTTTAGATTCTATTTAATTGAGTTTGATATGGATTTACATCTTTCAGATTTTGATTTCATACTCCTTTGCTTCATATTTCCCATTTCTTTTGTTAACATGATTATTGGTTACACATGGGATTATTTCCCCATATACTAATTTCCATGTCACAAAACTCGAAAGGTTTCAAATAAATATTCAAAAGGAATCAGAATGCCAACAAATGCAAGAAAAAGTTTTAAATATTTCAAAATTTTGGACACCTGAACTTTTGGGATGTTACACGCACGCTCCGTCCCCCACCCTTCGGACGGTCGTCGATGAAGTCGGTGGCGGGACGAAGTCTTGAAAGCACATGCTCCGTTCCCTACCCTTCGGACAGGCCTTGACGAAGTCGGCAGCGGGACGGAATCTTGAAAGCGCATGCTCTGTCCCCTACCCTTCAGATAGGCGTTTATGAAGTCGGTGGAGGGATGAAGTCGGTGGAGTAACGAAGTCTTGAAAGTGAGCGCTTTGTCCATCACCCTTCGAACGGGACATGAAGTCAGTGGCAGGACGAAGTCTTAAAAGTGTGCACTTCGTCCCCCACCCTTCAATCCGTAGGAGACGGTAGTTGTCCTTCGGGCATGCCTTGTTAAGGTTTGTGAAGTCGGCGCACATGCGCCACGCGCCACTAGCCTTCTTGACTAGCACTGGATTAGCAAGCCATTTTGGGTAGTGCACTTCATGGATGACGCTGGGAGTAGTTTAGCGGCCTCCGTCTTAGCGGCTTGCTGGCGCTTGAGGGACATGCACCTTAGCTTTTGTTTAACCGACTTGGCATCAAAGTGTACCGTGAGGCTATGCTCGACGATGGAGCAGTCTACAAAGGACCATGATGTCAGCCAGTGACCACGCGAAGACATCCACATTACTACAAAGGACCTGAAGGAGTTGCTGCTCGACCTCTGGGTGAGACCCCACCGATGGAGACTTGCTGAGAGGCGTTCGTGTCATGAAAGGGGACCCTTTTGATCTCGCCACATGGCCTGGGCTTAGACGTCCACCCCAGAGCTGAAGGTATGGGTTTGGTGAGGGTCTCACTAACGGCGTGCACCTTACAGAGGGGACCTCACGCGCTGAACTCTATCTGATGAGTAAGATCTTGGTCTCCAAACATGTTGACTTTCCCCTATGGACCCGACAGCTTCATGCACAAGAAGTTATGATGCAGGTCCACTCCAAAAGCGTTGAGTGTCGTCCTTCCAAGTATGGCATTGTACTGGTAGGGAAGATCGACAACGTTGAAGGTTATGTCCTCGCTCTCGCTTGGCTGTCCTATTCGAAAGACACTTGGAGTTGTACCTGGCCCATGGCCTGTAGAAGTTGGCCCCCGAAGTCCTAGAGTGGGACACATGGAGGCGCGAGTCTACTCCGGGGGATGCCCATCTGGTCAAAGGCGTTGGCAAGCAAGATGTCCATACAGATGCCTCCATTGACCCATATGCACTTGATGTCACATCCTGCCATACTGGCCTGGACCACCAAGGGATCTTGGTGAGGGAAGTTGACCCCCGTCGCATTTGCCATCATGAAAGTGATGTTAGCCTGCCCCTAGGCCAGGGGCATTTGTGCGGGATATGCGGCGACATGGTGTAGCCAACGGGCGTAGGCCTTTCGCTACCATTCGAATGAAAATTTTAATGATGAACCACCTGTGATAACATTGATTACTCAGCGTGGTCCATTGTTGGGGGCTTGTATGCGCAAAGCGGTGGGGCAGATTGGACTAGCTGGCCCTCCGGGGGCTGCTTCACATGTGCCACCACCAACGCTCTTGCCTCGAGGGCTTTGTCCTTGACAATGCATTGCGATGGTCAGGCAGCAGAGTAAGATGGTTGCCGCGAACATGCACCTCACACCACAACCCTTGCTGTCATTCATTGTTATAACCCCATCCACCATCTCCACGACTGTGTCCCCTTCCGTGACTACGGCCTCTACTGTTGTGCCCTTGGCTAGCCGAGGTGTTGTTGCTATTGCCACCACCCTCGATGTCGAAGATGTATTTGGGCCATTGGCCATTCCGCCGCTTACACCTGGAGCCATCCTTCGAAGGATCAGGCACTTGCTTTGACTCGGAAGCATCGCCCCAGCATTGCTGCACATCTTGTTTCGCTCTTGCATACTTCTCCATCTTGTTGAAGAGTTTTGTGATTGTTATTATGGGCTTGCGCACATTATATTCGGCCAACAGCCCTAGATGAAGACCTCGTATTGCTGCATTGACGATGATGGTCTTGTTTACATCCTTGACTTGGTAGTGGACTTTAGTGAATCGCTTGAAATACTCCCAGCGCTTCTCAAAGATTTCTGCTTGATGGTGAAAAGCTGGTCTGCGTGTTGGTGATATGCCCTAGAGGCAACATGGAGATGTTGAATATATCACATACTATGTTTATGATACATTGCTTTGTTCCTTGAAATAGACATTTTCATTATTGATCAATGAGTATGTGACTTATTCATGGCTCTTAATGCAAAATGTTGCTATTTCTAAATGATCCCTGATCAAATTTCATATGAGGAACAAATATGATTCAAAGATCAGCATATGTATATGTATTGATTGATGATCATGTCTCATAGATCATGGTATGGAGATACCAAATCAATAATATGGACATGTGTTAGTGAACATACGTTGGATAGACCCGCATGAGACACTGCAGAGATTCCATGTGTCATCGGTTGGTCTCAAGTAGTGTTTATGTGGAATCCTTAGACTTGAGATCATCATGGTTCCCAGCATGCGTAGTAGCTTATTTTGGGACTACTAAACACTACTCCGTGGCGGGTAGTCATAAAAGTAGTCTTTGGGTTTGCCATGAAACATGTAGTGGGATGTGAATGATCAAGATAGAATTTGCCCCTCCTTATGGGAGAGATATCTGGGCCCTCGATGTAATGGATTATGAAAGTGCATGGCCATGCCAAGGTGATTGAGGAGTCAATCACGAGTTTATAATCCATCACGGAATCGAGAGAGTGATTGAGCTATTAAGAGGATGACACAGTCTCGCCTTGAGCTTAATCTATATCGTGAGGCAAAGGGATTAGTACATGAGAACATTACGAGGTTCGTAGATATGATCTTTACGTATACATTGGAGTTAATATGTCTTACTAGAGACCGCTATTAACGGGTGACCGGAAAGGTGTTTCGGGTCGCGACCAAGTATACGTGAACCTCTGTCGCACACTTAACGGGTTGGAACACTAATTCGAATGTGATTCGGATGTAGGCTCAATTCGGATAGAGATCCGGATAGACTCCTATTGGGCCTCGTTCGCGAGGCCCAAGTGAGGAGGTCTATATATATGGGCGAGGGGCCGAGGGGTTGCATCGATAATCCCGAGCTAAACCCGCCGCCACCGCTGAGCCAAACCCTAGTTGCTCATGAGTCTTTGGTACACTCGCGATCGGCGTTCCGGCCGGACGTGTGGATACGGTGGAGGCGCTGCGTTGCGGCGTTGATCGGCATCAACAACCTCTGATTGGATCGCTCGTGGTGTGGTTGATCGCGTGGAGGAGACGATCGGTTCGGGACGATCGGCTACTTCCACTACTACCTCGACAGCGTGGTTGGATCGCTCCAACTCTTCTTCATTGCTGCGCGTCTAGTGGTAACGATCCATGATCCCTCCTTAAGCATGATGTCCTTGTGCGCGGTAGAAAAGTTTTGTTTTCTGCTTGCGTAGCCTACGCGCGATCCATTACTGCGTCCACCCGTTCGGTGTAATTTCCTTGGACTTCGGTAGCAATGCTAACTCGAATAAACTTTAGTAGATTCATTATTCTCAAACGTGGTCCTTTACAATGGGGGTCTAACCCTCAATATATAGTTCCCTGTCCACCTCATGGCTGGACAAGAGGTCCTAAACCAACTCCAACTCATCCCTACATGTATTTGGAAACAAACTCACACAAAAGGAAAAACCTAAAATTAAGCCATCGTAATGTTTCGGTCATAACTTTTTATCCCTGAAATTATCTTTCCAACGAGTATAAGAACACACGAATCGGACTCCGTTTGTGAAAGTTATGGCCTTTTAGTAACTTTTGTCAGTTGTCCCGAACCGAATCGAATTGAATTACGAGTTGAATCCGAGTTTGAATTGGATTGAGCACTTGGGAGGTCTGAATTTGGCTTGAAAATCTTATCCAAAACTTGTAGTTTAAGTTCTTGTGCTCCTCCCTTTTGCTCTCCCAAGTCTTCACATGAATCATACCTAAAGAATACATAAAACAATAGCATGAGGTAGTATTGCAAGTTCATCATCAATTAAAAGAAACTCCTTAAGAAACAAATTCACCTGATAATATTTAATGCGGCTTAATACTTCTTTCCAGTAAAATAATGTATTTAACGAAAGCGCTAAGCTTGTGCGTATCCGCATCATCCTCCCTTCTTCAAGAAAAGCCGTCCTCGCTTTTGGTAACTAATTATACTAAGCAAAGAATACAACGATATGCATGGTATATATATTTGTCATCAACTCTTCTTTGCTTAGCATATCAAGAACATCCAAGGCGTAGTAGATAAAAAGAACAACACATATGCATGGTATATGTATGAATCAATTGTTGTGTTATTCGCATTGTTTTGCACAAAATAAGTAACACAACTACAATCATAGGATGTATTTGATATATACATTGTGGTACCTTCATTCACATCATTCTCCCTCCCATGAAAAAAAGTCGTCCTCGACTTTGCTAGGCACATAGACAAGTCATTAATGGGCCAAACCAAATTAAGTTGTTCAAATATGGGGGAGAAAATTTTTAGTTCCTTTCATGCTTCAACTGCGCTACTCTGATTATTTGTACATGATTGTACATTAAAGGATGAATAAGTAGGCTTAAGAAATCTTTTGAAACATGCAGCATTGTTGTTGAAACTCATCTCATTGTGATCATGATATGGCACAGAAGATTGTTTATCCAAAATATGCAATTTCAATTCAGCAAACTTATCACATGTAATGCATATTCGGTAAACATAAAACTTATCATCTATATCATAATTTCCAATCAAATTGAACTTATATGTATATGCATAGGTACTAACTAGTGATTTTAAACATGAAATTTTAGCAACATTCTCAATCACACTAGATAGTTCTTTAGGATTATCAAACATGATATAATATAAAGAATCATCAGGAGATATTCTCGTAAGAACTTCCTTATGAGTAATCAATTTCACATTATGTAAATTGAGCAAATAATTTTCAGAACATGGAATTTTCATTCGTATATATGAGTTCTCACAAGTACTCATCGTTTCACAATTAATTTCAGTGCCAATATTGTTACCTTTATTGTTCTCCTCAGTTGATGTAGGTGTTGTAGGTATTAAATCATCATGATGTAACAACGGTTCAGCAAGTACTTCATCTTTAACTATGATTATCTCCTCATCGTTTATCTCCAATGGTGCCAGTTGTTGAACATTTGACTCCTCTTCTTTAATATCAACCTGCACAATGTGAGAAACAACACTAGAAGTAGATATTAATGTGTTAGTTTCAAAATCAACCTCACTTTGTCCATCTTCTATTTCTCTCTTTTCTTTTGGTGTATCTCTCGCACTCTCAGTTTGGATGCTCTCAAACTCACATATGGTGGAATCACACAGCTCGCTCTTTTTAACACTCTCACTCAATTTGGCTATGTGGCTCTCATTCTCACATAGGTTTTGTTGCATCTCAATTGTTGTATGTATCATTGGTGCAGCATAAGTTGTCTCCTTTACCGAAGGGAAAGTCCCATGCTCGGTCATCTTCTCATGTGTCACACTAGTGGAACCATAAGAGCTGAAGTATGGACAAGGATTGAGCCGTGATGTACGTTTCTCCATAAGTCTCTTCTCCTGTATAATAGCATAATTCACAAGATCTTGCATGCCACTAAAATATTTATGTTGAAGTGCGTGGCGATCTCGTAATTCAAGCCACCCCTAAAGTATGCCTTCTCCTTGATGGACTAGTGACACCGCACGACGCATTGCATCTTGCGTTCAAAATAGTAATCTTGGACAGTATTACTCCCTTGTGTGATATTCTCCAGATAGTGAAGCAATTCCTGCGCATAATAGGATGGCACAAACTCGCTTCTCATAAACGCCTTCAAATATAACCAAGATTTAATGAGTTATTTTCCAATTAGTTGTTGCCACCAACTATAAGCATAGTCTTCAAACTCCATTGTGGCACGCATCACCTCTTGGTCTTTGGAAAGTTTCTGAAATCTAAACACTTTCTCCATTTGCCATTCCCACTCAAGATACTCCTCCGGATCATCACGCCACGAGAAGGAACAAATCTATCTTTTTGTTGTTGTGGTCGAAGTGCTTGCACAATATCATTCACGATGTTTTTGTGTAACACCTTCATTTGTTGATTGAATTCAATATGGAAATCCTGCATATCCGCCTTAAGTTGTACGTGCTTAGCAGTGGTGCCTGAATGCAAATTGGTTAAGGTCTCAAGAGGCTGCTCCAATCTTGAATCGAAAAATCCATGTCTAAGGTAAGACCTTTTTGCGATTTGAGAAAGCGCGCACAAAACCGAGACCATGAGATCGAAAAGATGAACAGATCATTCTCGTGTGAAGAGAATAACTAAGATGGCTTTGAATATGATTCCACACAATACAGCATGTCAAATCATCATAAAATCAAGCAAGAACAACCTCTCAGATCAAGATAGGAAAGAAACAAAACCAAAGAATAGAGGAAGACCCAAACCAAAAATTCTCAGAACCAAGCAAACTCAAATAGAGAAATACACAAAAGTTAGATAAAAGATTGGTGTATTTCTCACTTGAGATGATTGGTTTTTCAGCCACTCCCAGCTCTAAGCCTAGAGGCCATACCCACTCTCTAATCTAACTCCCATGGGAGGGAGGAGGAGTTAGCCACCAAAAGGCTTAGCCAACCTTCTCAAACCCTAGGTCTTGCCTCCTCTCCCCTTTTATAGGCTCATCAATGAACCCAAGACCTAATGGATCCTTCCATTAGGCCAAACTGGGGATAACCCATTAACTCCACCTAACACGTGTTTTACTCACGCATGCTTCTCAAAACAGTTTACAACCATTAACCCATTAGTGAACGAATACTTGATCCACTTCACATTTTCAGTGCATACAAACCTAAACCACTTAGTCCAACGTCGCAGTTTCACACACCGCCACTTTTCCCAGTATTGGGCAATTTACCAAAATGCCCATCTACCGCCTTCCTCGAAGCTTCCCACTTCCTTTGCCACGAAGCTTCGCAAATGCTTCGCCATCTTTCAAGTGGCCCTAATGACTTGTCGTCAAGCCTCTCACGCATCTGGATCTCACCAAATCGTCCTCGCTTGCAAACGACCAAAGTCACTTGTCGCACCATGTGTTTCTCCTTGCGCATGATGGCACCCGGCATCCTCGACCGCATAGGACCCTGGCTCCTTCCTGAGCCTAGTCCCGGTCCACCCCACCATTGCCCATCATGTCCACCACCAGTAGTCTCACTCCGGTTCCTCGTCGTCCCGGCTTGCAACCACCCCACAAGCCTCAGTCATCTTCGGCGTCTCTTTGATTGTTCTGGACCTCAGCACCTCCTGTGCCTAGTCCCGGTCCTTCCACGCCTCACCATGACCTAGCTTCGAAGTCCTGCAATCAACACCAACAAGCAAACCATCACGCAACACCGCACGGTACATAAAGATCATCAATTTGCACAATCAAAATGTGATACGGGGTCGCCCGATCTTCTCGACGTAGGATCGGATACTCACGTGGATTTGATGAACCGTAGTGATCCCGTTGCCAATGCAAGAGTTAGCACTCTATAATTCGCCCAACCTCACGTCTTTGAACTTCACGACCACCAATGAAGTTCTATTGCGCTCCCAATTCCCAGCGGAAAAGGTTGAACAATCTTAATTTCAATGAACTCCCAATTCTCTCAAGTTGGTTTGCCCAACGAAAGAACAAGAGTTTTCTATTATCAAAGTGGTTCCCCTTTACAATGGGGTCTACCCTTAATATATAGTCTCAACCCAAGTCCATTCAACACTAAATTTTCCATATGGTACTATTCATCCCATAAGTATCTTGTGGCGCTCACTGTTCACGGGCTGCATCTTGTAGCGCATCTTGTTCATGGGCCGTCTTGTAGTGGTACTGTTCACGGTGCACTATTCATGGGCTTGTGCTTCCTTGGATGACAGCCACATATTCTTGATCTCCATCCATCGCTAACTCTTCAAACCTGAGCACAAGTAAAACATTGTTTTAGGTAGTATACAATTCTCATTAAAATTAATACCATATTCATTAAGGAGCGATTCACACGAGATTGTAGTTTCTTGGCTCGTGCTCTTGTTATTGGTCCTGTTATTGATGTCTCATTATTATTAGCTTTGGCATTACTAGCGATGTCCTCATCATCCTCCCCTTCTTGAAAAGGAGTCGACCTCGACGCTGTACAATCTTGTCCAAAGAAAGGTGATAGATCAGCAACATTAAATGTAGAACTTACCCCATAGTCATCACCGGGAAGCTCAATCTTGTATGCATTGTCATTGATCTTGGCAAGAACTTTAAAAGGTCCATCACCACGGGGCATCAATTTGGATCTACGCTTCTGCGGAAAGCGATCTTTGCGAAGGTGTACCCACACTAAATCACCTGGTTCAAAAAGCATTTTCTTTCTAGATTTGTTAGCTTTGGAAGCATAAGCACGTACCTTCTTTTCAATTACCTCTTTGGTAGTGGCATGGAGTTTTTTCACAAAATCAGCACGTTTAGAAGCCTCCATATTTGCACGTTCTTGTAGTGGGAGAGGAAGTAAATCAAGGGGCGTGATTGGTTTGAAGCCGTACACCACCTCGAATGGACTCAATTGAGTTGTAGAATGTACCGCCCTGTTATATGCAAACTCCACATGCGGTAGACAATCTTCCCACTCTTTCAAGTTCTTCTTTATCATGGTACGTAGCAACGTTGAAAGTGTGCGGTTCACGACCTCCGTTTGCCCATCTGTTTGTGGGTGACAAGTTGTTGAAAACAACAACTTTGTCCCAAGCTTGGCCCACAAAGTCTTCCAAAAGTAGCTCATGAACTTGACGTCGCGATCTGAAACAATGGTTCTTGGTATTCCATGCAATCTCACAATTTCCCTGAAAAACAAATCGGCTACATGCGACGCATCGTCGCTCTTATGACAGGGAATAAAATGTGCCATTTTAGAGAACCTATCCACAACAACAAAGATTGAATCCCTTCCCCTCTTGGTCCTAGGCAGTCCTAATACAAAATCCATGCTAATATCTTCCCAAGGAGCACTAGGAACAGGAAGTGGAGTATACAAACCATGTGGATTGAGTTTTGACTTCGCCTTATGGCATGTGATGCATCTTTGAACAAACCTCTCGACGTCTCGCCTCATCTTTGGCCAATAGAAGTTATCAGCCAACATCATGTAAGTCTTCTCCCTCCCAAAATGCCCCATCAATCCTCCTGCATGAGATTCCTGCAACAATAACAAACGCACAGAGGAATCCGGAACACATAGCTTATTCATGCGAAAGAGAAAACCATCATGAATATGAAACTTATCCCACCCTTTCCCATCTTTGCAATTAGAATATGGAGCTGCAAATTCATGATCGGAAGCATATAAATCTTTCAAACTTTCCAACCCTGGTACCTTTACTTCCAACTGAGTCAAAAGCACATGTTTTCTAGACAAAGCATCAGCTACCACATTCTCTTTGCCTTTCTTATATTTGATAATGTATGGAAAAGTCTCAATGAATTCTACCCACTTAGCATGTCTACGATTCAATTTCGCTTGGCCCTTTAAATATTTCAAAGATTCATGATCAGAATGTATTATGAATTCCTTAGGCCAAAGATAATGTTGCCAAGTTTCCAACACACGCACAAGAGCATATAGTTCTTTATCATATACAGGATAATTCAATTGTGCACAATGAAGTTTCTCACTGAAATATGCAACAGGTTTTCTTTCTTGCATCAAAACACCACCAATACCTATTCCACTAGCATCACATTCAATCTCAAAAGTTTTTGTGAAATCAGGTAAAGCAAGCAATGGTGCCTCGGTCAAACATTTCTTCAATTCAGTGAAAGCTTTGTCTTGTTTTCTCCCACTCAAAATCACTCCTTTTAGTTAATTCATTTAATGGGGCAACAATGGTGCTAAAATCTTTCCCAAATCGCCGATAGAAACTAGCAAGCCCATGGAAGCTACGAATTTGACTAACATTCACAGGAATTGGCCAATTTCTAATAGCTTCAATTTTAGATTCATCCACTTCAATGCCATGAGCTGAAACAACATAGCCTAGAAACACAACCTTACTAGTGCAAAAAGTACGCTTCTCAAGATTGGCATACAAGCATTCTTTCCTAAGCACTTCTAGCACTTGTTTCATGTGTTCAACATGATCTTCAAACAGCGGCTATATATCAGAATATCATCAAAGTAAACTACCACAAATTTACCAATGAAGTGTCTCAAAACATGGTTCATTAAGCGCATGAATGTACTAGGAGCATTGGACAATCCAAAAGGCATCACTAACCATTCATACAAGCCAAATTTCGTTTTAAAAGCAGTTTTCCATTCATCACCATGTTTCATTCTTATTTGATGGTAGCCACTTCAAAGTCGATCTTAGAAAAATAGTAGAACCACTTAACTCATCAAGCATATCATCTAACCTAGGAATAGGATGACGATAGCGAACAGTTATGTTGTTAATAGCTCTGATCTATGCACATTCTCCAAGTACCATCTTTCTTAGGAACAAGAATAATCGGAACAGCACAAGGACTAAGGCTCTCGCGTCGTACCCTTTGTCCAAAAGTGCTTGCACTTGGCGTTGAATCTCCTTTGTTTCTTCGGATTTGTGCGATGCGGTCGATTGGGAAGAGGTGCTCCGGGACTAAGTCAATTTGATGCTCAATACCTCGAATAGGTGGTAGTCCAATGGTATGTCCTCCGGAAACACGTCGTCATAAACCTGCAAAACTTGAGAAACAGCACTAGGAAGAGATGTTAAATCATTAGTAGAAAGCAATGCATCCTTGTACAGCAACACAAAGTGCATCAAAGCGGGATCATCTTTCATCTCTCTTAGATCAGATTTGGTGGCTATCATGACTAAATTTTTCTCTCCCTCACTCTTGCTTTTACCTCTCGGGTTTGGTTTGTGGCTCTTACTCACCTTTTGTGGAATCACACTCTTTGGTTCTCTCCCTTTCTCACTCTCAACTTGTACTTCAATCTTCTGCACATTATCATTTACAATTTGAGAAGGAGTCGACGGTAGCAGCACCACTTGTTTTTGTTCCACCAAAACTTGTATTGGTTAGTTCTTCCATCATGAATCACAGCACGATCATATTGCCATGGCCTTCCTAGCAGCAAGTGACATCGTCCATAGGCACCACATCACACTCCACCGTATCACGATAAGTGCCAATTTCAAATTCAACATCCACGGTGTATCCCACACTCAATGAACCTTTCTCATGCAACCACTTTGGATCTGATACGGATGTGGGTGTTTCTTGTACTTCAATCCAAGTTTATTGCAAAGCTCCTTGCTAGCCAAATTACGACAACTCCCACCATCAATGATTACCTTGCAAAATTTGCCATCTTTGCTAACTTGAGCTCTTGTATGGAATAAATTGCAGCGCTGTTCTTGGGAAGGCTTTGGTTGCACACTCAACACTGTCGGAGCACACACAAGTATAGGACCAACTCGGGTTCACAATACTCTATGTCTTGCTCCTCCTCATGTGCATCATCATATGTCCCTAAATCAGCATGGTGATCATTCTCTTCTTCACTTGCAGAATCATATTCTCCATTATCTAATATCAACATCGCTTTGTTATTTGGGCAATCCTTTTGCATATGACCACGACCAAGGCATTTGAAGCATTGTATACCGCTACTCTTCGCTGTAGAACCCACGAAGAGGAACACTAGCTGCTGGATTTGATGGCTTCCTTGCACTTGGAGTGGCTTCTTCCTTCTTGCTAGATGATGAGCGAAAGCTTGAACCACCACTTTGAGCTGTTCGTTGGCTTACTTGTGATTTGGAACCATATCTTCCTCCGCTGGTCGGTGTCGTGCAGCAAAGGGCGTTGATCTTGCAAACTTAGCATCCTCTTGCAATTGTCGTTCGCCTTTGTAGCTTGATGCACTAACTCATAAAGATTGGTATAAGGCTGAAAATTGACAATTCTTTTGACTTGATGGTTCAAACCGAGAGGAAGCGTGCCATGGTTTGCTCTTCTTGTTCTTGAACCTTGGCTCGAATCATGGCTAGCTCCATCTCCTTGTAGTACTCCTCCACGAATGTGCTCCTGCTTCATATTCTGCAATTTATCAAATAGATCACGTTTGTAATGATGAGGAACAAAACGGGCTCTCATTTCCCGCTTCATCTCTTGCCATGTTGCAACAGGGTTTCTCCATTCTCAACTCTTTGAGTAATGACTTGTTCCCACCAATCCAAAGCATAACCTTCAAACTCAAGTGATGCCAATGTATCTTTCTCTCATCCGTATAGTGATGCATACGGAATATTTTATCAACCTTCAATTCCCAAGTGAGATACTCCTCGGGATCTGTTCCACCTGCAAACTTGGGCATGGAAAACTTGAGCCTGCCCAATCCATCATCTTCATTGCGTGGGCGACGATAATGGTCATTGTAATGCAAAGCAAAATCACCATCCACTTCCATCGCATGTGCAGCACCACCACGCCCACCACGGCCTCCACCTAGACCCTGACCACGCCCTCCATGGGCTCCTCCTCGTCCTCCTAGCTGTGGTGGGCGCACCACGTTGGCGCCTCTCGGTGTTGCGGTGCAGGAGGTACATGTGCAGCAGCTTCTCCTCCTTGAACACTTGCTTCATCGCCGCCATTGCGAGCTTGTATAAGCCTAGTGAGGGTCCCAATGTCCTCCCGCAATTGGCGCACATTTTCATCAACTTGTATCTCCATATTTTGCATATCCTTGCAATTTGATCAACAAAAGAATCATGCTTCTCGTGGAGTTGATTGAACCCTTGGTGTAGCTCACGTTGAAAGTGTTCATGAGTGCCCCAAATTGATATTGCTTGACGAATGCCCGAGTTTCATTTGTCCCACCACTCTCATCATGGTGTTCTTCTCCACGACATGGTTAGTTATGCAAGAAACAAATAGCTGTGTATATAATAATGCTTTGTGGAAATCACTCAATCTCACTATGTCCTCTCTCCAAGTAAAGTTCTTACCCTTCGAAGTGAATTAAGGCCAATAAAACTTACACCGGTAGAAGTGACAACAACACGGTGGTGATCAAGCGAAATTAAGAGTGTTCACTACTTGCACAACAACGGTTATATGGTGGAGCTTGGCATGAGAGTGTATATCCTAGCAATCTGAAATTCTTGATGTTGTAAAATTAAGTAATAATCCAAGCTAGAATACTTTGCCTAAGTGCTGATCCAAAAGATTTAAGTGAAGTATATGAGCACACACACAAAGATTAATGTGACTCGATGCAAACAAAGGAATGAGCTAGGCAATCTGAAATTAAAGAATAGATAGCTCGTTTAGCACCAAGTACTAGGAGAGCGCTAGCCAATTGCAATGATATGAATGTAAGGGCACGAGATTGCTCAAGAGGTTAAATTACACAATCTGAATTTATGGATTAAGAACTCACCCAAATTCGGCCAATGCTTTTTTTTTCTTTCTTTCTTTCTTTCTTTCTTTCTTTCTTTCCTTCTCTTTTTTTTTTGGCTCAACTTCCTCTTTTTCTTTTCTTTCAAAGGCCAAACTAGGTTTAATTGTTCTTTTGGTTTTGCATAGGTCACAAATATTCAGCAAGGTGTGAAGTACTCAAGAGCAGCCCTAGATGCAATATTCAACACTAGTCTCAAATGATGAAAAGAATATCAGCAAGATTTTTTTTTTGGATTGGACACAAAGATTAGGCTACGCAAATAAACACGAACGATCAGCACCTAAACAAAAATTCTAATGGATCAAAACCTAACAAAACTCACAAAATTAACAGATGCAAAAACTAGGGTTTGGTTAATTTTTTTTTTGTTGCAATTTTCAGTTTAATGGACTATAGGCCGAAAAATAAATCAATCTAAAAGTAAGGGTAAATAATCCTACCGAGTAAACCGCGCTCTGATACCAGATGATACGGGGTCGCCCGATCTTCTCGACGTGGGATCGGATACTCACGTGGATTTGATGAACCGTAGTGATCCCCGTTGCCAATGCAAGAGTTAGCACTCTATAATTCGCCCAACCTCACGTGCTGAACTTCACGACCACCAATGAAGTTCTATTGCGCTCCCAATTCCCAATGAAAAGGTTGAACAATCTTAATTTCAATGAACTCCCAATTCTCTCAAGTTGGTTTGCCCAACGAAAGAACAAGAGTTTTCTATTATCAAAGTGGTTCCCCTTTACAATGGGGTCTACCCTTAATATATAGTCTCAACCCAAGTCCATTCAACACTAAATTTTCCATATGGTACTATTCATCCCGCAAGTCTTGTGGCGCTACTGTTCACGGGCTGTCTTGTAGCGCCTTGTTCATGGGCCGTCTTGTAGTGGTACTGTTCACGGTGCACTATTCATGGGCTTGTGCTTCCTTGGATGACAGCCACATATTCTTGATCTCCATCCATCGCTAACTCTTCAAACACGAGCACAAGTAAAACATTGTTTTAGGTAGTATACAATTCTCATTAAAATTAATACCATATTCATTAAGGAGCAGATTCACCTGAGATTGTAGTTTCTTGGCTCGTGCTCTTGTTATTGGTCCTGTTATTGATGTCTCATTATTATTAGCTTTGGCATTACTAGCGATGTCCTCATCAAAATGTATACACCCAAATTATTGATTCTAATCCTAGAACCAAGCAATAACCATACGTGCACATTAGCAACAAACACCGTAGTCAACAATGACCAGAACATCAATATTTCCAGAGAACAATCTCAACTCATCGACTCGTCTCATATGACTTACGAGTATTTGGATGCTCAAGAAAAAGAGGTACTCAAAGCCCACGAGTTCCTAGCAGAAGCCTACGACCATCGAATAGACTGCTACGACCATCGAGAACACAAACTATGACTTCCACAACATCGCTAAAATCACGCATGCAATGACTACCACAACCGATCGCTATGACCACTGCTCACATCAGCTACGACTATCAATCACTCATGCTACGACCACCACAACCGGGCAGATGCTACGACCATCGACCATCCATGGTCGTTGAGACATTGAAGCTTTCGACTACCTCGTGGCCGTTCTGCCGATTAGACCTATCGACGATCAAGTTGTAAATAGCAAATGCTCTAGTAATCTCATAGAGAGTTGAACTCAAAGACCACGAAGTCGACAGACCAAGAAGCAATCTTTTGCAAACTACTCAAAAACCAAACTCAACCTCCACACATACTCTAATCCAAATGTCAATTACTCATCACATCATGGGTTGATCTCCACATGGTCTCATATTTTTACTAATGGCTTTTGACTATATCGTATGGCTTTTAACTGAAAATAAATAGTATTGGCTGAAAGAAATTGCTTTTAGAAGAAGAGTATGAGTGGTCGAAAAAATAAGGGAGAGATACGTGCACATGACGGGAGCGAGAGGAGTGGGGTGTGTAATACACTTGTGACCCCCCGCCTTATCTCTAGAACAAGACGATAATGAGAGGAGTGTAGAATCCGCTTCGAGAAGATGGGTGTTTGTATTGATTTTTGGCTTTTTTAAGAAGACAAAAGTAGAAACTAATACAAACAGAGCAATAGGCCAATTATTTTCAGGTCATGGTTTATAACTTTCCCTGAATAAACAAATGAGACGGCTTCTTCGCTGTGTTTTCGAAGCAGCTTACCAGGACAACCTTTTTGAGATGGCTTATCAGCATTTGATTCATTCGCACAAGCACCTATGTTAGGACCAAAAGTCATTAATCATAGTTATAAACCATCAACCGTAGTCGAAACGAATCCACATGTATTGGATGCATAAGCAGGGACCTTGCTTGGCTAAATGGCTAGCTTGGTCGCCTGGTTTGGTTGCATTCTTGTGAGTAGAGCTAGGAATTGGGCAGTGCCGTGCCGGCATGGCCCGAGCCCACCGTGCTTCAGGCCGTTTCATGCCTACTGGCTCGGCCCAATCACCCTGCCGTGCCAGGCCCAAGCATGGCCTAAAGCTCACCGTGCTGGCATTCATGCCGTGCCAGCCTAAGCCCAGCCCGAAGTAACTATACACGACGAAGGCGGTGGAAACGATGGTTACGGTGGCCGCCATCTTCATTTCTTTCGTAACAGTCTCGTTAAAAACTAGTTAAAATTGAATTAGTTGCATAAAAACATGGGCACATAAATATTTCAGGGGAAAAGCAATAACATGCATACAATATACTAGTCTTGTGGCATACATGTGTGCTTGCCAAATGTATGCATATACGGAATGTGACCGTATTGTATGTTATTTATTTGTATGGACACTAAGAGTCTACCAGAGAGAGTGTGGAAATGGCAAGTGTACATGTATGACCGAAATGGCAACAGAGGGGGGGTGAATGGTACCTTCAAAAACCGCCCTGAGTATCCACACCTATGCTTCTTCTCCAATAGCTTTGAAAACTGTGAAGACAGAAGATATGAGCTCACTGGAAGTAACAACAACAAGCATAAAACAGATCCAGAGAGAAACAGTACAGAAAAACAGATTCGGACTGATGCATCGCCAGACGACGGCGGTAGTACCGTTGAGCCGAACGGTAATACCGGTTTGTGAACTCGGTCGCTGAGCGGTAGTTCTGTCGAGCCGACCGGTAGTACCGATGTTGAACGAGCGGTAGTACCGCATGAAGAAATCAGGCGACCGCAGAACCAAAAACTGAGAAATTCGCAAGATTCTTGGATTCTTGGCTTAGAAAACTTTGAGGATAGCAAAGAAACAATCTCAGAAGAATTAGCCAAGAACCAATTTCAAGATTCCTCTAGAAAATCAAAGGGGCACACATCCCCTGACTTCTAACTCTAGAAGACAGCAAGAACAGGGAAAAACTGCGTAGGATTTGGGAGAGGAAGGAGATGCTTGATTCTCCCTTCTGTTCTCGAAAATGGAATGCTCAAGTGTTCCCGAAAAACTTCCTAGTTCAAAGCATCAACAACCAACAACTAGAAAAATCAAGAAATCAACAAAAATTGCAAGAAGGAGCAAAAAACGCAGAGAGACAAAGAATGAACTTGAGCACTCAGAACATCTCAAAAACATGATTTCTCAGATAGATTGAGAGGGATGAAGGATTACAAGAGTTGTTACAACTAGTTCATCCCAATCTACGGCCCCATACGCATGTAGGAAATCAAGAACTCAAGAACACACCCAAGAACACAAAAGAGAAAGGGCAGAACAACCTCTGCCATTCTCACCAACTCCCCAAAAGAAAAAGAGAAAGGCTCACACAACAGATGGAGAGAAAAGAAACACTAACTCTCAACTTGCACTCATGCCTCCCCCTCTCCTTTTATACTCTCCACTAATGGGATCACAAACACACTTTACACATTAGTGCCAACAACTTCTGTTCTTTATCCACTAACTCGAATCGAATCCGCTTCGCTTTTGCAGCCTTGCGCATTACCACAATGCCCCCGCTGCACCTTTCGGAAGCTTCCTCGTTTCTTGGTCAAGCCTCGCAACTACTTTGAGTCTCGCTGCTTTTGGCACATCCCGACCGCTTCGACCTCAGCACCGCCTGTGCCTAGTCTGGTCATCCCGTGCCTTGCCACGACTCCACCTCGTTGTCCTGCAGCCATCACAGACAAGAAAACACGTCACTTAGCGCCGCTCGAGATAATGGAATTAACATTTTCTCTAGTCACAAACTCACACACGAACCACACAAATCAAACTCAAACTTTCAGAACACGTGTCAATTACTCATCACAAACATGTGAGCACCTCCACATGGTCTTTCAATCTCCCCCTTGATGAGTATATTTACAAGCACCGAAAAAGCATATAAAATTGAGTTTGAAAGTCATACATGGTCCAAAGGAAATGCAAAGAAGCTTATGACCATGTAGACAAAAGAGAATACTAGAGTGAAAACAGAAAGAGAAAGTTTTCCCCAAAAGCTCTAGAAAATCCCATGAGATGGCTTTTTCTCCATTCTTCTCCCCCTTTTGGCAATAATGTCATCAAGATGCAAGGAGAAAAATAAATCATGATTTGGATGAAATGGCTGTATTTTATTCAAATTAAGCATTAGAGCCATGAAGATTATCCAAAATGACTTTTGAAGTATTACACCAAGCCATAACACAGTAGAATGCTATCTAGATCATGACAATGCACGTATAGACAAGTTAAGCCAAATAAGTCATAATTCGAGAATTAGTCGAATTTCTTAGCATGTCAAGTTATCCAAGATTGTAGTCTAGCTAAAGGTATCCAAGGATGATGCAAGCCATGTCAATATTCTAAGTGGAACCAAGAAGCTAGAATTGAGCCAACTTAGAGTGCTACAAGTTCAAAAATAAATCATTTATTCAAGCACTTGGTCATTTTGTAATTAAGCAAATTTAGTACAATTGACTTGTTTTTCATTTTATAAACTCATAGTTGTTTCCAACCAGATTTTTGTTAAGTCATGTGCTAGATCTCAAGCCTTATGCGACCACTCCAAGCTAGAAGCTTAAGGAAATGATCTTGGTCATCCAAAACTCCCCCTGAGTTCATGCCTAGTGCAATGGCAAGCAGTCTCATGAGAAAGAATTGGTGAGATCAGTTTTTCGCACAAAAGAGATCTTTTGCTTATGATGAATTTAGTTCAAGAACAAAGAGTTAAAATTAACTCATGCTTCATAAAAGAACTAGTATAGCTCACTCTAAGGCTCAATAAAGATTCAAGACTCAACTCAGTCTATTTGACATGGCATGAATTATAAAAGGATAACTAAAGACAGACTAGTCTCAAGAGCTATCATGACATGAATTAATTCAAGTTTTACTATTTTAATCAACTTATCATAGCAACGACTAGTCTACACATATAAAGTCATGATAAATCTAGCAAGTAAGCACATATCATGGCAAGATGTAATACATTGTAAACATGTCATAACAGGATAATAATCAAGGCTCCATGTAGTTATATTACAATGCAGAAAAAATGTAAGAAAATCCAGCTCTCATTTAACATGTGAAACACTTTTAGTTCAAGTAGAGTTATGTCAACATTAAGATCCAGAAAATCCCAAATGTACTCCCCCTGAACCAAAGCAACAAATACGAGAAGTCAAAGAAATCGGAAGGCGAGTCCTTAAGGCATAGGCAAGATATAGAAAACTATGGCTCGATGACTCTCATCTACCCCATATGAATCTAGGTCTAATAGCTGGTCTACTAACACACTAGGGAGTAAACAGTTCTCTGTCTACCTGAGGGTGGCCCGACCCTCGCTAGATCGCAAGAAGTGAGTGAACTCAACCTAGTGAGAAGAGAAGCAACTCGAAGCAGCAACCTAGAAACATAAGATGAGAGGAAGCAATCTATGCTTCTAAGTAAGAGAATCACTCTAACCTATGCTAGAAGGACTAACCCACATGCACCCTTATGCAATGCATCAGAAGGACATAGGAGCATAAAAAATAAAGCATAGAGTAGGAAGCTCCCTCACAGCAGTCCATAAGGACAAACCACCCCAAGCTCTCCCCGCAAGGCTAAAAACCTAGAGCTATCCAAATGCTTGGCAAAGATATCAGCCAACTGGTGGTCACTCTCCACAAACTGGAGCACTATGTCACCCTTCTTTACATGGTCTCTAAGGAAATGGAATTTGATATCAATGTGCTTGGTCCGAGAATGTTGCACTGGGTTCTTATCAATGTTAATGGCAGAAGTGTTATCACAAAAGAGTGGAACACTGTCTATGACTAAACCAAAGTCCCGCAGGGTCGAAGCCATCCAAAGTACTTAGCTGCAGCAATTGGCGGCAGCAACGTACTCGGCCTCTGCGGTGGACTGTGCAACACCGGACTGCTTCCTAGAAGACCAAGAAATAAGAGAAATGCCAATGAATTGGCAAGTGCCAGAAGTTCTCTTCCTGTCTATCCTACAGCCAGCAAAGTCTGCATCGGAGTAGACTCTAAGGGAAAGACAAGAAGAGGAAGAGTACCAGATACTATAGTCTATGGTAGCTCGAAGGTACCGAAAGATGCGCTTCACCGTCTGGCGGTGAGATACGCGAGGAGAAGCCTAGAATAGAACACATAGACATACGGAGAAATGTATGTCCGGTCTCGAGGCAGTGAGGTATAAGAGGGAGCCAATCAAGCTGTGGTACTCCTTCTGATCAACTGGCTCGTCATCCTCATCTGGATCAAGTGAAGCTGAGATAGGCATAGGAGTTTACACCGGCTTGCCATCGCTCATGTCAAAGCGTCTCAGGAGGTCACGAGTGTACTTGCCTGATGCAAGAAAGTACCCTCCCGAGTCTGCTTGATCTGGAATCCTAGGAATAAACTCAACTCGCCCATCATGCTCATGTCAAACTCTGTGCTCATGACATCGGAAAATTGGGAAACAAGAGCATGACAAGAGCCGCCAAAGATGATGTCATCCACATAAACCTGACGAGTAGAAGATCATTGCCATGCCTACGAATGAACAAGGTCTTTCTACCTTACCCATCTCAAACCCATGACTCAACAGATATGACTTAAGCCTCTCATACCAAGCTCTAGGGGCTTGCTTAAGTCCATACAGGGCTTTGGAAAGCTTGAAGACATGGTTTGTGTAGGATCAGAAATGGCAACAGAGGGGGTGAATGGTGCCTTTGAAAATCGTCCCGAAGTATTGACACAATTCTCTTCTCCGATAGCTATAGAAGCTATGAAGAAAGGAAAGAAGGCTCACTGGAAACCAAAAGGCATTTTGCCGAAGAAGAGAAAAACTAGACTTGACAAAGAAGGACAAAGGCTTTTCTTGAGACTGAAAAGAAATACCCAAGTGCTGTTATGACCAAGTGCTGTTATGCAGCTGATAACGGTGAGAAGAGGACAGGAGCTGCAGCTGTAAATAAAAGACATAAACAGGGAGACTAAAAACTGACCCACAAGTTCCTAACTGAAATCAGCACAAACACGAGAAGAAATCATCGAGAAAGAATAGAGAGTCAGAGATAACAACAAGCGCTAGCTGAAATCTGCAAGACAAGAACTCTTGCCTGCTGAACCAAACACATCTTGAGAAGAGCTGCAGACAAGAACCAAAGAGCAACTGAAGAGAGTTGAACTGATCACAGCCGAAAGGAAAAACAGAAAACACTTCACAGCCGAAAACTGAAAACAAGGAAGAGAACAATTGGCTAAGAAGGTGAAAGTGTTTGATGATTTTGTCGCTCGAGATTGAACGAAACCGCACCACCGCGGAGAAACCAAATATCAAAGACTGTCCACCGCAGAGAAACCAAATATGCGACCTAGAAACGGAAGCAAAGAATGAAAGCAGTCGTAAGAAGAAAAACAACGGAGATTAACTGATTCGGTAGGAAATCATCCCAGTAATCAAGACAGCTGAAAGATTCTTCTATTTGAGACAAAGA
Organism: Bonia amplexicaulis; assembly: GCA_036346245.1. Taxonomy (NCBI): domain Eukaryota; kingdom Viridiplantae; phylum Streptophyta; class Magnoliopsida; order Poales; family Poaceae; genus Bonia; species Bonia amplexicaulis. The sequence continues at coordinate 119,911 of JAYGGG010000156.1, read as the reverse complement.
GTACAATTTCCATCTGGGAGAAAGATCAAAAGACCTGGACAAAAGCAATCAGCAAGGTACTGAAAACAAACATGAATAGTGATTACTTTTGCTGTCGGAGACACAAGACACGGCGGCACCACTAGTCTTATTTCTTCTCTGAATTTCAAACATAAAGAAGAAAGAAAACAGACTTTTAAACAAAAGCTAATCAAGCCTGCCTCACTGAAAAAGTAAAGACACTCTTTCTCTTTTTCTGGCAAGAAAATTCATGTGATTCACTGCTTCTTTCTTGGAACAGAAAAGGAGAACATGAACTCACCACTTGAAGAATCATAGAGCTCAAAACCAATGGGACTAATTTCTTTAGACTCGAGATTCTTGCAGTTCTTGAACATGGAACAACAACTACATCTGGAAATCTATTCCTGTGCAGCAAGAACCCAGACGACACAAGCTGAAAACATTCTTTTTGCCAGGGAAAAGAAAACACGAGATTCCTCTGTTTTAAAAGGAAGTAAACCCTAGAAATGCCGAAGCAGGAGGAATGCTAGCAAAGATCCTAGAGAAAATGCAGCTAATAAAGGGACATGCTCGGGTATAAAGCGGTCAAGAGACCATGGGAGTACCCGCTCAGAGCAAATCTCGGAAGCGTAAGAAAAAGAAGCATCAGAGGCAACCAACAAAATTCAGAAGAGAAGAAATGAAGGAACAAAAACACCAGAACAACTCAATTGCAAGCCTTCTCATATTGAATCGGAGACATGACAATTACAAAGTTGAGTGTTTACAACCAGTTCATTTCTCACTACATGGTTCTCATCCTAGGCTCACAACCTAGACAACACACCCTGAGAACACACACAGGAGCTCATGAACTCAGGATATACACACACATACCACCTCTCCTGCTCTCAACAACTCCTCACCAAACAAAAGCCTAAAGCCAAAACAAACTCACAAAGTTTCTTTTGACTCTAGCAAACCCTAACTCTCTCCTAAAGCCATGAGGGGGTATGCAGCCCCTCACCCGAACAGAGCCAGCTCCCACTTGCGCAGCCTCACGAAATTACCATTTCGCCCCTCCTGCACCTTCCGGGAAGCTTCCGCGCTCTTTGTCGTCCACGACTCGCAACCACCTCGAGTTCACGCCGTCTTCGACACATCCGACCGTTCTGACCTCGACACCGCCTGTGTCTAGTCCGGTCACCCCGTGTCTCGCCATGACTCCGCCTCGACGTCCTGCAGTCAACACAGACAAGAAACACATCAAATAGCACCGCTCGATACATGTAAGCAGAATAAAGTCCAAACCTGTCGAATCATCAGAATATGCATCCTAATCTCATACGACCAAATTTGACCAAGTCCGACCGAGCCCGTTACACCACGCAACGTCAAGGTCCGAACCAACCAACTCAAACTCGACTTTCCTAAAACGATGTCAATTACTCATCATACACACGGGATGACCTCCACATGGTCTCTCAGTTTGGGTACTTGGGGTTCTCGAAACCTGGAAGCTGCCTAACATAGACTTCTTCCTCAATATACCCATTGAGGAAGGCACTCTTGACATCTATCTGGTACAGCTTGAAGCCCTTAGACGCTTCGAATGCAAGCAGGATCCTAATGGCCTCTAGCTTAGCTACAGGGGCAAATGTCTCCTCAAAATCTAGACCGTCAACCTGGGAGAAGTCATGAGCTACCAGTCTAGCCTTGTTTCGAATGACAACCCCATCCTCACTCTGTTTGTTCTTGAACACCTACTTGGTACCTATGACATTATGACCTTCAAGGGGCTCAACAAGCGACCAGACCTTGTTCCTCTCAAAGTTCTCTAACTCCTCATGCATGGCATTGGCCCAAGACTCATCAGAAAGTGCATGGTCAACATCTTTGGGCTCGAAAGAGGCAACGAAGGCAGAGTGGAGACAGAAGAGTGACAAGCCAGATTTTGAGCGTGTGATGCACTCAAAGAGATCTCCTATCATCTGCTCTGAAGGATAGTCTTTTAGATATGTCGGGGAGGTCCTGGATGAGAAGAAGAAGTGGCATCTACCTCATGAGCTGAGGAGGTAAGAATAGAGCCACTAGCTCCAGAAGAAGCAGAAGGCATGGGCTGATCTCCTCGAGGTGCAGTGGAAGAAGGCACCTCAAGGGGAGGATAAGGAACTGGATCAAGTAGACAACCCTCATCTCCATCGTCCTCATCATCCACAAAGATAGTCTCGGATTGCTTTAAAGAACCTGAGATATCAGACCTAGTCCCTGGACTGGCCTCATCGAAGGTCACCTCACAGGTCTCTGCCATCTTACTAGACTCGCAGTTACAGACCCTATAAGCCCGCAAAGAAGTCGAGTAGTCTAGAAAGATACCTTCATAAGAACGTGACTCGAACTTGTCTAGGTTCCCGGACATCAAGATAAAGCACTTGCATCCATACACACAGAAATGAGATACACTGGGCTTTCGCCCATATCTCAACTCATAAGAGGTGCGATGCAAGTGTGCCCTGAGAAAAACTCTGCTAGAAACATGGCACGCGGTGGCTATAGCTTCAGCCCAAAACTTCCTCGGTGTAGAGTACTCATCAAGCATCGTCCTGGCCATCTCGACCAAGGTACGGTTCTTCCTCTCCACAATGTCATTCTGCTGAGGGACGTATGGAGAAGAGAACTGGTGCTCTACACCGGTCTCACCGCAAAACCTCTCAAAGTAGGAGTTTTTGAACTCCGTGCCATTGTCACTGCTAATCGCTCGTAAAGCACCTGGGAGCTTAACAGAAAGCCTACTAAATAAACCCCAAAAATGGGTAAATGTCTCATCCTTCAAGGCTAAGAAAAACACCCAAGAGTACCTCGAGTAGTCATCGACCACGACAAGAACATACCACTTCCCTCCTGCTGACTACACTCTAGCTGGTACAACTTTGTCCATATGGAGCAGCTGTCCTGGTGCATTGGTCATAGTCACTGTAACTGGAGGACGTGAAGCGGCAACCATCTTGCCGTGTCGGCAAGGAGTGCAAACAAGATCTTTGACCATCTTGAGTTTAGGCAGACCACGAATGAGATCGTGGTCGCTAACTCGAGTCAAATGGTCAAATCCAATATGACCAAGTCTCCTATGCCAGAAAGTGAGGTCACGGGACACCTGAGAGGATCACCAGAAGACTTAACTAAATCAACACGAAAGATCCTCCCATATCTAGAAATCCGGCAAACAAGACTCCCCGAAGAATCAAGAATTTTGCAAGCATTTTCTTAAAGCTCACCTCGAAACCGTCATGGGTAAGCTGGGAAATCGAAAGCAAAGTGTATTGCAGCTTACTCACTAAGGCAACATCTTTCAAAACAAAAGAATCATTAACGAGCACAGTACCTTTTGCGATGACGCCTGAAGAGGCATCTCAAGGTGATCGTCTCATCACCGGAGCACCTGACTAGGGAAGAGACCAATGGGAGTCTCCGGTCATATGACGAGAACAACCGGAGTCTATAAGCCAAACTTCTCCCTTCCCAGCCCGGCGAACTTGAGTCAAACAGAGAGTGAAGACTCAGTACTGGGATAAATCAGAAGAGATTTTGGAACCCAATACTGAGTAACATGTCGAGTAGAAGAAGTAGCCACACACGGCTGACCTCTAGCTACCCTATGCTCTCTGTCGCTCAAAGAAACAGAAGGTCTATGTGCAGATCTAAAGCTGTTGCTGGGTCCGACTGCTGTGGGAGAGCGAATCGGAGCACCAACACCACGCTGATCTCGCCGCAGGTAGCCATCTCGACGGGGGAAACGAGATCTATCCTCAGAATGGTGGAAGTCACGACCAGAGGCATATCGAGGACAAAAGCTAGAAAACTTAGAAAATCCAAGTCCTCGATGATGCCCAAACCCATCAAGCTGAACAGTCCTAGACCTCGTGTTGGTCTTAGGTGCACTCAAGGTTTGGGGCCAACCCTGAATACGCCTAAGAGCCTGAACACGGTCTCTCTGCGCAATCTTGGCGTGCCTGAAGCATCTGTTGATCATGTGTCCATCCTTTTGACAAAAGGTACAATGGTACTTCACCTTTTGAGAGGTAGAAGTAGCATGATGGGGCTTCGCCTTCTGAGAGGTCGAAGCAACAGGTGTAGCCACCTTACTGTCAAAGATCCCTTGGACAAAGCCCGCTGACTTGAATTGAACTTTCTTAATTCTGGGCTCAACCTTGATCACACTTACTGCTATGGGTCTAAGAACAGCAGGTGGATGCTTCCTAACATCCTCAGAAAAATCGTATCCTAGACCTTGATTGAATTTGCAAATCTTTGATTGGTCTAGAATAAGATTAAGCTTCTTCTTGCCTCCTACAAATCTCTCGAGAGTGTTAATAAGATACTGACACTTCCGAAAGAGAGAGGTGCAAGAAGTGCAAGGGGAAGAAGAGACAACAGAAGGTAAGGGAGTAGAGGAAGAACCAACAGTAGAAGAACGTAAGGCATGTGCACGCACGGTAGCCTCGAGTTTACAGTCCCCATCGCTAGTCATTTGGTTCACGTTGCTAAGCATCTCTACCTTACCCTTGGGATCCTTCCCAACATCAGCACATACATTACAAGCAAATGATGGCTTCTCTAGAAGGTCCTTAGATAGTTTCACACATTTGTCATCCAAGGCAATCAAGTCAGATTTTAGTTTATCACAGTTGTTGCATGGTGTGCTAACGGGATCCTCAGAAGCATACCGAGCCAATTTATTACTGTTATCAATCATCTCTTGAAACTGTTTGGAAACAGATTCAACCTCAGAACTCAACTTGGGACAGTTCATACATGAAGCAATGGGTTCAAGTAGAAAAGCTTGTAACTCAGCAATTTTATGATCCGCCCTTTTTAGGTTTATCTTCAAATTATTACAACTTTCACAAGTCTCGGGTAGATCAATAAGCATGGTATAAAGACCTCTAAATGCATTGTTCGTATCCTCACATGAGGTGCAGGATGTAGTCTCAACAATAGTAGATGAAAGTGCAACAGTCCTACTCATCTCTAGTTCAGCTAAAAGACTAACATTCTCCACCTTAAGCACATCAAGCTCAGAAGACAGGCTATCATGAGAGATTCTTAATTTCTCCATGTCATCAAGCAAGAAAGAGCATACATCACATTCATCACGAGAGGGAGCAGATATAAATAAAGTAAGCTCCCGTGACAGTCTATCTACTTCGTTCTCAAGATCCACAACCCTAGCTCTAGATCTACCATAAAATCTTCCTAGCTTAAGGAATGCATCATTGAGCTGTTCATAGGAGGGATCTACCTCATTGGTGTCGGCGTAGAGGTCGTCGTCGTCGATCTCGTTGGCCATGAAGCACATGCCAATGAAGTCGTCGCCATCCTTGGGTTCTTGATCGTCCTTCTCATCATCGTCACTCCACCCCTCCACATCGTTGAAGTCGATGTCATCGAAGGCGGTGAGGACGCGGTGGAAGAGGTTCTTGGCTTTCCAATGTTGCGGAACTTCTTCTCTCTGCCTTGGCTGCGAAGTGGAGGCTTTTTGTTGCGGTTCTTGTTGGTGTAGTCATACTTGCTCGAACCGTCGAAGTCGATCTTGCCCTTCTCCAGTTTGGGGCAGTTTGCCCGAATGTGGTTGGGGCCACCACACTCGAAACAGATAATCGGCCCACTCTTCTTCCTATCCGTTACTCTTTTGTAGGCGTGGGAGAACTTTCTGGCTAGAAGGGCTAATTGGTCTTCTGGTAACTGTTCTAATTGATCATCGGTAACGTCACAGAGAATAGCTAGGGAAAAACCAGTAGCACTATCGGAGAAAACACCGAGCGGTGGATCGATCGGTGACTAGGGCTATCGACTGCGAACTTCGACCTACGAGAGACTATGTCGATATCGTGAGTCTTGAGGCGTGAGTACAACGCGTCAAGAGTTAGGGTCGAAAGATCGGTCGAGTCCTTGATAGTGGTCACCTTCTTCCCCCAAACACGAGGTCCGTAGCCGCGAGCATCCGCCGGCGTTATCCGAGTCGGGTATGTGAGACCGACACTCGAGACCGCCGTAATCTTCGAAACCTCACAAAACACTCATCAAGGGACTCTCCAAACAACATTTCAAACTTGTTGTAATCCCGCTTGAACCGGATCGTCATACCGTCTTAATCTAGGTGGTGCCCTCATGGTATGCATCGAGGGTCACCCAGATGTCGAAGACCGACGTGAGATGAGAGATGCGATCGAACTCGCTTCTGCTCAGACCCTGAATTATGATGTTCCTCGCCTTAGCATTCGCCTCAATATCGGCCATGTTTTCGGCATTGATGTTCTCATCGGCAGGAACATCATATCGGGTCTTGACCTTCCTCCAGATGGCATAGCCCTGAGCCTGGATGAGGTCTCTATCCGACTCTTCCAGAAGGGATAGTCGATTCCATCGAAGATCGGGGGCTTAGTGGAATACTTGTCCGTTGCCATGGCTCACAGACCGGTTAAGATCTATAGAAGAGAGCTAACCGGCTCTGATACCAATTGTAGGACCGAAATGGCAACAGAGGGGGGGTGAATAGTGCCTTCAAAAATCACCCCGAGTATCCACACCTGTGCTTCTTCTCCAATAGCTATGGAAGCTATGAAGACTGGAAGTCACAACAACAAGCATAAAACAGATCCAGAGAGAAACAGTCCAGAAAAACAGATTCAGGGCTGGTCTGCGCACAAGCGGTAGTACCGCTGAGCGGTAGTACCGTTGAGCCGAACGGTAGTACCAGCTACGAACTCAGTCGCCGAGCGGTAGTTCTGTCGAGCCGAGCGGTAGTACCGCCTTTGCTGAGCGGTAGTACCGATGTTGAATGAGCGATAGTACCGCATGAAGAAATCAGGCGACAATAGAACCAAAAACTGAGAAATTCGCAAGATTCTTGGATTCTTGGCTTAGGAAACTTTGAGGATAGCAAAGAAACAATCTCAGAAGAATAAGCCAAGAATCAATTTGAAGATTCCTCTAGAAAATCAAAGGGGCAAACATCCCCTGGCTTCTAACCCTAGAAGACAACAAGAACAGGGAAAAACTGCGCATGATTTGGGAGAGGAAGGAGATGCTTCATTCTCCCTTCTATTCTCGAAAATGGAATGCTCAAGTGTTCCCGAGAAACTTCCTAATTCAAAGCATCAACAACCAACACCTAGAAAATCAAAAAATCAACAAAAATTGCAAGAAGGAGCAAAAAACGCAGAGAGAGAGAGATTATGAACTTGAGCACTCAGAACATCTCAAAAACATGATTTCTCAGATAGATTGAGAGGGATGAAGGATTACAAGAGTTGCTACAACTAGTTCATCCCAATCTACGACCCAAACGCATGTAGAAAATCAAGAACTCAAGTACACACCCAAGAACACAACAGAGCAAGGGCAGAACAACCTTTGCCCTTCTCACCAACTCCTCAAAAGAAAAAGAGAAAGACTCACACAACACATGGAGAGAAAAGAAACCCTAACTCTCAACTTACACTCGTGCCTCTCCCTCTCCTTTTGTAGTCTCCACTAATGGGTTCACAAACACACTTTACCCATTAGTGCCAACAAACTTTTGTTCTTTATCCACTAACTCGAACCGAATCCGCTTCCGCTTTTGCAGCCTTGCGCATTTACCACAATGCCCCTGCTGCACCTTCCAGGAAGCTTCCTCGTTTCTTGCCGTCCAAGCCTCGCAACTACTTCGAGTCTCGCCGTCTTTGGCACATCCCGACCGCTCCGACCTCAGCACCGCCTGTGCCTAGTCCGGTCATCTCGTGCCTTGCCACGACTCCACCTCGATGTCCTGTAGCCATCACAGACAAGAAAATACATCGCATAACACCGCTCGAGATAATGGAATTAACATTTGCACTAGTCGCAAACTCACGCACGAACCACACAAATCGAACTCAAACTTTCAGAACACGTGTCAATTACTCATCACAAACATGAGAGCACCTCCACATGGTCTCTCAGTACAATATGCCACCCTTGATGTTAGGAAGGTCCTGAAGTTTGAAATTGCTATTATTCTGTTAAACCTCAAACCAACAGAGTGGAAGGATAATGCAATTAGCAATAGTTGCATGCAAGAACAAATATACGACCATTCGGTTAAGCACCTTGTGTCTGCATATGTGTAATGAACTATAGACGGCGGAGGCGGCGACTGCCATCTTAATTTGTCTTGTGCCCGCCTCGTTAAAAACCAAGTAAAAATTGAATTAGTTGCATAAAATATGGACATGTAAATATTTCGAGGAAAAAGTAGAATTCCTATGTATACACAAATATGCATAATCTAACTAGTTATGTATGTATGATGTATTAAGGTGTTAACCAATATTTTGCATCTATATACATGCGTGCATAATTTCTTCAGTTACTAGGTGCTAGGGAAACAACACCCTTAAACTAACCCAACACATTTAACTTGACCAAATCCCCAATTGTCTCTCGACCAACCTCTGCCTTCTACAGACAGTCACATTCAAAAATTCATAACTTTTGATACATAGATCCAATAGGGCGTTCTCAGATTCTCTGGAAAGATAATTAAATTATCTAGCTAAACCTATTTGGTGAGCCTCCCAGATTCGGTCATCTTCTACCCACACCATTCAATTTTCTAAAGCATCGAGAATCTGAGCAGGCCCTCCGGACGAAGCACTAAAATGGCCATAACTTTTGTTACGAAATTCGGAATCTAAATTTCTTGACCTTTCTGGAAAGCGAAGAAATTATCTACAACTTTACTAATATGGAGATCCTCTGATTCTCCCGTTTTCTAATTAATAAAATCAATCTACCGAAATCTGACAGAAAGTCCCCCGAGATGCAGAATAGTCACTTTATAAAAATCATAACGTTTGCTACACAAGTCCGAATGACGTGTTCTAGGACTTCATGGAAAGATAATTTCGTCCTCTACAATTATCTAGGAGAATTCCAGACCTGAATCCCCACGGATCTATCCCAAAATAGCCGTCTAACCCGATCTATTCTGGCTGTCCAGAAAAACGACGATGCTACCACTACTAAATTATTAATCTAATTGGGGAAAATAGGGATTACCCTTGAAGAAACGATGAAGAACACGACGAACACCCACGAATTTCACCTCTTCTCCTTGGCCCCATTTTTTCTTTTCTTTCCTCTTCCTCTTCTCCTTCTTCTCCCCTTCCCTTCCTCCTTTCTTCCCTGTTATCTCTGCCACGGCAGCACAAACCTTGCCGCGGCAGCCAAAAATCTCACCGTGGCAGCCGAAAACCTTGCCGTGGTAGATATTTTGGAGGTGGCGGCTGCAATGGGGGGAAGAGGGTGGCGGCTGCAATGGGGGGAAGAGGGGGAGGCGGCTAGGGTTGGAGGGGTGGCGCCTCCCCTCCCCCCTTGGGTGAAAAATCCCACCTGGGCCAAGGCCTAGGCCCAGGTTATCCTAAAAATTCAGAAATCCCCCTCAAAACTTGTTATTTTATTCTTTTCTTTAAGGTCCTTCTCTCCAAATTACACAATTAATTCTCGATAGACTTTTGGGATATTACATTCTACCCCCCTTAAACATAATTCGACCCCGAATTCTTTTCGTGCTTAGACTATGGATTAATCACAACTAAAAACTTGACCATACTAACACGCATATGCTGCGAATATTATTGGATATTGCTCACGCTTGCGAGACTCCAATTTCTATGTTGCCTCTCTCTCTCTCTCTGTCTGCTGCGACCAAAACACCTTGACCTACTTTAAAATTTTTATTCCTCCATGCCTGCACCCCGTGCTTAGATTCTGGAAGATCCGAGCGGTAAGCGAACCTCCCGATCCGAACCATGATCGTGAAAGGTCCAACGTACCTCGGGCTAAGCTTCCCTTTGGTACCGAACCTCACCACACCCTAGGTGGGAGATACTCTCAAAAACACCGATCCCCACTACAAATTCTAGATCCCTTCTCACCGCTCCGGATGGCCAATGATTCTATCTCACCAAGTCCACTGCTCAATTGTCTTTTGGATCCAAAGCGGTCAACCTCCGAATCCTCGCAACTAACAGAAGCGGTTAAATATACATAGGGTTATTATTTCCCTTAGTACCAACCCACACAACCTGTACAACACTTGTATCTCGTGTTTCCACTCTCAATCGATCTCTTTGCCTTAACAAGGAGTACCTCCTTCAACCAAGGACACCAAATAGCGCCGTTGTAAACCAACTCTTTTACTAACATAATACAATTGAAAATAAAGGATTCTTGTTGCAATCACACATCACGCACTCCCCACTAAAGAGTCAAATCATGAAAGAAAAGAAAATCGAGGGTTCAACACGAGAACCTCTCCACACTCCAAGTAGGTAGTTTGCAAGTAAACAACACATACGTCAAAGGGGAATCACTCAAATGTCCAACCCGTCCATTATATATATGTATATAATTTTTTTCCGAACCAGAAAAACCACACAAGCCAACTTAACATCAACTTCAAACCACAAAAGAATCTTGCTTTCATCACATAGCTCAAACAAGAATCAAAAGAGCACTTTGCTACCCAAAATTTTTCTCTCTCTTAGGAATAAACTTTCTCTTGAATCACGAGATTCCAAATCATCACATACCACACCACTCATTTCCTTTAAATTACAACATCGACACTATGTTCAACCCGAGTGCATCAACCTCACCTTTGTAGAGGGACTCTCACTGTTCTTACAATAACATACTCCACCAACTTCTCTACCCACGGTTATTTTCGTGAATAATTTCCAATACACCTCATCGTTAGTTTCACCCACAATCTACGCACCACAATTATCTAAGGATAAACGACCATGGAATTCTCACCACACACTCGTTTACTACAATCAAGGATATTATCATGGTATATCACACTATTTAGAATCCACCCATTCCACTATTCTCACACAACATCATTAGCCTCCAAGGTCCTAGCATAGATCACCAAACCAAAATTTTCCATCTCCAAGGTTCCTATACATGTACTTCGATATAATTGATACAAAGACTCTCGAATTCGGTGACTAAAATTTTCACAATCAACCAAGTTCAATCATTATCAACTATGTAAAACATATTCTCAACCCGATTATCTCGTAGGAAGATTCTAATTCTCGGAGGGTTACTCACTCAATCCAAGTCATACATAGCAATAATTCAACAATCCGTACTATCCCAATAATTCCCATAACAGTTAGACTTCTTCACAATTATAATCTCATTAATATACCATCATAATCCTCCTACTAACCCACTACAAGTACCCAATCACGATACTCTAATAAAATTGATCAAGATTCTCATACTTTCAATAATTCTAATGCTCCATCAAAATGAACGTGACACTCTTGAACCACAATTTACTATAGGTTCTTCTAGTTGCAACAGTATAATTAATTAGCTCTAAAGACAAACATCTTCTTTAGATCAAATCATCACCTAGAATTATTCCAAGGAATCAGTTTATCACTTCATGAATCTCAAACAACTTGACATCCACAATCTTACCAAAATCAATCTCATAACCACACCAACTAGTTGCCATACATATCCTAAAAGGGCTTGCAACTCAAATCGGTTACCCTTTTTTTAGAAGAGACATAAAAGTAAATTTCGGCACATGGGAAGATGCTACCAATTGCAATAGACACCAGACCAAGAGAAGTAGCAATGATCTTGGAAAACAAAACATAAGATCACAGTTGAAGGCACATGCCCCTCAAGAAGAGAAATATCCAATATCAACCAATAAGAATACAACATTGTCAATTTTAAACTCAAGAAACTCTTATGCGGTGAAAATAAGAAGTCAAGCACACCTCTAAAAGTTACAAATCTTGACTCCACTCCCAAATACTTTTACCACAATCTTCCCTTTAACAAAGAGAACAAATTTCTTCGTTTACTATGTTACCTTGACAATTCCAATGAAAGAGACTTAAAGACCACAACTCATAAATCTTTTAAGAACTAATAAAACTTCTCAGCGCGTTAGTTTGCTCAAAAGAATTTCAGCTACCAGCTAAGTCATGAGGTCTAAAAGGTCGCGTACATAAATCTCAAAACTTTTGATTTAGATATTATCATGGAAATTATCAAATCCGTTTATTTATAGAACATTCAACATTATCAATAAAACCACATATTGACAATCATACTAACATTAAAATAATACACTCCTAACAAGAATCTTCATATCCTCCTATCCCTTTATAACTTTTCCAAATGGTACATATTAATTCACTTCATCATATTTCTATTATCTAAACAAGATTGCAACTACTTGATTTAGGAAGGGCCTAGTGCACAAGCCACTATATTAAAAACAAAGCTCTTAATCAAGATGATACTAGAACATGATAATCTCACAAAACAGTTATGAGCATAGATTCAACATTCCACCTTATGTTCAGCAATTAGAACGGAACATCTTCAAACTTTAATAATATAAGCTCTATAAGACAAGGTTTTACAAGTCAATACATCAATCTTCCTCTATTTCTTTACACATATTTCAATATTACCACGCGCCATTGCCATCTTGGCCGAGCCCCTGTGTCAAGCTGCCTTAGCTACCCTATTTAAGGGCTCGAGCCCCTCCATTAGGAGCCAAAAGTCCCCAGAGCTAGCCAAGCACTCCCGAAGCTCCCCTCATCTTCCCCATCGCCGGTAATTACCAAAATCCCCAATCCAAGCCCTAATCCAATGTCGTCTTCCTGGTTCATAACTTTCCAATTAACTTCGCCAGTAGCTTCCTCTTACTCCCCAAAACACCCCTAAACCGCCATTTTAGCTCCTCGAGCTCCCCTCTTCCCTGACATCGAAACCCACTACACAGCCAAATCACCCCACCGTAGCCAGCCCAAACCCGACCTCACCAGCCCAAACCACCACTCCCACAAGCTTGCCCTAGCCCCACTGATGCTCAAACACTGGCCCGATCGCCCATTAAAGCCCTATTGAACCCGCACTATTCAAATCAGCCGCAGAGAAGAAGAGCTCGCCATCGGCGATCGCCAACTTCTCTCACCCGGCCGACCCCCAAAATGGAATCCCCGCAACCCTAGCAACCCGATCGTACCCTCCAAAACCATTGCAAATCATCCTAACCTCTCCGATCGCCGCTTTTTCTCTGGTTATGCCAAGACGTTCGGCTGAGGAAGAAGATGAACAGTAACCCCACGTTACTGTTCATCTGACCTGGTAGACCTAAACCCAAACCCCAAATCCGCTCGCACAGTAACAGATCCGACCACCCGAATCCGCTGTGAACAGTGCCAAACCCGCAGTATACGTGAACCTACAGGGTCGCACACTTAACGGGTTGGAACACTAATTCGAATGTGATTCGGATATGGGCTCAATTCGGATAGAGATCCGGATAGACTCTATTGGGCCTCGGTCCACGAGGCCCAAGTGAGGATGTCTATATGGATGGAGGCGGTGAGGAATGCATCCGATAATCCCGAGCTAAACCCCGCCACCACCTCCGAGCCAAACCCTAGGCGCTCATGAGTCCGGTACACTCGCGATCGGCGTTCCATCCCGGACGTGTGGATACCGGTGGGCGCTGCTCGTTGCGGCGTTGATCGGCATCAACAACCTCTGATTGGATCCGCTCGTGGTGTGGTTGATCGCGTGGAGGAGACGATCGGTTCGGGACGATCGACTACTTCCACTACTACCTCGACGCGTGGTTGGATCGGCTTCTCCAACTCTTCTTCATTGCGGCTGCGCGTCTAGTGGTAACGATCCATGATCCCTCCTTAAGCATGATGTTCTTGTGTGCGCGGTAGAAAAGTTTTGTTTTCTGCTATCGTAGCCTTCGCGCAATCCATTAGTTTGTACTTGTCGAGATCGTAGACCCGCAAGGCAAGTCATACATATTTTGATCATATTGAACCTACATTCCTTTAAGTATCTATTTATCAATATTTTCATGATGTTATTTGCAAGTTATTATTTCATGTACAATTACTCTTTAGAATGACATGATATTAGCTATGTCCTACCGCTTGAAAAAGCCTAGCTCAACTTGATAGCCACATTCACCTTGACAAGACATAGTAAGATTAAATATGGTAATAATGTAATTATGGTAGTTTAGGAACTCACTAAAATCTTTCCACTGTTAAGAGGATTGGTATTTGTTAATAGAGTTTTGAAAAGTGGATCTAGGGTAAGCGAGGATCGTAGAAGGCCAAAAGCGGGCCAGATCCCAAGACCTTACCCCAGGGTGGAGGCTTGGCTGTGGATTGGTGGCAGTGCCACGGGCACTGAACATGGGTTTGTGCATAGATGATGCCTCAGATAAAAATGTAAGGACTAGACTCTTATGCTGAGTAAAGAACATAGTACCCGCCCAACCACAAGCATTGACTTTGTCAAACCTGGCCTAGTAACTGCTCAAATTCAATTGGGACCGCCGTTGCGTACACGCATAGATTGTTATAGAAACACATTCATGTCAGGGCGGTAGAATATGTTCTACGCTTAACTTGTTTTTGCAGGGAATGATGTGAATGGTATGGCATAGATGCATATGTGATGCATGTGTGTTTTGGCGACTGTGTCGTATTAATCACAGTAGGGTTGAGGTCGTTTTTAATTGTATAACGACTGCGTGTCGACTTGTGATGCTTGAGCTCCTCATGTAATTCATTTGCTACCTATTAGTTGTAATAGTTTAGTTCTTTGCTATGGAGGCTTCAAGCATGATGACAAAGAGGACAAGAAGTGTGGCGAAGAATATCACCGTGGAACCATGGCGATAGCGACCACTACGATACAAAATGCCATGCCATTCACAGTATAATGTGATTATATGCATGTGATGTTTATTTCTTGTCATACTATTCTTTCATGCCATACCAACTAAGGGTTAGTTTTTCTTGATAGAATAGCTTCTCTCAAGAAAAATTAAGAATTTGTTTTGATGCCCTTCCAATTGCTGCGCCTATAAGAATCATGATCATTGTTTGGTAGGTCTGCCAAAGCAGAGTACCATCAACTATCTTGATCTAATAGGGTGGATGTCGGACATCCACATGCATAGTATTGGTTTACTTAACAAGGTTATCAAAACAGTTTTGGACCTTGGGGCATAGGTTGGGGCCGGACATATTGATGTCACCCAACAAGCAAGAGTCACATAGGGATGTGATTAGCAGGTGTTGCTTACCCATGTCACTAGTCTTCTAGCCGTGATGCCAAAGCTCACTAGGAACTAATGAAATGAGGATCTTGACCCACTATGTAACTTAGAGGGAGTTTTGTTGCAAAACACATAGTGGGAGTCTTTTGTTAAATAGTTTAATAAAGATGAACATAAACATAGTGCTAAACTTTGCGTATTCTTTGTTGTAGATCATGTCAACTAATGCGCATCCAGTTCTTTTAATTTGCGATCTATTCTTGAGAAAGAAAAACTCAATGGAACGAACTTTTGGATTGGTATCGCAACTTGAGAATTGTTCTCAAGCAAGAGCGCAAGGAGTATGTCCTTGAGTCTCCTTATGCGATGACTTGCCCGATAATGCTACTGTGGTGCACGGAAAGCTTATGAGAAGCAAACGAATGATTACCTTGATGTGAGTTGTCTCATGCTTGCCACAATGTCCTCTGAGCTTGAAGCAATATGAGAACACGATGCCTACAATATCATTGTGGGGTTGCGTGGTATGTTTGAGAACCAAGCAAGGGTGAGAGGTTCAACACTTCAAAGTCCTTGTTTGCGTGCAGGCTTGCAGAAGGGAATCCCGTCAGCCCTCATGTGATTAAGATGATTGGCTACATTGAGAGTCTGGAAAAGCTTGGTTTTCCCCTTAGCCAAGAGTTGGCTACGATGTGATTCTTCATCGCTCCCTCGAGCTTTGAGCCATTCATTCGAACTATCACATGAACAACATGGACAAGACCTTGGTCGAGTTGCATGGGATGCTAAAATCAACCGAGGAAAGCATTAAGAAAAGCAGCCATCATGTGATGATGATGCAGAAAGGCAAGGCAAGCCCTATGTAAAGAAAGCGCGGTCAAAGAAAGTTAGCTCCCGATGAGATCGCGAGCGGTTCTAAGGCCAAGCAAGTCAAGAAGGGCCTGCTCCTGATGCAGATTGCTACTACTGTAAGCAATCAGGACATTGGAAAAGGAACTGCCCAAAGTACTTGGAGGATCTTGAGAAAAGAAGGAAATACGACTTCGCTCCGGTATAAATGTTATAGAAATCAATCTTGCTACTTCATCTACTGATTCTTGGGTATTTGATACGGATCGGTTGCTCACATTTGCAAATCGTTGCGGGCTAAGAAGAAGTAGAAGTTTGAGGAGGAGCGAAGTGGATCTTCGCGTTGGCAATGGAGCAAAGTTGTTTGCGGTGGTGCTGGCACCATGCCATTGTCTTTACCTTCGTGATTAGTTTTGGAATTGAATAATTGTTATTGTGTTCCATCTCTTTCCAAGAACATTATTTCGCTTCATGTTTACAAGCGAAGGTTATGACTTTAGATCGTGAACAATGGTTGTTCTCTTTATTTCAAAGATATGTTCTATTGTCATACTCCATTGGTGAATGGGTTATATGTTCTTACTCTTGAAGAGTCATCGGTCTATAACATTAATACAAAGAGGCAACGATCGAATGATTTGAATCCACGTTTATTTGGCACTGTCGCTTGGGTCACATAAATGAGAAACGCATGGAGAAGCTCCATAGAGATGGTATTCTGCACTCATTTGATTTTGAATCATTTGAGACATGCGAATCTTGTTTACTTGGCAAGATGACAAAAGCACCTTTCACCGGTCAAGGTGAGCGGGCAAGTGACTTATTGGCACTCGTACATTCGATGTATGTGGACCAATGAGCTCAACGACGAAGGTGGTTTCGATGCTTCATAACTTTTATCGATGACTTTAGTAGATAAGGATATATCTACCGATGAAGCATAAGTCCGAATCCTTTGAAAAGTTCAAAGAATTCCAAAATGAAGTGCAAAATCATTTAGGCAAGACAATCAAGTTTCTACGATCGATCGTGGAGGCGAGTATTTGAGCCATGAGTTTGGTAATCATCGAAGGATTGTGGAATTGTTCCACAATTGACTCACCGGAACACCTCAATGGAATGGGGTATCGAACGAGAAATCGCACCTTATTAGATATGGTGCGCTCCATGATGAGCCACGTGATCTTTCGTTGTCTTTTGGGGTACGCTCTTGAAATGACCGCTTTCACACTAAGCGAGTTCCATCAAAATCGTGAGAAAAGACACCATATGAGATGTGGACAGGACAACGTCCTAGCTTGTCTTTTCTTAAGATTTGGGGATGTGAGACTTATGTAAAACGTTTACAATCGATAAGCTCGGTCCAAATCGATAAATGCTTCTTTATCGGGTATCCTAAGGAAACGAAAGGATATTACTTGTATAATCAAGAAGAAGGCAAAGTGTTTGTCGCTTGGCATGGTGTCTTCTTAGAGAAAGAGTTTCTCTCAAGAAGGGATAGTGGGAGCATGGTGCAACTTGAAGAAATTCGAGAAACACCGAAAACGTTTCAGCTCCTCTGAACCACAACAGGATGAACAAGCTGTTGAAGAACCCTTATGGACACACCGGCACCACGTGAGGTCGAGAGGTCACGTCGTGCACCTGAGAGGTACATGTTCTTGACTACTCAACAACGGGACATATTGTTGTTAGACAACGATGAGCCTAAGACCTATGAAGAAGCGATGGTGGGACCAGACTACGAGAAATGGCTTGAAGCCATGAGATCCGAAATTGAATCCATGCACGGTAATCAAGTTTGGAACTTGGTTGATCCACGATGGTGTTAAAACCATTGAGTGCAAATGGGTTTTCAAGAAAAGATAGACATAGATGGAAATATTCACATCTATAAAGCGCGATTGGTGGCCAAAGGTTTCAAACAAATTCAAGGTGTTGATTATGATGAAACTTTTTCGCCGTCGCAATGCTAAAGTCTATTCGATCATTCTAGCGATTGTCGCTTATTTCGACTATGAAATATGGCAAATGGATGTCAAAACAGCTTTCCTTAATGGAAATCGAGTGAGGATGTGTACATGACACGACCCACGTGTTTTGTCGATCCGCAATCACCGGAAAGATATGCAAGTCGCAAAGATCCATTTATGGATTAAAGCGAGCATCTCGAGTTGGAACATTCGTTTGATGAAGTAATCAAAGGGTTTGGTTTCATCAAGAATGAAGAAGAGCCTTGTGTTTACAAAAGGCTAGTGGGAGCGCACTTCGTGTTTCGGTCTTATATGTGGATGACATATTATTGATCGGAAATGACATTCCTATGTTCGAATTTGTTAAGTCTTCATTGAAAAATAGTTTCTCTATGAAAGACTTAGGAGAGGCATATATTCTGGGCATCAAGATCTATAGAGATAGATCAAAAGGTCGATTGGATTA
Organism: Bonia amplexicaulis; assembly: GCA_036346245.1. Classification (NCBI taxonomy): domain Eukaryota; kingdom Viridiplantae; phylum Streptophyta; class Magnoliopsida; order Poales; family Poaceae; genus Bonia; species Bonia amplexicaulis. The sequence goes on along the minus strand of JAYGGG010000156.1, from coordinate 101,472 downwards.
AGCCAAGATACGTACATTGACAAGGTGTTGAAAAGGTTCAACATGCAGGATTACAAGAAAGGCTTCCTACCTATGTCACATGGTATAAATCTTAGCAAGAATCAGTGTCCTAGTACACCTGATGAGCGGGATAAAATGAATGCGATTCCATATGCTTCAGCTATTGGATCCATTATGTATGTCATGCTTTGTACACGTCCAGATGTCTCGTATGCTTTAAGTGCTACAAGTAGATACCAGTCAGATCCAGGTGAAAGTCACTGGATTACCGTAAAGAACATCTTGAAGTACTTGAGAAGAACTAAAGATGTGTTCCTCGTCTATGGGGTGAGGAAGAGCTCGTTGTAAATGGTTACACCGATGCTAGCTTCCAAACCGACAAAGATGATTTTAGATCGCAATCTGGATTTGTGTTACGCTGAATGGCGGTGCGGTGGTGGAAGAGTTCCAAGCAAGAGGCGGTTCTTGATTCTACAATGAAGTTTAGTACATAGCGGCTTCAAGTCGCTAAAGAGGTCGTTTGGATCAAGAAATTTGTTTCGAGCTTGGTGTGATGGCTAGTGCCTCCACCCAATGGACCTCTCTTGTGACAACAAGTGGAGCCATTGCGCAAGCCAAGGAGCCTAGATCGCACCAGAAGTCCAAGCACATTCTACGGCGATTTCATCTCATCCGCGAGATTGTGGAGAGGCGATGTTAAGATATGCAAAGTACACACGGATTTGAACATTGCGATCCGTTGACAAAGCCGCTTCCCACCAAAGCATGAGGCTCACACTAGGGCAATGGGTATTAGATACCTACATGGTTGACTCTAGTGCAAGTGGGAGACTGTTGGTGATATGCCCTAGAGGCAACATGGAGATGTTGAATATATCACATACTATGTTTATGATACATTGCTTTGTTCCTTGAAATAGACATTATCATTATTGATCAATGAGTATGTGACTTATTCATGAGACTCTTAATGCCAAAATGTTGCTATTTCTAAATGATCCCCGATTATATTTCATATGAGGAACAAATATGATTCAAAGATCAAGATATGTATTGATTGATGATCATGTCTCATGGATCATGGTATGGAGATACCAAATCAATAATATGGACATGTGTTAGTGAACATATGTTGGATAGACCCGCCATGAGACACTGCAGAGATTCCATGTGTCATCAGTTGGTCTCAAGTAGTGTTTATGTGGAATCCTTAGACTTGAGATCATCATGGTTCCCAACATGCGTAGTAGCTACTTTGGGACTACTAAACACTACTCCGTAATCGGGTAGTCATAAAAGTAGTCTTTGGGTTTGCCATGAAACATGTAGTGGGATGTGAATGATCAAGATAGAATTTGCCCTCCTTATGGGAGAGATATCTCGGCCCCTCGATGTAATGGATTATGAAAGTGCATGCCATGCCAAGGTGATTGAGAGTCAATCACGAGTTTATAATCCATCACGGAATCGAGAGAGTGATTGAGCTATTAAGAGGATGACACGGTCTCGCCTTGAGCTTAATCTATATCGTGAGGCAAAGGATTAGTACATGAGAACATTACGAGTTCACCGATATGATCTTTACGTATACTTTGGGGTTAATATGTCTTACTAGAGGCCGCTATTAACACGGTGACCGGAAAGGTGTTTCGGTCGCGACCAAGTATACGTGAACCTGTGGTCGCACACTTAACGGGTTGGAACACTAATTGAATGTGATTCGGATATGGGCTCAATTCGGATAGAGATCCGGATAGACTCCTATTGGGCCTCGGTCCACGAGGCCCAAGTGAGGAGGTCTATATATGGAGGCGAGGGGTGAGGAACGATCCGATAATCCCGAGCTAAACCACAGCCGCCACCTCCGAGCCAAACCCTAGGCGCTCATGAGTCTTTGGTACACTCGCGATCGGCGTTCGATCCCGGACGTGTGGATACCGGTGGAGGCGCTGCGTTGCGGCGTTTATCGATCAACAACCTCTGATTGGATCGCTCGTGGTGTGGTTGATCGCGTGGAGGAGACGATCGGTTCGGGACGATCGACTACTTCCACTACTACCTCGACGCGTGGTTGGATCGGCTTCTCCAACTCTTCTTCACCGCGCCGCCTAGTGGTAACGATCCATGATCCTCCTTAAGCATGATGTTCTTGTGTGCGCGTAGAAAAGTTTTGTTTTCGCTATCGTAGCCTTCGCAATCCATTAGTTTGTACTTGTCGAGATCGTAGACCCGAAGGCAAGTCATACATATTTTGATCATATTGAACCTACATTCCTTTAAGTATCTATTTATCAATATTTTCATGATGTTATTTGCAAGTTATTATTTCATGTACAATTACTCTTTAGAATGACATGATATTAGCTATGTCCTACCGCTTGAAAAAGCCTAGCTCAACTTGATAGCCACATTCACCTTGACAAGACATAGTAAGATTAAATATGGTAATAATGTAATTATGGTAGTTTAGGAACTCACTAAAATCTTTCCACTGTTAAGAGGATTGGTATTTGTTAATAGAGTTTTGAAAAGTGGATCTAGGGTAAGCGAGGATCGTAGAAGGCCAAAAGCGGGCCAGATCCCAAGACCTTACCCCAGGGTGGAGGCTTGGCTGTGGATTGGTGGCAGTGCCACGGGCACTGAACATGGGTTTGTGCATAGATGATGCCTTAGATAAAAATGTAAGGACTAGACTCTTATGCTGAGTAAAGAACATAGTACCCGCCCAACCACAAGCATTGACTTTGTCAAACCTGGCCTAGTAACTGCTCAAATTCAATTGAGACAGAGGGTGAGTCTGTATGGGAGGTGGTTAACCATAAACTGTAGGGCTGCGACAAGTCGGGCGAGATCCGTTGGGTCACCCGAGCTTGTTGAGATCAAAAACCTACTGGGTGAAGGCTATATAAAGAATTGAGCAGTGAACAACCTTGTTTTCTTAACTCTGTCGCGGGAGTTAAGGGATCTTGTGGGTAAAGTAGGATAGCTCTACAAAGTCATGAAATAATGGTATTTGAATACACTGTGCTTTCGGTAAATAAAGCTGTGTTTAATGGGTAAATTCAATAGCAAAGGATAAGTATTGATAATGATTTGGGAATGTTGAAGATTGATAATCAAGTTTGAAACCCCCTTTTTACTAATGAAGTTATTTTTCTTTTGTGTCTAAAAGTGAGTTACAACTAAAACTGCATCCACATAAAATAATAAACCTTTCCCACTCGCCTCATGGCAAACCCTGCATGTAGTTACTAGTAGTCTCCATGTGACTTGTTGAGTACGGTAATTGTACTCATACTTACTAAAAACATCAACAGAGATAGCTTGCAATAAGGAAGCCGATGAAGGCGATGAAGTGGAGTTCTACGAGATAGATGACGCGTGGAATTAGGGTTGTCTTCCGCTCAGGCGTGCTTGTAGCGTTTTTTTGTTGTAATGTATCTAAGGGTCGTTTACCCCGTTGTAAAACTCGGCTTTTAAGCCACTATATTGTAATAAAGTTGGTTTTTGTCTTAAGCATATGTTGGCAATGTTGTATACTCGATTGATGTAACTCGCAGCTGAACAGTCCTGGGCAGTTGCAAGGGATTCATGACTCTCCCAGAAATGGGGGTGTGACAACTAGTTTTGCTGTAATGTTCTCTTATGATTCATACTATGTCAAATAGGCTAAGTTGAGTCTTGAACCTAAATTACAATTTAGATTGAGTTATGCTAGTTCTTTATTGAAGCATGAGTTAGTATTAGCTCTTTGTTCTTGAACTAAATCAAGAAAACACAAAATGATCTCTTTTATGCGAAAAACTGATCTCACCAATTCTTTCTCATAAGATGGCTTGCTATTACACTAGGCATGAACTTTAGTGGAGTTTTGGATGATCTAGATTACTCTCTTAAGCTTATTACTTGGGATAGTCGTAACACGGCTTGAGATCTAACACATAGCTAAGAAAACAAAAATTATAAAAATAGTTGAAACTTAAGATGCTATTATGGATGGCACCTACTCCAAAACTTGCTTTGCTAAGATAAAACCAAAAATAAATTTTAGCAAGTGCTAAGTGTGCTAAATTTTCTTAATTCCAAGTGCTTGAATAAAATAATTTAACATTAAACTTGTAGCACTCTAAATTGAGTCAATTGTAGCTTTTTGGTTCTATTTAGTATATTGGCGTGACTTGACTCATTTTTGAATACTTTTGGGTAAACTATGTTCTTGAGCAGCTTGACATGTTAAAAATGTATTTAATTTTACATTATTGCTTATTTGGTTTTAGCTTTGCTACATGATCTAGAATAGTTACTTCACTTAATATAGCTTGGTTTAGTACCGGTAGAGTTATTTTAGATAATTTTCATAGCTCCTATTGCTAAAAATGAATAAATTTTAGCCACTTCATTTCATACGTGCTCTATCTTCTTCTGTACATTTTAATAACTCCATTATTTAAGGATAAAAAGATATGTGAAAAATGCATATCTAGAGCATGATTTGAAGTTTGTGTAAAATCTTGTTAAATAAGAGCTTTAATATTTTGCTGTGATTCTCTTGATCTTTTGATATTTTATCACCATGACTAAGATCGAATAGAACAATTGTTTTTTCGTATGGACCTAGAGTGAGAATTCCCGACTCATTTGGTGTGTTTTTTTTTTGTGTTTGTAGATATATAATATAGTTTGCAATGTAGAGGAGTTGAAACATCTGCTTGACTTCTATGCCATCCAGTTTGGCTTGCTAGTAGTCTACGCCCTCAATCCACACTTGGGCTGTTGAAGGGCTATGTGAGAAATTTCAGGATTATGTCATGATGAATCATTGCAATTTGAGAATGTTGGAAATTCAAGTTGCCATTTTTGTTAGAAGATTTCTAGAAGAGTTTAGCCCACCAGGTCGAACCAATTCTGATTTTCGGTCTGACCAGTATGTGTCGGCGGTCTGATGGGTGCAAATTCTGGTCAGACCGGCTAGGAAGAGTCCAGTTTGGCCGGTTTTGGTGTTTTGAGGTTTTGGAGTCTCATGATGATTTCTGTGACTAGGTCCGTTGATATAGGTTGCATGAGATATGTTAGTGCTAGTATAGATCAAGTTGTAAAGAACTTATGCTTGAAAACATTTTTTTGTTTTTAGATGTGCAAGATCACTTGGAGTCAATTATGGTCAACGATAAGTATCGGAGCAACACTCATGAAGGAGCCGAGGTCTAGAACGATCAAGAATACTATGTGAGAATGTGAGCTCAAGCATGGCACGAGAAAGACGGGAAATATCAAAGAGAAGTTTGGACAACAGGTTGAATGAATATGAATTTGGTACTCAAGTTCTGCGGTTACGTATGTGGATATCGGACTTTCTGAATTAGAAACATGAATTTGAGTTGTAACTGTGCGCACTGCAAATCACATCTCTACTCTTAATCTAGATCGCAAACCATTCTTTCAACTAGTCCAATAGACAGGCTACGAGGTACTAGTTTGGTGCACCTCGTTACAAAATTACATTCTTAAACAGTAATGAATCACTAAACACACACAAAGCAGAACGCTCTGACAGAGTCCAAATATTAGTCACGAGATTCCAGAAAAAGATTCTTTGATAGCAGACAGTTTTGCACAAACGTCTTGCATTCCAGGTCTATCCTTCGGAGATTCCATGGAACATGACAGGCCAAGTGCAACCAACGGGATAATATAGCTCTGCATCCATACTGCTGGATACCCTTGGTGCTCCTCATGGGCCATATGGGGATCTAGAATCTCAGCAACTCTATCTGGGAACATGGAGTCAACAAACTTATGAAGGCTAAGTCCATCAACAAACATATCATCGGTCGGTTGTTTTCCCGTAAGCATCTCTAGTAGAAGCACCCCAAAGCTATACACATCACCTCTTGAGGAGATTTCACAACCCATACCATACTCTGTAAAAGTGAAATAATAATACACTTAAGTACAAGAGAAACCATAAGTAAGCAGAGATGGAAAAACTGAACTCACCAGGTGCCATGTATCCAATTGTTCCTCCAACATCGACCAGGCTTTTCGGACTGATCAGGCCTGGAAATAGAAACTTTGCTGACCCAAAGTCACCAAGACGCGCGGTCATGTCATGATCTAAAAGGATATTGCTTGGCTTCAAATCACAATGGATCAAAGGAGGCGTCAATTGATTATGGACATAATCAAGAGCAGAAGCCACGTCTGCTGCAATGCATATCCTCTCGCCTAAGCTTAGCACTCTGTCCGGGATTCCATTGTGTTGCTCCGAGTGCAACCATCTTTCAAGGCTGCCATTAACCATGAGCTTGAAGATTAGTGCTTTGAACTCATCGTTTCCTGTATCCAATGTCGAGCATAGAGTCACAGGACGCATTATATTTCTATGGCGGGTGCTTCGTAACACCTCGCACTCAGTAAAGTAACTCTCATATGCACCAGGTTCATCCAAGTTGAATACTTTGATTGCAACTAGGCTTCTGTCGGACACGAACCTACCAACATAAACTGATCCAGTACGGGTTGAGCTGATTGTATGGACTGAAGAAAAGCAATTAGTAGCTTTCAGAATGTCACCATATGAAACCTTCTTCAGCGTCTCCTTGTGGCTAGGACATACACGCACTTCTCTCTTTCGGAGGGCAACAAACCATAACATATTATTGCACCTTGAAAATGTGAACTCCACCATTCTCTTCCAATGGGCGAACGCCAAACATAACAACAATAAGAAAACAACAGTATACAGTGGAATTAGAATTACTATTTGTAGCGAAGGCACATGGTTCTTTGTTTCTGTGGCTGAGGTATCACAAATTGGCAGTGCCAGCATGGAGACTCCACCTGTAGCAAGAGCACACAACTTCTTATTGCCTTCCAAAACTACCGCAGTAGAATTTCCAAAGATCCCACCTGTTGGAACAGGTCCTTCAAAGTTGTTGTAGGATAGATCAAGCTGCGCCAACATAGTGAAGGCCTCAAAGAATTCTGGCACTGGACCGGATAAGTTGTTTCGAGAAAGATTCATCTGCTGCAAGGACTGCAAGCTCTTGAGACTCGAAGGAATTTGTCCCTGAAGCTTGTTTCCCTCCATAAGAAGAAATGACAGACTGAAACAATTTCCAAGAGCTTCAGGAATCACTCCGAACAACATATTGTTGGAAATGTTCAGAAGAGCAATATTTTCCAGAAGACCAACTTCTGATGGTATTGCCCCTGTGAGATTGTTGTGTGACAAGTCCGCACCTAAGGAAAGCGGAGGACGAGCAAAGAGTTCTTTCGGTATGAATCCATCAAGGTTGTTAGCAGACAAATTTAGCTGAAGAAGCTCCAAGCACCGACCTAAACTACTAGGTATGTTTCCACTCAAGTTGTTATCATCAAGATAAAGCTTGCTCAGTTGAGCAATGGTACCGACTGAGGAAGGGATCTGGCCTGATAGTTTGTTTTTGGATAGGTTTAAGATAACTAGATTGTACAGTTTTCCAATTGTAGGAGGTATGCTCCCTGAAAGCAAATTGTTTTCCATGCTAAGGAAAGTGAGATTAACAAGATTGCTTATCTCAACAGGTATAGAGCCTGAAATTTGGTTTGACCCAAGCATTAAACGTTCTAGCCTTGTGGAAAGATTAACGACTGATCTAGGCAAGCTGCCATTCAGAATATTTTCTTCCAAGGACAATTTTCTCAACTCAGTGCAATTTTCAAGAGAGGCAAGGAATGCCCAATCATTGTTTTCTAGCCAATTTCTCCTTAAAAGTACTTGCTGCAACTTTTCCAAAGTTGCAAGAGATGGAATAGGGCCACGCAAGGAGTTATTTGAAAGATCAAGCACTAGCAGATTTGACGCATTGCCTACTGAAGATGGGATCAGGCCCTCCAGTTTGTTGCTTTGCATGATCAGGAACTGCAGGTTTGGTAGTGAGTAACCAATGTAAGATGGAATCTGCCCAACAAGGCCATTGCTACCTATGCTGAAGTATTTGAGTGATGACATATTGTAAACAGATATGGGGACATGCCCAGACAGGTTGTTGAAACTTAGATCCAGTTTAAGAAGTTTTGGAATGTGACTCAAACTTTCTGGAATTAATCCAGTTAATTTATTTTGACCTAGCAATATAGAAGTGAGCGAAGAAACGTTTCCGATTGAAGGAGGTATGCTTCCAGAAAGAAAGTTCTCTGTTATGTAAAGAAATTTGAGGCCTGTGACCTTGCCAAAAGGTGGGATGGGACCAGTCAAAGAATTCTTCTGGAGATCAACCATAGTAAGTGCAGATGAGTTATCAAACAAAGTAGCAGGGATCTCTCCAGAGAAGTCATTACGCGAGAGGATTAGCGCGTTGAGTGAGTAGATATTGGCTAACGAGTGAGGGACACTACCACTGAGAGTATTATTTGCAAGATTGACAAAGCTCAGAGACATGCTAGAGCCTAATGAATAGGGGATGTTACCTTCAAGGTTGTTGCCTGCAAGCATCAGAGTTTGGAGGTCAGGAAGCTTGCCCAACTCCTCGGGGATGGCTCCAGATAGATGATTATCAGTAAGGTTTATCCGGGATAGTGAAGTCAGGTTGGCTATGCAACCAGATATTTGCCCACTGAGTTGTGCTGAGGCGAGGTCTAGAGAGGCCACACGGTATGGAAGTTTCGCACTGCAGGTGACCCCTTGCCAGCTGCAAAAGTTGAGTGAGTGGCTGCTCCATGAGCGTAGGATGCCAAGGGGTTCGGAGGAGATGCCGGACTTGAAGCAAAGGAGTGCCTGCCGGTCGATCTCGGACTTATTTGCTTGTGCTTCTGCGAGTATTGTAGTGTTGAAGGTGAAAAAGATGAGAAGAACACAGAGTAGAGACAAGATCGAGGGCATGACGTCCAGAAACAAAGTGCGCTAAAGAACCAACAACTGCAAGAACTTGTGCTTTGGTTGGGGCATAGATGATCTTGTTTGAAGGATTTGTCTACCGGAATTGAGCTGAAGGTATGCTTGACTTGATTTAATGCTTGATTTGACTAGACTTAATGCAGGAAAGAAATTAATCGCCTGTTGTCTCACTATGAACGTGTATGAGAGGGAAGGGAAAAGAAGAATGGAACAAAGACTTGTGAAGGAAAACGCGTGCAAACGGGAGAAAACTTTTTATTTGCGAACCGAGAAAAATTATGTTTTAGATTTGTAAAGTTGTACTAAGTGGATAAAAATTCCAAAAGCAAAAGTTGCAAATTTGACAGCGACAGACATGCTGTTGAACTTGCCGTGGTTGCAGGCGTGCAGCCCGCGGGCGAGCAGTGAGCACACAACAAACTGGGAGGAACAAAATGAAGATTCGAAGAGGTGACGGAATACCTAAGCCACTGATGCACGCTGAAAAGACGGGTTCTGAGATGAACAAACCCAAAGACTAAATGTCAATTTTGTGTTGCAATTACGTGCTTGATAATTGAGAGTGACTACACAGCATGGAACATTGCATTTCCGGGAATATAACCGTATTTTCATCCATTTTAGCATGGAACTTGGAACTTTATTTGGAAATATTGGGAAGGTACTACAAGACATACGGGTACAGGGTACTACTCACTCACCTTACGCGCGGCGGCAGGCAGTGGACTATCGAGCCAACTGCTGCAAAGACTTTGGAGTGCTTTTGCTGGGACTTGGAAGATCCTGTGGGCATACATGCTATTTGAAGGATTTGTCTAGGTATGCTGTGATTTGGCTTAATGAAGGAACAAAGACTAGTGATAGAAAAATGATGTAGACCGGTAGAGTTGTAGCAAGTGGATAAAAATTCCAAAAGTAAAAGTGGCAATTTCGACAGTGACAAACATGCTCTAGTATTTGTGGTGTCATTGGGGGTGGGAAACGGTAACGAATAATCTGTTTTATTTGATATTCGTATCTGAGAAAACGCGAATGTGGTAAGCAAAATTCGTATTCGAGAACATTCGTATCCGTATTTAAGAATATTTGTATTCGTATTTGAGAATATTCATATTCGTATTCGTATTTGAAACTATTCGATTCGTATTCGATCCGTTTTTGGAACATAGGAAAAACCCGGACGAATTTTGTGATTCAAAATTTGAATTTGGACGGTTTGAAACCGGTAACCATTCCGGTAACCGGTAAAAAACCGGCAAAACCACTGGGAATCCGTTTTATCATATATTCATATCCGAAAAAATATGTATTCGAAAATGTTCATATTCATATTCGAGAATATTCGTATCTGTATTTAAAAATATTCGAATTTGTATTCGTATTCATTTTAAAAATATGGATTCGTATTTGAGACTATTCAATCGTATCTGATCTGGTTCCATCCCTAGGTGTCATCACTAGCGGAGCCACTGCGGTCTGACCGGTGGCCGGTTGGACCGAGCTAGGGATGGTCTGATTGCTCCTGTATTTTCAAAATAGTAAATCAGCTCAAATCCAATTTGGTGCAACTCCAAAAATCCAAAGCTAAATGAGATGAAACTTTGCACACACCTTAGTTATGGTTAGGGCTGGAAAAATTGCTCGTTAGGGCTTGAATCAAAATTGCTTCGATAACAGTAGTTAATGGGTTCAAAATTAAAATGAATCCATTTCTAGTGAAAAATGATTAATGTGGCTCGGCTCGATAGTAGCTCGTTAGCTCGAATTTGAAAAAAACACTTAAATGATAAATAAAATGATTTATGTTGAACTATGTTAATTTTGAAAAAAACCTTGATAATAGCTCGTTAAACTCAATAGCCAGCCCTAATTATGGTCTCAGAAACCTATTTTATCCAAAGATCGCTTGTATTTGTGTCAAAGTTTACACATTTCTTAAGTAAGCAATATTGCATCAAAACTGGGCAAAAACTTAGAGTATGACTTACTCGTGTGTAGAGGATGGCCAAGATGGTTTTAGATGCATTCACATATGTCATAGCAAGCAAGCAATCACAAAAATTCGAGGCAAAAACCCTTAGATCAAGAAAGCTCGCGTTGAGGTCAAATCCAAACAAAACCGGGCAAATTCAAAAACTTGCAACACCTAATGCCTAGATAGATAGATATGATATTCATGAGTTATCTCCATCACTTACACATCCTTAGCACTCAACAAGATCATACGCATCCTTGGCATTCAAGAAGATCAAGAAAGGGAAAGAGAAATCAAAACCAACAAGATCAAGAACAAATCATCCAAAATGAGACTTCATGAGAGATGAACAAAGTTGATGTATTGCTACTTATGAGAGATGAACAAAGTTGATGTATTTCTACTTGAGGATAAAGGTTTTACAGCTCCTCCACCAGGAGGATAAGAAAGCGCACCGCAACGCTCACCCTTCTCAAACCTTAACCCTAGAACACTTTGCTAGAATGAGGAATGGTTGGACGGTTTATTAGTAAGTCTCAATCTCAACTAGTTAAATAGATAAGACAACCAGCCCACATCTAACATTAATGAATACTATCCACTAGCACATCTGGGAAACCTGTGAACCCTACACAATATGGATTTTACTTACACACTTTACTCATGCATGTTTTTCAAAGAACATGAATTTGAATCTATTGAGTCCTTAGCCTTTGATCCAATTTGATCTTCTCTGCTTCTTCTTAACCTAAATCATATTTTCAAACATTGCAGTTTTAATCCAAGGGAGTTTTTGGTATATGCCTATCTTACTAAAATACTATTCCTTGACCCGGTCTTCATATTCCTTGCAAGAAATCGGCATGCTTGCCATGTGTAGGTGCACTACTAGCTTGCCACGCATCGGCAAGTCTCTTTCATTCCAGTTTCACTAGATCACGCCTCACTTGGACCAATCAAGCCACATGGTGCAGCCCATCGCTTGAACCTTTCATTTAATATTTCCCACCTTGCTTGTGCCATGCTTGAGTTCAGAAATCTTACTCGGCATCCTTGATCATTATGGGTTTCGGCTCCTCTATGAGTATAGCTCTAATCCTCACTATTGACCATGATTGACTCTAAGGCCCTACTCAAAAGAGTTTATTTTGAGTGGCTTATGGCTAAAAAGCACTGTAGCAAGCTGAAAAATCACAGTAGCTGACGGAGGCTTATTTAACATAATTAAATTTAAAAAAATTGAAAAATAGAAAAAACATGTTAGCCCATCACGTATAATGCAAAAAAATATGAGAAAAAAGAACCGACAAAAAAGCTCAAAAAGAAGCCAAAAGTATAGAAAAAGACGGAATTTATAAATAGTGCAAAATATGCCAGAAGCTCAAGTCGAAACGAGCGGGGCTTAAACCTCCCTGCACATCCAAAAATCAAAAAATATTTCCAGGCATAAGTTTTTCACAACTTAACCTATGTTAGTCAAAACATACTTTATGCAACATATATGCACTGACCTAGGTTAAACCAACATAAGAACAAATTTCCTAAAATACCAATTTTCTGCCGAAGCAGTCCATCTGGCTAGTCAGATCACTAACATCAGTCGGTCTAGCCGCTGATGGTAGTCGGTTAGACTACTATCAATGGTCGGTCTAATCGGTAGCCAGTATGATCGCCTCCCAGGCTGGTCAGACCGCCAGGTCTGAAACAACTCCTAAAAATGGCAAATTTACAAAAATCCAAATCACAGCTCCTCCAATTTGGCAATAGTTCATCACAACAAAATCTCAGACCTTCTCATATGGTCCTTCAATCTTCCCTAGATGAACCCATTTGTAATTTCTCAAAAATACAAATAGAAGTTCAAAATGGTCACAGAAGGATTTAAAGTATTCAAAATGGCCATATGAGTTAGAAGTGAAGAGAAGCTACTAAAAATGATAAGTTTCTACAAAAAGCTTCAACTCCAAATAAATTAGAAAATCTCACTATAGATCATATGAAAGAATAATTGTTCTATTGGACATTGGGTCATATTGAGAAGAGATCAAAATATCAAGAGAATAATAGCAAAATATAAAAGCTCTAACTTAGCAATAATTCATGCAAAAACTCCAAATCATGCTCTAGAAATGCATGTTTGACCTCACTCCCAAAGCTATTTCTCCTATAGTAGGTTATTCTATCTTAATACAAGCCAAAGCACTAAAAACACTATTAAATGACAACGCCCTTACACGCTCCCAAAACCACAACTCTTCCCTCTCTTTACCGGACAGTCATGTTGCTGTTCTGATACTAAAAATGCCACAACTTTCAATTTCCTCATCAAGAAACAACAAATCATACCATCAATGAACTCTACACAAAATTACCCATATTTTCTCAGTTGGCACAATCCTCGAATTAATTCGTTTAAATACCCAATTTTAGTGTGGAATACAGAACTGTCATCCTCTTTATAGTAGGCTTGTTAATTTCATAAATTTTATTCTACAAAGGCAAACATAGTAAACGATGATATTTCTGAAATCTATAGGAAATTTTCCATCACTTTCTAGTTATCACCAATTTTTATTTCTAACATTTCACTAATCAAATTTACCAATTTTCCACGACTGATCCAGCAGCCACCTAGCACCGGATAGCAACACTAAAAATTTTATAACATCTAATCCATCCATCTAAAATTGGTGTTCTTAGACTCACTGGAAATCTTAAGAAAATCCCTACAATGTTTATTGTGATCATACTTCCAGATTAAGTCATCTCCTATTTTTAATCTTCCATTCACCACTAACTGCTGAAATCCTGATAAACAGATTGAAAATCGGTAATGAAAAATTCATATCTCCTAAACTATTCGTCAAAATAACGTGAATAAATACTCTATGGAAATCTACTGAAGTCATCTATGACTCTCTAGGAGACAAGTTCCTCTGATTTCACACCTAAGGAACTCTAAATCATAGATGACAGCAGACTGCGCAGATCGAATGAAATACCAAAATCTAACCTGAACAGAAAATCGATAAAAATCAAATGAAGGGAAAGTAAGTGTGAGCCTTGAAGAACTCAACAAACACCTCTGAACTCCAGCAAAACTCCTCCCTTCTTCTTCCTTCCTCCTTTTCCCTCCCTTCTCTTTCTCCCCTCTTTCTTCTCCTCTTTTGCTCAGTTGCCAAAGGAATCAAACCCACCAAAAGAGTCAAAGTCAGAATTGAAGTTTCATCATGAAAATGTTTTCACTTTCCAAGAAGGTAGTTTGCAAATGAACACCACAAAAGCCGAAGGACCAATCACCTGAATGCCCAAATCAATCACTCAAAAATAACATCACAAGCCAACATAAAGCTAACTCAGATTGCAAATAGACTTATCATAAACACACAGCCCAAACAAGAATCAAGAGAAAGTTTCACTACCTAGGAAAACATTCTTTTCTCAATTCTTTCTTTTAAGATTTTAACTTCCCTTAAACCATGGAATTCCAAATCATCGCATAACACACTAACTCATTTCTTTTAAATTGGTGCTCAAACCAAATACATCATCCACACCTTTATTGATAGAATCGACTGACCCTACAACAACAACCTCTAGCCAACTCCTCTATAGATAGAATTACTTTGATAAATAATTTCCAATGCACCTCAATATGGATTCCACTCACAAACACACCACCCCAATCCATTAAGGATAATCAACCTGAAATCACATCACCCACTCTCCTTTACTATACCCAAAGGATTTTATTAATGATTATCACATTATTTAGAATCCACTTTTATTCTGCTACTTCTATGCATAGTCAATGGGCAACTAAGGTTCTAGCTTAAGCGCAAACCTAATTTCAACCTCCAAAACTCCTTCAGTGAGCTTCTGGCTTAATCGATTGGGAAATCCTCAGATTTGATGTCTAAAATTCTAGCAATCCAAACAATATCCTCAATCATTAACATCGATAAATCCTTACTAATTAATTAACTACCCAAAATGGTTAACTTCACCAATCTTGGTCCTTCACTAAACCACCCATACAGTTTCACCTTCACAACTCCCAATATACCCATTTGCAATACCCTAACTAATTAACCACAATTCAAACTTTTGATAATCCCAATATTCCACCAACATAAACTAGGTTCTTGGATTAAAATTCACTATATGTTCTACTGGTTGTAACAATAATCAGTTTTATTTCAATGACAATCATTCCATTTGGATCGAATTCTCTCCAAGAGTTATAGGACAAAACCAATTCACCCTCTATTGCTCTTCAAATAGCTTGGCACCCAAAGTCTCACCATTACCATTCACTTGACCACCGCCAACCAATTGCCACTAGACACTCTATATAGTTTTGGTAACACGAGTCCATTATTCCTTTCTCAAGAGAGGAGAAAATGAAATAAATTTCCAGCACAGAGAAAAAAATATTTATTGTCTGTAGTAAACACAAGACCAATCGAAAATAATCAAATAGCAATTATCTCGGAAAAAACAAAAGATGAGACCACAATTGAGGGCACACGTTCCACAAGAAGAGAATTTCAACCCCCAACAAAAAATAATAAACTTTTTAATATGTTACAAGTTTCAAAACTTAACTCCAAGCTCAAATACTTCTACTACACTCTTTCATTTAACAAAAAAATAATAATTTTCTGTCATCACTTTGCCATCACAAATAAGAATCACATCGTTCACTTAAAAATCAAATAGAACTTTCCTGTAACACCCCAGCCAAACATAGGCCTGGATTGCTACCTAACTAGAAATAAAACAATGACAACTAAGTACGTCACACAAAATTTCGGCAGAGTTTCCTTTGTTTATCTAGCTAATCAGAGATTTCACAAACAGAAGCAGTTATAATATGCAAATCTCAAGTAATAAGATCCATGCTAAGCAATTAAACTAAAGATTACCAAAACAATTATGGAGGTATTACCTAGGAATAGAACAAGACCATCATAAAAGTTCTACATCCTTATTACAATTAAAATCCAAGGATAGTAATCAAACGATACTTAAATAGTTCTTGCATCTTATATTTAATTTTCTTCTTCCTTTATTTCCATTATGAATATAATGTGCAAGTGCAACAAGCCTATTCCTTTCCTTTCCCCATGCATGCCGGCCACATAAAGGTACCTAAAACAAACAACAAACAACAAGAGTGAGTCCAACGACTCAGCAAATATAATGGAAGGCAACAAGAACATAGCACATATCATCCATCAACCATATAAATAAAACATGCTATGCAATATGATCAAAAATCTCTTTATCTCTTTCTCTTCTGCATTTTACCGGTAATGCAAAGTGTGCACCACCGATGCACACCCATGCACTGCACCATCCGGTGCAGGGACCAGTGCCCATACTCCACGAGTATGGGGACCTTTAGCCCGTCAAGTCATCAACATGACGGGGACCTCGGTGCTTGGTCATCTCGTGACCAAGTCTTCAATATGTATCTCAACATGATGCATATGCGTGAATGTCTCAATAAGCATTACTTACATTCATAATAACTATGCATAAGAAATTTTCATGATCATTTAAAACTTGCTGTAGGCAATAAACAACATCAATCATAACCATGAACACATTTTCTCATAATTTAAATCAAACATCAACAATCCATCAAGTAACCACAATCCATTCCATGAATTGTAAGCCATCATTATACTTGCCTTTACCGAAGGAGCGAAGGGATCAAGCACGATCAGGAGTGGAGTCACCTATTCACAAGGCATCACTCAGCACAAAACCATAATATAGTATTCACAACAGCCCGCAACTCCCTCCCCGTTTAACGGTTCTACACTTTGTCCGCTGCAGCAGTGCTGCTTAACATTTTCGTATCTTTAAAAATAATGAACCAAATACAGCAAATGATACCTTTCTGGAATCATAACTTAAAAGCCTACAATTTTCATGTAGAACACCTATTTTTATTCGGATCATAACTAGATGTAATTTAATGACCTAAACAGAGAAAACTTTCTGATCTGGCAAACTGGATAGCAAAACTAAATCGCGTCCCCACGACAGTACAGAGGTCTAAAAATCCTAAAAATTACACATCAACTATAACTCTGAATTATCTACAACGTTCTCAATTATGACCCTAACCATAAAATTCATCTACTATTTTTAAAATCCGAATTACTGTCGGACTGTAACAAACTGCCCGCCTGACGGATAGCTGTATTCCCGACTCAGTATCTCCCAGATCCCACGACAGACAAATCCAAAAAAAATACAGAAGACACAACTAGAAATACTCTACAACTTTACTTTTGGGAAGACTCGCAGAAAAAATCGTTTTCTATATCAAAACCTCACGAACAGCCACACGATGCGAATCAATCTATTAACAGACAACAGGTAAACCCTAATCGGGCAATTAGTCTCTAATCTCCCATCAAAATCCGTGCCAAGAACCCTAATTATTCCTAAGAACAGAGGGTTTGGGATGAGGGAAAATTACCAAACTGAAGAAATTCCCCAATTTTTCCTCCTCTTCTTCTTCTCCTTCCTTTTCCTTCCTTCTTCTTCTTCTTCTCCTTCTTCTCCTTCTCCTATCACCAAGGGACAAGGGGGGTGGCCGTGGGGAAAGAGGGAGAGGGGGGGCTGCGCCCAAGGGGTGGAAAAAGGGTGAGGGCAAGGAGGGGTTTATAAAGGGGTGCTAGGGTTTGGGAGGGTGCAGCCCCTATTGGGTGGTGGCCCAAAGCGGTGCCCACCCTCCGACAACCCAAAACATCCAAATTAATTGTTTTAATTTTTTGTAATTTTGTACAATTCTGCAATTTAATTTTCACCTCCCGTGATTTACCGAAAAATCGGGAATCTCCGTGATTATTTTAGGAACCTACGCCGAATCGACGATCAGGATATTACATTCTCCCCACCTAAGTATATATGTGTGTGTGTAAGCAATAGCCCCCCTCCAATAAGTCAGCAGAGCATTCTAACTATGCACAGGAATACACTCCCATAGTAGTTCTTGAATCTAGGTCCAATAATTCAATTGATTTGAACCGATCTGTACATCCTAATAAAGATCCAGGATCTACCTCGAAGACAACATTTGTTTCACCTAGAATGGTGAGGCATGTTGATATAGACCGACCATCATTTGATATAGAACTAGATTTATCTCCAGTGCAGACGCAAGGTTAGGTTTCAATCATATTATACCTGTCATTACTAGTTATCATTTCCATCGTCAACCTGATTGCATGGCTCACTGTTTATTCTTGAGTTACAGAAATTTGTTATAGAAATCCTACCATCGGTACAATACAACCAACTGAAGTTTCTCTAGAGATAATGCCAAACAAGTCTTCCATATCACCATGGTCACGTTCTCGTGAAATTGCAGTGTCAAGTCTCGTAGTATTACAAGATATATACATTGAGAATAGCAATGGAGAGATCGACACATGAATCGGTATCAAGCGTAGTTTCGTGGTAACAAACGTTTCATGCCGCCTACCGTTACACCTTTTCAAGCCAGTATAATCACCCCAGTATGTGTTAAACATGAACATATTTCAATGGTTCTAATTAATGTTGGAAATGTGGGCAATATTTTAATTTCAAGTTTTAGTAGGAGACAAATACAATAAACTAGTGATGCAAAACTCACAACTAACTGCAGGCTACTCGTCATACTTCAGAATATACACAAGAAGATTATGGTATGAAAGTCGAATGAACGCGCGAATGACTTACATTTCGCCTGATGAAGAACAGGAAGCAGCGCAGACTTGACGCAGTGCAGAACGTAGATGACGCAGTGCAGTGAGCGGTCGCGCAGATGCACTGCCTAGAAACCTTATTACCGCCCCGTGCAGGTACTCTCTGCTGCAACGGTTTGGAGATAGCCGCTCTCCTTCCTTCCAGGTGTACGCTAGGAAGAAAAGTCGATGAGGTTCAGGCGACACAACACAACAACACAATATCGCAGAGAAGAAGAAAATGGAGGCAGTGAGATTCTCACACATACTCTGGACGTCTCCAGGCATATAAATAGACAGTCTGATAACTGACATGATTAAAACAGTCATTTACCCACTGGTAACTGACACATTCAACAAGCCATTTATCCACTGGTAACTGCCTGTCATCAAAACCCCAATAAAGCCTCAAATTCAAACGTTTGAATCTCATTCAAACACAGAGAGAGTGGTGCAGGGTTCAGCAAAAATAGAGATAGACTTGGTCTGCCAAGTGGCGCGCCACGTCACGGCACGGTCGCGCGTCGCAAGTCACTAGTCACGCGAAAATACGCGAATACGCGCGCGCGTGCATGCGCGTGTGTGACTAGACAGAACTCTCCTCATAACATCTCTATCCATATTCAAGGAGTGGTGATGACTGCACCTTATAAATCGGTGTTCCTCACCTTGCCTTAGCAATATGGTACTAAACCATGTATGCTTTGGAATTAAGGAAATTGGTCATAATCAAATGGCCAATTTCTAACAATTAATTGGATTAAAAATTACCAGGATGTCAACTCTCTTTGGTATGTGAACCTTACATCACTATCTATTCCATTTCAAACATTTAGAGTGGCAATTATTCAATTCACTATATCGTTGTAATGTTGTATCTATAGATCTTCATGGGTCACACATGCCACTCCAACATACATAACTGTGATGGGTATGGAACTATGTATTTTCATTGAAGGAAATGAAAAAATGGACCATACTATTGCTACTTTGTACACACGTAGAATGATATAGATGGAATATGAAATATTTGAAAATGCACCAGCTTATGGATGGCGCCACTTTCTAGAACCGGATTTTTCTGTGAATTGAGAATAATTACAACCATTGCTCTTTTATATATTATTAAGATTCAACATGTATTCTTTGTAAAAATCTTTAATTCATGGATGACTTCATATGCAGATGTGTGCTATTGTCTCAGACAATTGGTGGAACCCTGAGTTCTTTCATGTCCAGTTCACCGGTGGCGCAATCAAGTATGATGTTTCCAAGTGCAAAATAGTAAGTCAATTCATGTTGCACATAATAAAGCTATACATTATTATATATGGACCAAGTACTCATTTCTAAATTTTTGTAGATTTATGTTCTATTATGTGATATGAACCACTGGTCATGCTTTGCAATTAACTTACATAAGCCAGTGGTGCACGTACTCGATTCAAACAAGACCGGAAAGGGTAAGACATAGATACTGGCAGTAATCACGTTCTGAAACTTCGCCACCTTGGACATTGCAGTGAGGACCTAGATTCCAGATGTTAACACGCTGAAGGGTGGGAAGGGTTGGTGACAGAGCCGGTATATTAGAAATAATATGAACGAATCACAAGCCGGAGCATCTGGTACACGTTGTGGGCGATGCGGTCAGGAGGGGCATACAGCTAGACGATGCAATGCATGTGCTGATCAGTAGGCAGAGCGGCATGGCGTGTACTACTAGTTGTTGGAGACTAGAACTAAATTTATATTGTAAATTGTGTTTGTTTAGTACGTACTTATGACGTGTGAAATGTTGTACTAAATGTATCGTATAATTCATGTACCATTTGTAAAACTGCTATGTTACATCCCCTTTTCTATAATGTAGTTGGTGTTGTGCTGGTAGCTTAGTATTGCTCTGTTTACTTACTTACTACTTCTATTTCCTGTTAGTTTACATGCAATATTCTTTGGTTCCTTATAAGTGCTAACTTGAACTCTTTTTGCAGGTATGGTGCGTGATGGTCATGACTCCGACTGGCGGTACCCCCTATTGGACGAGCACATGGACCGCATGCATCACGCATCCCGTTGTGTGCCGCCACCAGGGAGCGCGGACGAGCCGGCTGATTTGGGAGTGGTCTGGACACGCACACCTCGCATGGCCTGGAGACTCGACCCCCGTTGGACAATCAGGTTTGCACTCCGCCAGCGTTTTAGTGATGTCGTAAGAACGTTCTGTGCTGACCTTCACTTTGTTTGCCCGAGACGCACACTTTCCACCTCCCATTAGAGGAAATGACACCGACCTAGCAGGATGTGTCCCTACTGCTTGGCCTTTCGATCGCGGGAGACGCTGCCTTCCTACCGGAGGCCCCGGCCGAGTGGCGCGCTAACCTGCTTGGCAGATTCGAGGGGTCCTTCCACCGGGTGCCGCCGATGACTACCATATCTTCCCAGCGAGTCAAACCCACTGGCCGTCGCTGAGGTGGCTCGCACAGTTCCGGGTACATGGTCTTTACAATCGATCGTGTTGTCGAAGCTCTTATTTGCGCTATTACATACTAATAACATCTTGTTTGCATTCAAGTGGAGCGAATGGATCTAGAGGCAGACGATTACCATGTCTCGCGTCACTTGGAGGCGTACTTGATGTGGTTATTTGGTTGGGTGCTCTTCACCACCAGCCACGGCAACACCGTGGACGCGCACCTCATCTCTCATACTAGGGTGATCGCGGACGGCGAGGCCCCCTAGCTCAACCAGGGATCGGGCGCACTTGCCGTTACATACCGCGGCCTGTGCGATGCGTACTCGAGGACCAAGGCGAACTCGGTCCTTGTAGGCTGCCTCCTGCTACTACAGCTGTGGTCGTTCGAGCGCTTCAGCCTTGGACGACCTTTGCTAGACGACATGGGTCCGTACGGGCCAGAGATGTATCCAGGGGGAGACATCGACCGACCGATGATGGGTTCTCTTTGGTGTCGTCGACGGGTAAGTCATATGTCAATTAGTTATTTCCTTTTTAGTAACGACGGTCGTATGTAACACCTATTCATCATTGTAGGTGCAGTTCGCACATGTGTAGGTCACGTGGGCGTACCTACCCTTTGTTGAGTAGATCGATCGCCTCACGGCCGACGACGTGCGCTGGGAACCGTACTCACATGCGGCACTGATGGACCGTGCTCCCGATGGCTCGTACATGTCATGGACCCACCCCCCGCACACCTCGCCACTCTGATAGACATGTATCCCACGCACCTCGCGCGGGACACACACATCGCGGTACGTTACATGTATTTTTGAACATTCGCTAATGGCAATGCTAGCTTGGATGATTAACTATTTTATGTCTTTTCCTTTAGGCTGACGTGGGTGTTTCGATTTTCACAGAGGGCCAGAGTATGCTGCATAGGCTCGCCGCAGGTGCCGAGGTGAGCCACGAGGACCACATCAGTGTGTGGTGTTGTATCACGGAGTGGGGTAGACGTGTTGTCACCCTGCTGTCCTACACGAGGCTACCAGCGGCCTCCACGACCACGCCCATCACACGGATGGTTCGGCCACCGGTGCCGCCCTGACCGGCGTGGCACTACTCTGAAGGTTCTACGTGGGCATGTCCTATAGCACCTCACCAGGACGAGGCTGGAGGATTTGCCTGGGGACGGCCTCGTACACTACCAGGGCAGATATTCTCGTGTCCTCCATACATCCCTGGCTTCCCCACACAGGGGGTGTACTCGACGTCGTACGCCCCTCCTCTAGGCGTGATGGCGCCAACTGAGGGTACGTAGCGTACGATCTCAGTTTTATCGCAATGCTTTATATCAGAAACTAATGATATTACTTTTGCAGGTCTTATCCCGCACGAGCAACGGTTCGGCCCCTCCGCGAGCCCGGACGATCCAGACCAGTACTTTTCTGAGTGGGCTAGGCAGGCGTCTGGGTCTGCACCTCACGGCACACCACCAGAGGTTCTCTCCGGGAGTGCCCTCCCCGGTGCACCGGAGGGCACATAGGCAGAGGTTCAGCTGACTCCATTAGCTCAGGGGCGAGTGTGACACGCTCCTGATGGTTCAGCTGACTCCATTAGCTCAGGGCCGAGTGTGACACGCTCCTGATCATCTTAAGTTGTCAGGGCGTCGTCACCCGTTGCAGCGGAGGACGGCCAAGCAGGGCCGTACGGGAGGACACGGGCGTGGAGACGGGGCATGCCAGGGTGGCGATTGAGGGTACTGCTGATTGTACACCATTTGTTCATGTACTTTTTACGTTTGTTATTTACGATGTGAACATTTTAGTATTGTGTTGTATTTACTTGTACTCCTCGTTACCTACTCGATACGCGCTCCAAACAAATAGTGAACTTCAATGATAGCAACCGCACAAAGATAACAACAAATCCATTACATGCTTAACAACATTGCACATTATTTCGAACAAGCCTATTATCTCGTCTTTTCGCATTCAATCATTCACATATCAAGTCATCTAACAATATTAACATACCGGTTTTCTCCGCACACGAATTCTCGGTAACATGAAAATATCACTTACCATCATATGTACCGATCGTTCTACGGTCAATCGTTCCTAAAAAAAATCCCAATATTTTTACACACCTACAGCATACAATGAACATAAACTTTTATTACAACTCCAGTAGATTTTTCCCAGTTAAATACTACAAAATTGATAAAATTTAAAAAATTCACGGGGGACTGAGTGTAGTCGCCCAATGGAGGGCGAATGCACTGAAAGTCGCCCAATGGGAGGGGTGACCAGCTGTAGTCGCCCGAGTGTAGGGCGACAGGGACTCTGTCAGCCCCCATCGAGCAATTGGCTCCAGTCGCCCTCTATTGGGCGACTATGACCTATTTTTATAAAAAAAAAATTCTGTAGATATATTTTTATAATTTTAAATAAAAAATAAATTATTCGTACAAAAAATTTGCAACTGTAGTACTGTATAGCACCCACAGAAGCTGCGCAAGCAACCAACGTCTTCGAGATCAACCGCCAAGCCCTTTCTGGTTCAAGTCTGGTTTCTCTCAACCTGCCAGCGTCCTACGGTAGTTGCACAATGCCTCTGATCCTGCCGGTGTCCTACAGTAATGACTTGCTGTTTTTTTTTTTGCTTTCCAGTGACTTTTAATTTTTTGACTTTTCTTAGAAATTACTATTTATTAGACTAATAAGTTATTGCCAAAAACTAAAGTCACAGCCTTAAAAAAACATGCCTGTCCAACTTCTGCAGCTGAAAGGGATCACTTGCGGTACGAAGTATCCACCCTGTGAGGTTTCACTGGACCTCGTCTCTCTACAGCTCAATGGAACCAGAAAGGGCATGAATTTGGTAGATAATATGTGCTGCGGTTACATATATGGATATTTGACTTTTCGAACACATACAGTCAACTATTCACTGCAGATCACATCTCTGCTCTTAACCTATCGCTCAAACCATTCTTTCAGCGAGTCAAATAGACAGACTACGGGGTACTAGTTTGATGCATCTCGTAGTTACAACATTACATTCTTAAGAGTAATAATCATTAAACACATGCTAGTAGCACGCTCTAACGGAGTTCAAATATTAGTCACGAGAATCCACAAAAGCTTCTCTGATAGCAGATAGTTTTGCACGAACATCTTGCATTCCAGGTCTATCCTTTGGAGATTCCATGGAACATGACAGGCCAAGTGCAACCAACGGGATAATATAGCTCTGCATCCATACTGCTGCACACCCTTGGCGCTCCTCATGGGCCATATAGGGATCTAGAATCTCTGGAACTCTATCTGGGAACATGGAGTCAACAAACTTATGGAGGCTAAGTTCATCGACAAACATATCATCGGTCGGCCGCTTTCCTGTAAGCATTTCTAGAAGAAGCACTCCAAAACTATAAACATCACCTCCTGCTGAGATCTCACAGCCCATCCCGTACTCTGAAAAAGTGAAGTGATGCGCTTAAATACTAGATAAAGCACGCACAAATATATGAAGAAAGCAATGAACTTACCAGGTGCCATGTATCCAATTGTTCCTCCAACATTGTACAAGTGTGTTGGACCACTCGAAACTGGAGAGAGAAACTTCGCTGAACCAAAGTCACCAACACGTACCGTCATATCATAATCTAAAAGAACATTGCTTGGCTTCAAATCACAATGCACCAAAGGTGGTGTCAGTTGGTTGTGAAGATAATCGAGAGCAGAAGCCACGTCTGCGGCTATGCATATCCTCTGACCTAAGCTTAGCTTTCTCTTTGGTACGTCATTTTGTTGCTTAGGGTGAAGCCATCTTTCAAGGCTGCCATTAGCCATGAACTGGAAAACTAGTGCTTTGAACTCATTGCTTTCTGTGTCCAATGTCGAACACATGGTCACAGACTGAAGAATATTTCGATGGCGTGTGCTCCGTAGCACCTTGCACTCCGTAATGAAACTTTCATTTGCACCAGGTTCATTCAAGTTGAATACTTTGATAGCTACCAGGTCATTGTCAAACTCGAACCTACCAACATAGACTAATCCAGTACGAGAAGAGCTGATTCTATGAACTGGAGAGAACCACTTAGTAGCTTTAAGGATATCACCGTATGATACCTTCTTCAATGTCTCCCTGTACTCTGGAAATGTTTGCACTTGTCTTCTCTTCCGAAGAGAAAGAAAACGTGACATACACAGCATCACATTGCATTGTGGAAATGTAAGCACTGCCCTTTTCTTCCAAAGAGTGACCACAGACCACAACAACAATGAGAAAGCAATAGTAACCGGTGGTGTTACTATTAGCAGCAATGGCCCAAAGTTCTGTTTTTCGGTTTCTGAGGTTATTTCAGTGGCTGAGGTGCCATGACAAGGCGGCAATGCTAGCAAGTATGTGATATTAGCACACAGCGTATTGTTTCCACCCAAAACTACCGCAGTAGAATTTCCAAAGATCCCACCTGTTGGTACAGGTCCTTCAAAGTTGTTGTAGGATAGATCAAGCTGCGCCAACATAGTGAAGGCCCCAAAGAATTCTGGCACTAGACCGGATAAGTTGTTTCGAGAAAGATTAATCTGTTGGATGGACTTAAACGTACCGACAGCAGGAGGAATTCCTCCAAACAAATGATTGTTGGAAACATTTAGAAGAACAGGATTTACCAAATCGCCAATTCTGTCTGGTATATGCCCTCCGAGGTTGTTGTGTGACAAGTCCACACCCAAGGAAAGGGAAGGGCCAGCAAAGAGTTCATATGGTATGGATCCCTCAAGGTTGTTAACAGATAAGTTTAGCATGAGCAGTCCCATACAATGACCTAAACTACCGGGTATGTTTCCACTCAAGTTATAGTCACCAAGATAAAGCTGACCCAATTGAGTAATGTTACCTATCGAGGAAGGTATCTGACCTGATAATTTGTTCTTGGATAGGTCTAGGATAAATAGGTTGTGCAATTTCCCAAGTGTAGGAGGTATGCTACTCCTATCTATCCTACAGTCAGCAAAGTCTGAGTCGGAGTAGGCTCTAAGGGAAAGACAGGAAAAGGAAGAGTACCAGATACCATAGTCAATGGTAGCTCGAAGGTATCGAAAGATGCGCTTCACCACTTGGCGGTGAGATACGCGAGGAGAAGCCTGAAATCGAGCACACAGACACACGGAGAAGTGTATGTCTGGTCTCGAGGCAGTGAGATACAAGAGGGAGCCAATTATGCTTCTGAACTCCTTTTGATCAACTGGCTCGCCATCCTCATCTGGGTCAGGAGAAGCTGTAGAAGCCATCGGAGTTGACACCGGTTTACCATCACTCATGTCAAAGAGTCTCAGGAGATTGAGAGACCATGTGGAGGTCATCCCGTGTGGATGATGAGTAATTGACATTGGTTTATGAAAGTCGAGTTTGAGTTGGTTGGTTTCGACCTTGACGTTGCGTGGTGTAACGGGCTCGGTCGGACTTGGTCAAACTTGGTCGTATGGGATTAGGATGCATATTCTGATGATTTGACAGGTTTGTTGATGTTATTATGCTTACATGTATCGAGCGGTGCTATTTGATGTGTTTCTTGTCTGTGTTGGTTACAGGACATCGAGGCGGAGTCGTGGCGAGACACGGGTGACCGGACTAGACACGGGCGGTGTCGAGTCGAAGCGGTCGGATGCGTCGAAGACGGCGGAGATTCGATGTGGTTGCGAGTCGTGGGCGACAAGGGCGCGAAGCTTCCGGAAGGTGCGGGAGGGCGTTTGGTAAGCGCAAAAGCATGCAGTGGGAGCGGTTCCGTTCGGGTCTAGCAGGCGTAACGGGTTAGAGACCCGTTAGCCTAAGGCTATATAAGGAGTAGGTGTCTCCTTATGTTTGTATGGCTTTGGGAGAGAGTTGGGGTTTGCTAGAGTCTAAAGACACTTTGAGAGTTTGTATTGGTTTTAGGCTTTATTTAGTTGAGAGTTGGTGGAGATGGACAGAGGGTTGTCTCCTTCGTAGCTTTTTCTTTCTCTGTGTTCTTGAGTGTGAGTTCTTGATTTGAGAGAGGGAGAAGTTGGAGATGGATTGAGTCCCTTGTAATCATTCCTCTTGTGCTATTGTTCATGCGTATCGGGACGCCTTGTAATACTTGTTTTGTTTGAAATGAAATCTTTGAAGTTTATTTCTCCTGTTAGTCTCTGTTTTCTTTAGATGCTCTCTTTTGAGTGATTCTTGAGTTTTTGCGTTTTGGCTTGATTCTTGCTAGGGAATGGTAAAATGGGTTGCTCCGTGATGGAATTGCATTTCTAGACCCTTTGGTCACCTAGTTCCAAGAGGAAATCAAGTTTAATTTCAGTTTTATGATTTTGGACCTTCTATGTTCCTTCTTTCCTGTTTCTAGGGTTTAAGTTGATTTTCTTGTTTCCCTTCATAGATTGCCTTGAGAATTGACATGTTGAGTCTAGAGGGTATTAAATAGCTAGCCTCAAAGTCTCATGTCCAAAAGATCAAAGATTGAGGAGAAATTTGAATTTTGGATGCTGCTCCTGTAACTTTTCACGTTCTGGTCAGCATTGCGATTTCTGTCTGCTTCCTCTATCTGATTTCCTTCGTCAGCCGAAATGATCTTTGTCTGTTTCCTGTGTTCTAGCTGCTGTTTTGGATCAAGTTTGAATCAATGGTCATGAGAAGAGCAGCATTGAAATTAACCATCCTCTCTGATTTTCGGTTTCTGAATCAGTTTTACTGTATCGGCTGTTCTCGTTTTTGTATTCAGAATCAGTTTTACGGTCTTCTCTATTCAATCCGATTTCAGTCTGTGCAGTGCAGATTTCGGTCATTAAATTCATTTCACTGCCCTTGGATTCTCTTCTGATTTCCTTCTGCGTTTCTGATTTTGGCCAGCTGAACTTCTCTATTGTTTCCAAGTTTCTTTGCCTTCTTCAGTTTTCGGCAGCAGTTGTGGTAGCTACTGTGACTGCAGTTTCTAGTCTGTGTTTCGGCCAGCAGCAGCGTTCGGCAGAAGCCAATTTCTTGCTGCAGTTTTAGGTGCTTCTTTTCTCTGATTTTTGGCTGCCCACAAGATCTACTGTGCTACAATTTTCAGACATCCACTGCAGCTCAGTTTTCTCTACTACTTGCAGTCCTGTTTTTCAGTTTGGGCAACCTGTTTTCAGCAGCTATTTTCGGTTTGTTATGCTTCCTTCTCTGCAGATTTGTAGCTTCAGTTCTCTGGTTTGGCTACTGCTCTAGTGATCATTTCCAAATCAGTTTTTGGGTACAGTTTCTAAAACTTCTTCTTGCCGACTGCTTCTGTTTTTTCTCTCTATTTTCTAGTTTTCGGCAGCCAGCTTCTATTCTGCTCCTTGTTTTCTCTGAGGTCGTTCTGCTGCATTGAGTGAAGTCATATGGTAATTTGATTCAAGTACCACAAGATTCTCAATCTTTGGTCTCAGCAGTCAGGCACTGATTCTTCAGGTCTTGCTTGGTTAGAGGAGTATTTATTTGTGCAGTCAAAGTTTTCAGTCAGTATTTGCTTTTTGTCATTTGCTCTCAGGTCTTGCTTCTTAGCTTCTGAAGAAGAAATTTGTGGATATTTGGAGGCGATTTTTGAAGGCACCATTCACCCCCCTCTGTTGCCATTTCCGATCCTACAGAGGTCACGAGTGTACTTGCCTTGATACAAGAATGTACCCTTCCGAGTCTGCTTGATCTGGAAGCCAAGGAAGAAAGTCAACTCACCCATCATGCTCATCTCAAACTCGGTGCTCATGACATCCGAGAACTGTGAAACCAAGGCATGAGAGAAGCCACCAAAGATGATGTCATCCACATAAATCTGGACGAGCAGAAGGTCATTGCCATGCCTACGAATGAACAAGGTCTACCTACCTTACCCATCTTAAAACCATGACTCAACAAATAGCACTTAAACCTCTCAAACCAAGCTCTAGGGGTCTGCTTAAGTCCATACAAGGCTTTGAAAAGCTTGTAGACATGGTTTGGGTATTTTGGGTTCTCGAAACTTGGAGGTTGTCTCACATAGACTTCTTTCTCAATAAACCCATTGAGGAAGGCACTCTTGACATCCATCTGGTAAAGCTTGAAACCCTTAGAAGCTGCAAAGGCCAGTAGGATTCTAATGGCTTCAAGTCCAGTTACAGGGGCAAAGGTCTCCTCAAAATCTAGACCCACAACCTTGGAGAAGCCCTGAGCTACTAGTCTAGCCTTGTTTCGAATGACTACTCTATCCTCACTCTGCTTGTTCTCGAACACCCACTTGGTCCCAATGATATTGTGACCTCGAGGGGGCTCGACAAGCGACCAGACCTTGTCTCTCGAAATTCTCTAATTCCTCATACATGGCATTAACCTAAGACTCATCAGAAAGAGCATGACTAACATCCTTGGGCTCAAATGTAGCAACAAAGGCAGAATGGAGACAGAAATATGACATGACAGACTTTGAGCGAGTGACACGCTCAAAGAAGTCTCCAATCATCTGCTCAGAAGGATGATCTTTCTGGATATGTCGAGGAGGTCCTGGATGAGAAGAAGAAGTGGTCTCTACCTCATGAGCTGACGAGGTAGGAACAGAGCCACTAGCTCCAGAGGAAGCTGAAGGCATGGGCTGATCTCCTCGAGGTGCGGTGGAAGATGGCACCTCAAGAGGATAAGGAACTGGATCGGGTAGACAACTCTCATCTCCATCCACCTCATCATCCACAAAGATGGTCTCGGACTACTCTAAAGAACCTGAGATATCGTGCCTAGTCCCTGGACTGGTCTCGTCGAAAGTCACCTCACAGGTCTCTACCATTTTACTAGACTCGCAGTTCTAGACCCTATACGCTCGCGAAGAAGTCGAGTAACCTAGAAAGATACCATCACAAGATCGTGACTCGAACTTGTCTAGGTTCCCAGACTTCAGAATGAAACACTTGCAACCAAACACACAAAATGCGAGACGCTGGGCTTTCGCCCATATCTCACTCATAAGAAGTGCGATGCAAGTGTGCTCTAAGAAAAACTCTGTTTGAAACATGGCACGTGGTAGCTATAGTCTCAGCCCAAAACTTCTTCAGTGTAGAGTACTCATCAAGCATCGTCCTGGCCATCTCGACCAAGGTGCGGTTCTTCCTCTCCACAACGCCATTCTCGCTGGGGGCGTATGGAGAAGAGGCGGTGCTCTACACTGTCTCATCACGAACCTCTCGAAGTAGGAATTCTTGAACTCCGTGCCATTGTCAATGCGGATCGCTCGTAAGGCACCCAGAAGCTCAACAGAAACCCTACTGAAAAGACCTCGAAAATGTGTAAACGTCTCATCCTTCGAGGCTAAGAAAAACACCTAAGAGTACCTCGAGAAGTCATCGACCATGACATGGACATACCACTTCCCTCTTGCTGACTGCACTCTAGCTGGTCCAACAGTGTCCATATGGAGCAGCTGTCCTGGTGCATCTGTCATAGTCACTGTAACTGGAGGATTGTGAAGCGGCAACCATCTTGCCGTGCTGGCATGAAGCGCAAACAAGATTTTTGACCATCTTGAGTTTCGACAGGCCACGAATGAGATCATGGCCGCTAACTCGGGTCAAAAGGTCAAATCCAATATGACCAAGTCTCCTATGCCAGAAGGTAAGGTCGCGGGACTCAGAAGCAACTAAACACCGGAAAAGGGGGAGAATATTGGAGAAAAAGCCACTTTTTGGGAGCTTTGGGAGCGTTTGAGGAAAACTTGCTCTTTCTTTTGCTCCTTTGTCAACATGGTCATTAGCATCATTCTCTTTCTCTTGGACCATGTATGACTTTCAAACAAACTCAATCCTATGATTTTTCTGTGTTTGTCAATATACTCATCAAGGGGGAGATTGAGAGACCATGTGGAGGTATCCCCATGTTTGTGAGGAGTAATTGACGGTTGTGTTAGTGAGTTTGAGTTTGTTTTGGGTATTCTAGGGTTGAGTACCTTTTACTTATGCTATTGTTGATATGCTATTTTGTGCGGTGCTATGTGACGGTTTGCTTGTCTGTGTGACTACCGGACTTCGGAGCTAGGTCATGGTGAGGCGAGGAGGACCGAGACTAGGCATAGGAGGTGTTGAGGTCCAAACGGCTGGTGATGCCGAAGATGATCAAGGCTGGTGAGGTGGTTGCAGTCGGAGGCGAGGCACCGGGCTGAGCTACCGGTGATGGACAAGGCAGAAGCACGAGCGAACCGGGACTAGGCTCGGGGAGGAGTCGGAGGTCCAGACGGTTGGGTGTCGGTTGCGGTCGTGTGCGATGGAACAGACCAGGACTAGACTCAGGTAGAGTTGGAGGTCTTGGTCGATGTCGGGTGGACGCGACGGGCAGCGGCGATAGGATCGGGACTAGGCTTAGGGAGGAGCTGAGCTCCAGACGGTCATGATGTCGGGTGCGGTCGTGTGCAGCAAAGCGGGCCGAACTACACTCAGGAGGAGTCAAGGTCCAGACGGTCAAGGTACCAGACACGGGAAGCTTCTGGGAAGCTGCTTGTGGGCAATTTGGTAAATTGACTCAAGCAAATGAGTGGAGTGGGTGGTTCTCCCTCCAAAATCTAGTTGAGAGTGGTTTGAACTCCTATTGCCTCATATGGATGTGAGGAGAATGGGTGGAGGTGGCATGCCACTTATTGAATTTCTTCTTTGGTGTGAGCCTTTGTCTTCATAAGTGGAGAGATGGAGGCAAGAGAGGGTAGCTCAGCCAAGCAAGAAATGGGTGTGTAGCATTCCTGTAGAGAGAGCTCTAGCAAGGGGTGTGTGTTCTCCGTGAGCTCCTGCGTGTGCATTGAGTGAGCTCAGTGAGTAGAAGCATGTAGTGTATTTCCCTTGTTAATCAAATGCGTATGGGGACTCCTTGTAATCTTTCATCTCTAAACAATACAAGAAATGTTAGTCCCTGAGATGATTTGGCTTCTTTCTTCCTTTTTTGTGTTCTGGCTGAGTTTGCTCTTGAGGTGTTTGATTCGATTCTTTGTTCCAGAAGTTACAAAATGAGTTGCTATGAATTGGGAGAATCCTAAAAGCCCTTTGGCTAGCCATTCCCGAGAGCAATCATTTCTCTTCTGTTGTTTTCCCTCAAGAATAAAGATGAAGCCATTCCTCTATTTTTCACTGTTAGGGTTTGATGTCAGGGGTATCTGGGTTCTTCAGATTTCCCTTCAAAAGTTGTGCCCAGATGTATGCCCTCACATCCTCTTGTCATTGCTAAGTTGATTACAAAAGCTCATGAGCCAAAGAGGTGACAATAATGAGTAATCTAAAAATTAGCTCATCTTCTGTCAGTTTACAGTCTTATGCTAAAAAATTCAATTTCTTCCTTTTCTGGGCGATTGCTTTGAGTTCTTAGGTCCATTTGCTGTTTAGGTTTGAGCCTCCTTCTTTTGACATGAAAAGAACTGCAGAAATCCACCAATTTCTCTGTTTTCTGAAGGTCTGAGTATTTTCGCTTTTGAGTACCTTGTTTCTATTTTCTGTGCTCTCGCTGGAAGGATGACCGGTCAGACCGCATTCCCCATGGCGGTCAGACCGCTCCTACTACGCCGGTCAGACCGCTAACCCTAGCGGTCCGACCGGGCGCTCTCAGGCGGTTCATCCAGAGGTCTCTCGGCGGTCAGACTGACCCAGGGGTGGCGGTCAGACCGGCCTAAGGCTGGTAGTCAGACAGGCTTCAAGTCGGCGGTCTGACTGGTCGCATTCCTGCGGTCTAACCGACCACCTGAGGTTGCAGCTGCTGCTCTCTGTCTTTTATGTTGTGCCCTGTGTTTCTTCTCTAAATGTTTTATGTCTCGCTTTCTTCTCTGTGTATCTGAGGTTCCAGAGAGCATATGATTTCTTCTTCATAGTTTTCATAACTATCAGAGGGGATTCATTTGTGCATACTTGCGGGCAAATTTTTAAAGGCACCATTCACCCCCCTTTGTTGCCATATCTGATCCTACAATTGGTATCAGAGCCGGTTAGCTCTTCTTGATAGATCTTTAACCGGTCTGTGAGCCATGGCAACGGACAACTATTCCACCAAACCCCCGATCTTCGATGGGATCGACTATCCCTTTTGGAAGAGTCGGATGGAGACCTATATACAGGCTCAGGGCTATGCTATTTGGCGCAAGCTTAAAACGCGCTTCGTTGTTCCTGCCGATGAGAACATCAATGTAGCGAACATACCCGATGTTGAGGCGAATGCTAAGGCAAGGCATATTATCATCCAAGGTTTGAGCCGAAACGAGTTTGATCGCATTTCTCATCTTTCGTCGGCCTTCAATATTTGGGTGACCCACGATGCTTACCATGATGGCACCACCCAAATAAAGGCGATGCAGACGAGGACGATTCAGCGAGATTACAACAAGTTTGAAATACTCGCTGGAGAGTCCCTTGATGAATGCTTTGCGAGATTCCACAAGATCTTGAGAACCTCCGAGCGGTCGGTCTCACATTGCCCGACTCGGACAACGCTCATCAGATGCTTGCGGCCTTGGACTTGCGTGTTTAGGAGATGAAGGTGACCACCATCAATGACACCACTGATCTTTCAACTTTGACTCTTGATGCGTTGTATTCATGCCTCAAGACTCACGAGATTAACATTGTCTCTCGCAAGTCAAAGTCACAGTCGATGGCTTT
Source organism: Bonia amplexicaulis (assembly GCA_036346245.1). Taxonomy (NCBI): domain Eukaryota; kingdom Viridiplantae; phylum Streptophyta; class Magnoliopsida; order Poales; family Poaceae; genus Bonia; species Bonia amplexicaulis. Next base: position 67,772 of record JAYGGG010000156.1, on the reverse strand, counting down.
GGTCACCGATCCCAGTCCTGCCTCTGGATCTTCTGTTGACATTGCTTCTGGTTTTTCTCTTGCCTTGCTCTGAGAGTCTGGTGCGATTCATCGAAGTAGTATTTCATAATCTGAGATTAACATGATGAAGGATGTGTAACTTGCCTTGCTCTGCAGTCTGGTGCGAGTCATCGAAGTAGTATTCTCCTGAATCGTTGTAATCTACATACGAAAATAACCCACCAAACTCAAATAAAATTTAAATAAAATCCAATAAACTCCAAAATTTGAAAAAAAATACAGGCTTAGGAAGTTCACGATTTTATATGAATTTAGAAATTTGAACTGGTTCAATCGGAGAGTAGTGCAGGGTGAGAGGGTGCTTGGGGGAAATTTATAGGGGTGAGGGCTGTGCACGGGGAGCTAACTGCCCACGCGATAATGGCGGCGGTGGTGTTGTAGGGAGATAGGGGCGTGGGCTAGTGCTGGGAGTGGGCAAGGTGGGTGTGGAGCTCGCGGTGCATGGGAAGGGGAGCGGGGTGGCGTATGTGCAGAAGGGGGAGGTGGCCGGCAAGGGCGGAGCGATCAACGTCCATGGCATGACATGTGGGGTCCGCCTGTCAGCGAAGAGAGAGGGGAAGGGACTGACGGGTCAGGCCCACCTAGTAGTGGATGCGGGAAGGGGAGAGTGGAGGGAAAAAGGGGGGCGGCCGGGATAAGCTCGGGCGGCGAGGTGGGAGATTTTAGTTTTTAAATTTCATTTTAGATTTTTAGAAATCCCAAAAATAGAAAATAAAGCTTAGACAATAGAAGAAAAATCCAAATAGATCCCAAAAAATTCCTAAATATTCTATAAAATGCAGGAACCCAAATAAAATAAAATAAACTCATTTTGACCACAATTTTAATAACTTTTAATCTAGGCTTAACTCAAAAGTGAGAATTAAATTATAGAAAATCCAAATAAGATCTACATAAATAACAGAAAATTTTAGGATGTCACACTTGAGCCGGTGATGACCGCTCGTCGCCCGCGCTAGGGCGTCGCTGCCATGGGGGTGGTGGGCCTTCTACCTTCGGCCCTTGTGTGCTGGCCTCTGTGGTCGGTACCACCGTACTTTTCTTTCACTTGGTTGTCGCCGTTGCTTTCATGGGTGACATTACTCCCAAGCTCATAGCTTGTTCGTCATCCTTACAGACGGTGTCAACTGTTGTGGCTACAGACTAAACAGTAAATTGGAGGACTAGTACATTGAGTGTAGGAGAAATGAGCTGCCCTTGCCTTGCTTTCTCAAGGCCGCATATGTACATGGTCATAAGTGGCCATCTATGCTACGGGTATAGATGTTTTTTCCAGTCTTATTGGGAATCTTTGCCCCATAGACCAAACAGATGTAGGTGGGGGTCACCCTTACAACAAGTATAATAAATACAAACTGTGCTTCACAAGTAAATATTTAGTGGTTTCTAGCCGTGCAATTACTCAACAATCAACTAGTTTAGACAACGAATGGTGCTTGTAATTGTTACTTCCTTCACTGCGTGGACCCTTGTCTCCTAATCGTATTTTTGCCCAGCAACTCTAGTACTGTATAGCACCCACAAAAGCTGCACAAGCAACCAACATATTCGAGGTCAACTGGCAAGCCCTCTCTGGTTCAATCTGGTTTCTCCTCTGATCCTGCCAGCGTCCTACGGTAGTTGCACAATAATGTTCTTCTATGTGTAGCTTAGCTTTTGGCATGCTAGATCTATTAAACGTGGGAAGCTTGAATTACATCATGTCTTGTTGGGTCTTATAACTAGTGAAATGAAACCGAATTTTGCAAAAGAGTTCAAATTGCATTTTGATTTTGAGTTCCTTTGTTTCCCAGCCCAATTCCACACGAATCTCAACCACTTGAGCCCCTTATCCATGCCAGCATCGCCCGGAGAGAGGAGGATTGCGTCGGCACTGTTCTCCATCCGAAAATATCGCCGCCACCGCTTGATTTTTATTGCCACCGACCTCTTTCGCGCCATCTCATGCCTGCTCACTACTGCTAGCTCTGCTCCACCTGTCAGCCACTGTACGTCATTCTTAATTTCCCCTGAATCGTGTCAGACCCCGCCAGCCCGGCCGCTATCACTGCGCCCCTGTTTTCGCTGCCGCCTGTATCCCTCCGCGCCTTCTTGTGCCTACCCGCTACTGCCCGCTTTGCACCGCCTGTCAGCGACCATACCACACCCAGAGATGCTCCCGAACCCGTGCCAAACCCCACCGGCCACTCCGGCCACCGTCGCGCCCACCGTTTTCCTCTCCCGGCCCTCTCGAACTCTCCTGGCCGACCTGACACAGCCCGCTCCTTTTTACCCCTGCATTGCATCACCCAAGGTGCCAGCTTCACCCCCTCTAACCGCCGCACCATGCCTTCCCGAGCTCTCCCGGCATTGCCACGCGCCGCCGCCGTCTTGGCCGAGCCCCTGTGCCGAGCCGCCTTAGCTACCCTATTTAAGCGCCCTAGCCCCTCCATTAGGAGCCATCAGTCCCCAGAGCTAACCAAGCACTCCCGAAGCTCCCCTCATCTTCCCCGTTGCCGGCAATTGCCAAAATTCCCAAAGGCAAGCCCTAATCCAATGCCATCTCCTCGGTTCATAACTTTCCAATTAGCTTTGCCAGTAGCTTCCTCTTACTCCCCAAACACCCCTGAACCGCCATTTTAGCTTCTCGAGCTCCCCTCTTCCCCGGCACCGAAACCCACCGCACGGCCAAATCACCCCACCGTAGCCAGCCTAAACCTGACCTCCCCAGCCCAAACCACCACTCCCACAAGCTTGCCCTAGCCTGTAACAACCTAGAAATTTGAATTTGTAAAATATAATGTTTTGAATTATTTTTTCAATATATTATATTTGAGTTTGAATTTTATAGTATGTTCTGGAATTTGGTTGGGGTTCCAAAAAGTTAAAAGAGTTCAAGAAAGGAGCACACATGTTTAAATAGTAGAAAATTAAAATTTAAAATTCGAATCTGAAAAGATGATCCATAAAAATTTGGGAGACACCTGGCATAAAAACATGAATTCTACATATGTATATTTAGATATGTGCAAACACAAATACACAAACCAAAAATTAAAAAGGAAATGGAAAAGAAAAAGAAAAAAAAGAAAAGGAGATGAAGTCGGTCACCGAACGGCCCACCCACTCCACCTCCCTCCCGCTCTCCCTCCAACCCGGGCCCCACCCCTGCCCCTCCTTCTTCCTCCTTTCCCGGTAGCGCTGGACCCCCCTCCTCCGCGCTTGGGTAGGGGGAGCGCGACACGACCATGTGAATCCACTGAGCAACGGCGTGGGAGAAAATATGATGGAGCTTCCCGAATCTTGCTACCATGCCTTGTTGCCATTGCCGTGGCCGACGACGCCGCCGCCAACGCCGCTCGACACCGTCGCTTTGTCCCATGTGGCCGTTCGTGGCACCGCGCCTACCGCCTATAAAGCCCGGGGCGCCTCCCAATCGCTTCGCCGTGTCCTCCACCTCCTCCCACCGAAAGGAATTGAGCCCAAAGCCCTCCAATCGACGGCAATCCGCCTTCTTCCCCAACTCCGACCGCCCTCGTCCTCCACAAATCCGGTCGATCCCCGCCATAGAGACCCAATTCCCACTCCCCACACCATCTCCGGGACATCGCTGGCATCCTCCCGGTCTCGCCCGAGCTCCTCGTCGCCTGTACCTCTCCGTCACCGAACGCCTCCCCAAGCTCACCGCCGCCGCGTCGCCGACCCACCTCCGGCGATCCCACCGACACCCCTTGGTTCACCAAGACTCCAGCAACCCATTTTACCCCTCCCAGACACCTCTCTGGCCGTCCCTCATCGGCGCCACCGTCGCCCACAACCGGCCCCGAGCTCCTCTGTTCCAAGGTGAGATCACGTCGGCTTAAGAGGGTATATTACCCTATATGGGTAAGCAACACCCGAGCGACCCCCTGGCTAGCAACGCTAATTCTCTCCCCCCCTGACTCCCTTGGCCGTGCCCGTTCGAGCCCCCGGCTCCGCAATGCCGAGGTCGAGTTTTCTCGACTTTTTAGTCCGCTGACAAGTGGGCCCCACTGTCGTGACCGCCCGCGTCGTGTCCCACTGACAACTGGGTCCCACCTGTCATAGATGGACCCACCGCTGACATGTGGGCCCCAAGCCCGAAGGGCTCCATCTGTCGAGACGGTGTAATATCCTGATCATCGATACTGCGTAGGATTCTAAATTAATCGCGTAGTCGCCAGTTTTTTCGGTAAATCGCGGGAAGGAAAAAATAAAAATTGTGGAATAGCATCAAATGAATAAAACAAATAAATAAATAACATCTAAGTGGGCTGCCTGGAGAGTGGGCCGACAACTTTGGGCTGGAGGCCCAAGGGGTGGCCGCACCTCCCCTTTTTCCCCTCTAGCCGCCACCCCTTCCCCACCCTTGGCCGCACTTCCCCTCCCCGGATGGTGCCTCCAACTCCCACACAGCTTCTACCCATTGGTGCAAAGGAGAAAGAGAAGGATGAAGAAGAAAGGGAAGAGAAGGAAGAAGAAGAGAAGGAGGAGAAGAAGAGGAGGAAAAAGAAGAGGGGTGATCCCAAGGGATCCTCTAGGTAATTTTTCCTAATCCCAAACCCCTCTGTTTTTAGAGTAATTAGGGTTCATGCCACGGAATTAGAAGGGGATTAGCAGATTAATTACCCGATTAGAGTTTTCCTGCTGTCTGTATGTAGATCAATTCGCGCAGCACGTCTGTTTGCGCAGTTTAGACCTGTGAAACGGTTTTTCCTGTGGATCTTCCCAAAAGGAAAATTATAGAGGACTTCAAGATCTATATCCTGTAAGTTTTTTAGAATTTTTGGCTGCGGGATCTGGGCGTAGCAGGGTCGGGAACCTCGCTGCCCGACAGGGGTGCAGATTGGGACAGACTGCTGTTCAAGTATAATTTAGGGGTAGAAGATGATTTTTATGATTTTGGTAAAAATTGAGAAAAATGTAGGAAATTCAGTAATCTAACTTTTGTATAAAAATCATAATTGTTTGAGCCATACACTGTAGTTGGGATGCATTTTAATCTGGCTGTCTAGATTGCCAGAACATAGAACGTCCTCTGTTTTGCGCATTAATTTACACCTTGCTAGGATCAAAATAAAAATATGTGATCTACATGAAAAGTGAAGGTATTTAAGTGAGGAATCCATAAATATATCAATTGCTGTAAATGTCTTAATATTGTTAAAGATACAAAATTATTAAGCAGTGCTGCTGCAGTGGATAGATTGAAGGATCGTTAAGCGGAGAGGTTTTTGTGTGGGTTCGTGGATTGACGTCTTTACTTCTTAAGACGCGTTTTTATTGCTGTTGTATTGTGCTGAGAAGTATTTTTGGACAGGTGGTTTTGCTCCTGAACGCACGTGATTGCTTCGCTTCAACGGTAGAGGCAAGTAAACGTAGCGGTTGTGCTACTGTTTAACTCGTTAATTATTCTATGTTCACATTAATTAATTCTCTTAATTTGAGGTTATATGTCATTATTACATGCTTCCTTAATGTGGTCCAAGTGGTAGTTTGATAAGAATTCGATTGTTTATGATCTTGATGGTTTAATTGTGGATATGCGGAATTGTTCTTGATGAACCAATATAGTTGTGGGGTAGAATACTCTACGAGCATATCATGGTCTAGGTAGTAGTATTCTTAGTGAATATTCGTGGTTGTGGGGGTAGCATTCTTGATGAATATGTTGTGGTAAACCGAATGTGGGTTATGTGGTGATAATCTTATGAAACATTAGTATTGTGCTTAATGATACATAGGTGGGTTATGAGGAAGTATTCATGATGTTTGGGTTGTTGACCTTCGTGGTTAAATTTTTGTGGTTTATGATTATCATATCATTAATATCATGTCATGACATTTAAATATGTGGATGTCGCCGCAATTAGCCACGACCGTACCGGTACAGCATCGTATATTGCCGTAATACGATATACACTCTTATCTTGCTGGGAAAGGGTGCTGTGGAGCATAGCATCATACGCATTCATATGCATTGCATTGTGGAAAGATCATTTGCATACCTATGCAATGTATTATGGTGAAGTTATTTTACAGTCAAATACAACTTCATAGTTGTAATGTGGAATATACAACTTCATAGTTGTAATGTGGAATATACAAATTCATAGTTGTAATGTGGAATATACAACTTCATAGTTGTAATGTGGAATTGTCTCATATGAGTTACTTGTGATATGAGGAATGTGGTTGTGGTCATGGAATGGGGTTCGTCCCTTGTGGTATGGTAGGAGTTGTGATTGTGGCATGTGATTCTTTTCTCTTGTAGTAACTGTTGATAGCACTTGTGGATATGAGAAATAATAAAGTAGTGAGGCAAAACATAAATATGTTTTATTGTCTTTGGTAGTGGTAGTGGTTGAGGTTTTAAAGTAGTCAAACAAGATTTATTTGCTAATGTTTTACCATCGTTGGTGGTGATTTGAGGTTGAGGATATAAACGTGGTCATTATGGAAAAATAAATGTTGATGATTAAACTGTTCTAGTTTAATTAGTCTGTTAAACAGTTTGCTTGCTGAGATTTTTATCTCACTCTTATTTCCCCCTTTCCAGGTGATCCTCAAGCATGCATAGGACGGGTAGAGCAGTATATCACTGTCACACACCATATCATGTTTCATACTGTAATAAATAAGTGTGGCCTCCAGATACTCATTTGTAACACTTATTGCTGATCATTTTTAATTATTAAAGTTAAGTTGTGGTTCGCTTTAATTGGTTAAAGTTATTAGCGATTGATCTTTAATTAGTAGTATTCCTTTACCTTTGTTTTAGTATGCTTCCGCTTAGATTAACATGATTTAAAAATTATTGCCAGTTTATGTTACCTTGTAAAGTAAATTGGCTAGCTTGTAGCGTGGTTTAGTGGCATCCCAGGGTAATGCGGCTCCTGGGGTGTTACAGACGGCATGGGAGAGAGAACCGCTGCCAACCGGGCCCCACCTATCAGCGCCCGCGTGAATGGAGTCACTGCTAGTGGGCCCCACCTATCAGATTTTAGTAATTTCAGTATTTAATTAAACAAAATAGCTTTAAATGGGCATAACTTATTCATTTTAACTCCCAATTGAATGAAATAAATTTCTAAATTCATATAAATTCAAGAACTATCAAATGGAACTGAAACCAAGATTTTTGGAGCTCATTTGAAATTTTGGTGGTATTTTGATTGCCTTGCTGATTTTTATCCAAATTTTCACGCACGTAAAAATAGCGTACGAGGCCCAGGAAGAGGATGCCACAGCCGCTGCAGACCCCGATGCTCAAGACCAAGACCTCTGTGACCAAGGCGAGCTAACACTTTGATCATATTGAACCCATGTTTATGCAAACCTAATTCCTTTTAAATTATCCAAGTGCATGCTATTATTTTATGTGATAGTTTTACATTCACTGTTAAATTCTAGCTATAATCCCAATATTATGCTTGCTAGTATTACCCCGTTGATACTCTTGGATGATTGAACCTTGTCGCCATAGCAAAGTTAGGATAATATAGTTTTCACAAATAAGTCTATAATATATCGCACTGCTTAGTATTGCTAGTTAACCGGGGGCACCTACATGCCCCAAAAATCATCACTTGTAAGTATGAAAATGATTTGGGCAGTCATGGTGGGAATGACTGAGAAATATTGGAATGGTTATTTTATGCTCCCGAAAATCCCCATATTGCTTAAATACCTGGGTGGATGGTTTGGAGGCTAGAATGTGGTGCAGTGTAAGCATAAATTATGAAATATGGTCGAACCATCCAGGTAGTCCTAAGGACTGAATCTTATCATGACCTCCTGTGTAAAACAGTACAACCACAAGTCTATAAAGTACAACTTGGCCAAGTAAATTTATCGAAACTCCCGGACTCATCTCACCGGTAGTGGTTAGGGGTGGGCAAGCAAGGGCAAAGGGAGGCCTAAAGGGACACCGAGTGGAGGGTGAAGTTCACCAGTCGTACTAGCGCTGAGGGGAGTGGAGCCCGAATAACGCTAGTAGCCGTGGTGAACATCCCGTGCAACGTATGGGACCCACCGCAAGTGGGAACGGCCCATATGGTGAGATGACAAAAGGAACTAGATACTTTGAAAAGTCACTGTGATGGTCTGCTCAACCACATGACTAAGGAATCATGTGGGGCAACGAGTTTGAGAGACCATGTGAGGGTCATCCCATTGTGAGTGATGAGTAATTGACATCGTTTCTCAAAAGTCGAGTTTGAGTCGGTTTGTTCGGACCCAGACGTTGCATGGTGCAACGGGCTCGGTCGGACTTTGGTCAAACTTAGTCGTATGGGTTAGGATGTATATTCTGATATTGCGACAGGTTTGATTTTGTTTATGCTATTTACGCGTTCATGTATCGAGCGGTGCTATGTGACGTGTTTTCTTGTCTGTGTGTCTGCAGGACAGCGAGGCGGAGTCGTGGCGAGACACGGTGGACCGGACTAAGCGCGGTGGCGGCGAGGTCGAACGGTCATGAGGTGTCGAAGGCGGCGTGGACTCGGCGTGTTGCGGGCGTGCGAGGCAAGGAGCGGAAGCTTCCGGAAGGTGCGGGGAGGCGGCAGGAATTTCGCAAGGCTGCACAAGCGGGAGACGGCTCCGTTAGGGTTTAGTCGGTGTAACGGGTTGGAGACCCGTTAGCCAAGGGCTATAAATAGAGATGAGGGGCTGCATACCCCTTAGGACACTTGTGAGCTTATTCATATCTTTGTGTGTGTTGTGTTCCTCCCAAGAAGCATGTGAGGCTCTTGGTGTTCTTGAGGATTGAGAGTGAGAGGATGGATTGAAAATCTTGTAATCTTTCTTGTTCTAATGCATATGTATTTTCTTCTTGAGTTGGAATGAGCAGAGAAATATTTTTAGTCCTCTTGTCTCCTGCGTGAGTTTTGGATTTGGTTTGTCTCTCCTGCTGCGGTCTCTTGAGTTGTGCTCTCGGCTATTTTCAGTTTGGCTTTCAGTTTGACCTTCTTGGCTAAGTGCAGTTTGCTTTTATGTTAATTATCTTGTTCTGATTTCAATCATCAGAATTCCGCACTCTTTATCTTTCGATTGCGACCTCAAGCGGTTCGACAAAAGCAATGAGACTTCATTACATCATTCTTGGACGGCGTTTCTGGTTCTTCATCGAGGCTTGCCGAATAGTTGTTTTCCCTGGTCAGATCGAAACAAAATCAGTGAAATCCTTTTCTGTTTTTGGTTCTTCAAGTCTGCAACTTCACGTCTGCTTCAGTCCTCGTCGGCTGCAATATTCATCTTGGCCAACAATGCATTTCTTCTTCTGTGTGAAGTTCGGCAGCTCTTGCTTGCAGCAATTCTTTCTCTGGTAAAACTTCTTCCAGTGCTGCAGCTCTTCTCTTCCTTTTGATTTCTTCTTTGCAGCCTGCAACCTCCTTTTTCAACAGCAAATCAATGTGCGGTTTGTGCAGATTCGTGTGCAGTTCGGCGGCTCATGAGTCTCTCGGTTGGCTAATTTTCTTTTAGCTTTGGGCAGCCTACTCTTTTCCCTTTTAGTTGATCTTTTCCAGTGCTTGCAGTTTCTGTCGGTAGCTCTTTTCTTTTTCCTTGGCCAGCTCCTTCTTTTAGTTTCTGCAGCAGGGACGATTCCCTCTTTTGATTTTCCTTTTTGCCTTTCCTTTGAGTTTTGGGTTCAAGTGAAGCTCTCTCTCTAGACTGGAAACATTTCTGGTAGTATTCCTTACCGTGTCAAGACTTTGAGTTTTTCTTGCTGTTTTTGACGATTTTGCATGCAAGTAAAACGGCAATATTTTCAGCTGAAATTTTTACTGACTACTCTCTGATTTATGCTGAATTTTTCGATTATCGCATCGTTTGAAATTTCAGCAAGATTAATTTAATTTTACGTGAGGTGCTTTGTTTTGAAAAGCGATTACGAATTGTCGGGGCGATTTTAAAAGAGCGACATTCACCCCCTCTGTCGCCATTTCGGTCCTACAATTGGTATCGAGCGGTTAGCTCTTCTTTGATAGATCTTTAACGGTCTCAAGAGCCATGGCGACGGACAAGTATTCCACCAAGCCTTGCCTTCGATGGCTGGATTACCCCTTTCGGAAGAGCCGGATGGAAACTTACATCCGAGCTCGGGGTATGCCATCTGCTAAGGTGAAGATACGCTTTGTTGTTCCCGCCGATGAGAACATCAATGCAGGAATATGGCGATGTTGAGGCGAATGCTAAGGCAAGGAACATCATCATTCAGAGGTTGAGTAGAAGCGAGTTCGATCGCATCTCTCACCTGTCGTCCGCCTACGACATCTGGGTGACCCTCGATGCATACCATGAGGGCACCACCCAGATCAAGACGGTTCGACAAGACCGGTTCAGCGAGAATCTGATAAATTCGAGATGCTTGCCGGTGAGTCCCTTGACGAGTGCTTTTCTCGCTTTCACAAGATTTTGAGTAACCTCCGAGCCGTCGGTCTCACATACTCCGACTCGGATAACGCCGTCAAATTCTTTACGCACTCGATCTTAGGGTTTGGGAGATGAAGGTGACTACCATCAAGGACACCACGGACCTCTCGACCTTGACTCTTGATGCGCTTTACTCGCCTCAAGACTCACGAGATTGACATAGTCTCTCGTCGGTCGAAGTCTCAGTCGATGGCACTAGTCACCGATCCCGCTTCTGGATCCACTTCTTCTGAGCCATCTTGCGGATTCTCCCTCGCTGCTCTCTGTGACATAACCGATGATCGACATAGAGCGACTTGCGGATGAGCAGCTAGCCCTCCTCGCGGAGATTCTCCCATGCTTACAAAGGGAGGAGGACGGAAGGAAAAGAGGACCCGTGATTTGTTTCGAGTGTGGTGGCCCCAACCACATCCGAGCAAACCGTCCCAAGCTTGGGAAGGGTAAAGGTGACTTGATTTCGGGCAAGAACGACTACATCGACAAGAACCGCAACTCGAAGCCCTCGGCCCGGCCGGGAAAGAAGAAGTTCGCGACCTTGGGAAGGCCAAAGCTCTTCCACCGCGTTCTCGCCGCTTTCGACGACCTCGACCTCACCGAGGTGGAGGGATGGAGCGACGACGACGGGACCGGTGACCAAGACCCCAAGGGCGACGGCGACTTCTCGGGATGTGCTTCATGGCCCTTGAGGCGAACGAGCGACGATCTCTATTCGACTCAGATGAGGTATGTCCTCTTATGACCAACTTAATGAAGCCTTTCTTAAGTTAGGAGGTTTTCATGCTAGAGCTAAGACTAGATGTAGTGAGTTGGAGAAGGAAGTAGAGATTATCACGGAGCTTACTTCACTTATATCTGCTCCCTCCGTGATGGTGTGATACATCTTTGTGCTTTGATCGGTGATATGGAGAAGCTAAGGACCTCACATGATAGTCTCATCCTCCGAGCTTGATGCAATTAAGGTGGAGAATGTTAGTGCGCTTGCGATTTAGAATTGAGTAGGATGGTCATTACCCTGCTTACTCTTGATGAGACTATTGCTCCCACCTCATGTGAGGATAAGGACTTTGATGCTAGAGGACCTTATGCCATGCTTCGGATCTGCCCGAGTCTTGTGTAAATTGTGATAACTTGAATATGAAACTAAAGCAGGCGGATCATAAAATTGCAAATTTCAAACATTCTTACTTGAGCCTATTGCTTCTTGCGTGAATTGTCCCAAGCTTCTTCTTTGAACTTGAAGTCGTCTCCAAGCAGTTTCAAGAATTAGTTGATAACAATAACAAATTGGCCAAGTTTGCTTCTAAGGACCTGTTAGCTCACCATGCAATTGTTGTAACAAACTAAAATCTGAATTGGTTGCATTAGATGAAAAATGTGTGAAACTAACTAAGGATCTTATAGAAAAGCAACCATCTGCTTGCATTGTGTGTGCTGGGAAGAAGCATGAGGGTTTGATAGAGACGCCTAGCGACGTGAACCAATTGGCTAGCGATGGGGCTGTCCTTCACGAGTCGGTGTGCGTGCACAAGCAAATCTTTCCTCTGCTGTTGGTTCTTCTTCTACTCCCTTACCTCCTGCTGTCTCTTCTCTTCCCCACTTCTTGTGCCTCTCTGTTTGGGAGTGTCAATACCTTATGAACACTCTCGAGAGATTTGTAGGGGGTAAGAAGAATCTTAATCTTATTCTAGACCAATCGAAGATTTGCAAATTTAATCAAGGTCTAGGATATGATTTTCGAGGGGATAGAAGGAAGCATCCACCTGCCGTGCTCAGATCCATAGCACCAGGTGCGATCGAGACTAAGCCCAGGACTGAGAAAGTCAAATTTAAGTCTGCGGGTTTTGTCCAAATGATATCTGACAGTAGGGTGAGTCCTCCTGCAGCTTCGGCCCCTCGAGGCGGTATCATTGTACCTTCTGTCAGAAGGATGGGCATTTATTTGACCATTGCTTCAAGCGCCAAGATCGGCGTAGAGACCGTGTTGCAGCTCTTAGGCGTGTTCGGGTCAGCCCGGACCTTGAGTGCACCTAAGACCAACACGAGGTCTAAACTTGCTCTTGTTGGTAGCTTTGGGCGACATCGAGGACTTGGTTCTTCCGAGTTTTCATTTTCGTCCTCATGCTCCCTCGGTCGTGACTTCCGCCGTCCGAGGGTAGATCTCGTTTCCATCGAGATAGCTACCAGCGGCGTGATCGGCGTCTTGCCGGTGCTCAAACTCGCTCTCCGTGGCGATCGGACCCGACAATGACTTCAGTGCGCACATAGACCTTCCGCTTCTTTGAGCGACGGAGGCGTGGGGTAGTTAGAGGTCGATCGTGTGTGACTACTTCTTACGCTCGACGTGTGACTCGGTGTTGGGTGCCAAAATCTATGTTGATTTATCCCAAGATCGAGACTTTGCTCTCTTGTTGACTCGGGTTCGCGGGCGAGGAAGGAAAGGTTTGGCTTGTAGACTCGGTGTTCACGACACATGACCGGAGATTCCGTTGGTTTTCTTCCCTTGCCGTGCTCGGTGATGAGGCGATCACCTTGGAGCGCCTCTTCCAGGCGAGTCATCGCCAAAGGTACGATCTTGCATTAATGATTCATTTGTTTTAAAAGATGTTGCCTTGGTTAGTAAGCTGCGGTATAATTTGCTTTCCGTCTCTCGACTTCCGATGCGATTTTGAAGTGAGCTTTAAGAAAAACAACGCAAAATTCTTGATTCTTGGTGAGTCCGGTTTGCGGATTTCTCGTTATGGGAGGATCTTTCGTGCTGATTTTTCCGAGTCTTGGTGATCCTCTCCTGTTTAGTTGCTTGAGACCCGTGACCTTTCTTTACGGCATAGGAGACTTGGGCATATTGGATTTGACCATTTGACTCGAGTTAGCGGCCATGATCTCATTCGGTGGTCTGCGAAACTCAAGATGGTCAAAGATCTTGTTTGCGCTCCATGCTTAAGCACGGCAAGATGGTTGTCGCTTCTCATCCTCCCACACAGTTACTATGACCGATGCAGGGACATTGCTCCATATGGATACAGTTGGACCGACTCGAGTCTTGATCACCGGAGGAAGTGGTATATTCTTGTCGTAGTCGATGACTTCTCGAGGTATTCTTGGGTGTTTTCTTGGCCTCGAAGAATGAGGCGTTTACACATTTCGAGGTCTTTTCAAGAGGCTTTCGTTGAGCTTCCGGTGCCTTCGAGCGATCCGCGATGACAATGGCACGGAGTTCAAAATTCCTACTTTGAGAGTTTCGTGGTGAGGCGGTGTAGAGCACCGGTTCTCTTCTCCATCGTCCCTCGGCAGAATGGCGTTGTGGAGAGAAAGAACCGTACCTTGGTCGAGATGGCGGGCGATGCTTGATGAGTACTCTACACCGCGGAAGTTTTGGTGAGGCTATAGCCACCGCGTGCCATGTTTGAACGAGTTTTCTTGCACACTTGCATCGCACTTCTTATGAGTTGAGATACGGCGAAAGCCCGTGTTTCCATTTTCGTGTGTTTGGTTGCAAGTGTTTTATTACGAAGTCCGGGAACCTAGATAAGTTCGAGTCACGTTCTTGTGATGGACTCTTTCTAGGCTACTCGACTTCTTCATGAGCATATAAGTGCAGGCTGCGAGTCTAGCAAAATGGTAGAAACACAGTGAGGTGACTTTCGATGAGGCCGGTCAGGGACTAGGCCGATATCTCGAGTTCACTAGAGCGATCCGAGACCATCTTCGTGGATGATGAGGATGATGGAGATGAGGGTTGTCTACCGATCCAAGACCTCTTCCACCCCTTGAGGTGCCTTCTTCCACCGCACCTCGAGGTGATCGACCTACCTTCAGCTATTTCGGAGCTAGTGGCTCTGTTCCTGCCCGTCGACTCACGAGGTGAGGCCTTCTTCATCTCATCCTGGACCTCCTAGACATATCCAAAATCTCATCCTTACGAGCGATTATTGGAGACCTCTTGACGTGTTACCGCTCAAAATCGCTTATCTCAATTCATCTTCATTACGCTTTTATTGCTTCCTTTGAGCCCAAAGATGTTTCTCATGCTTTATCGATGAGTCTTGGATCAATGCCATGCATGAGGAGTCGGAGAGTTTCGAAGAAACAAGGTTTGGACGCTTGTTGAGCCCCTCGAGATCACAATATCATTGGAACCAAATGGGTGTTCAAGAACAAGCAAAGTGAGGATGGGGTAGTCATTGAAACAAGGCTAGGCTGGTTGCAGGGTACTCCCGGGTTGAGGGTGCGGATTTCGAGGAGACCTTTGCCCTGTAGCTCGTCTTGAGGCCATTAGAATTCGCTTGCCTTTGCGGCTTCTAAGGGTTTCAAGCTTTACCGATGGACGTCAAGAGTGCCTTTCTCAATGGCTTCATTGAGGAAGAAGTCTATGTGAGACGACCTCCGGTTTCGAGAACCCCAAATACCTAGTCATGTCTACAAGCTTTCCAAAGCGTTGTATGGACTTAAGCGAGCTCCTAGAGCTTGGTATGAGAGGCTTAAGTCTTATCTTTTGAGGCATGATTTCGAGATGGGTAAAGTTGACAAGACCTTGTTCATTCGTCGGCTTGGCAATGACCTTCGCTCGTCAAATTTATGTCGATGACATTATCTTTGGCGACTCTTCTCATGCTCTAGTTTCACAGTTCTCGGATGTCATGAGCACCGAGTTTGAGATGAGCATGATGGGTGAGTTGACTTTCTTCCTTGGCTTCCAAATCAAGCGAGACTCGGGAGGGTACCTTCTTGCATCAAGGCAAGTACACCGTGATCTCTGAGACGTTTCGACATGAGTGATGGAAAGCGGTGTCGACTCGATGGCTTCTACGGCCACACTTGACCCGGATGAGGACGGCGAGCAGTTGATCAAAAGAGTTCGAAGTATGATTGGCTCTCTCTTGTACCTCACGCCTCGAGACCGGACATACACTTTTACGTGTGTCTTTGTGCCCGGTTTGAGCTTCTCCTCGCGTATCTCACCGCCAGCGGTGAAGCGCATCTTCGGTACCTTGAGCTACCATTGACTATGGTATCGGTACTCTTCCTCATCTGTCTATCCCTTAGAGCCTATTCGGATGCGAGACTTTGCGGTGTAGGATAGATAGGAAGAGCACTCGAACTGCCGGTTCATTGGCACTTCTCTCGTTTCTTGGTCTTGAGGAAGCGATCCGGTGTTGCACATCCACCGCAGAGGCGAAATGCGTTCTTTGCAGACCGATTCTTTGTAGCCAAGTGCTGGATGGTCTCGACTCTGCGGGACTTTGGGTTGCTATCGATCGTGTTCGCTCTTTTGCGATAACACGTGCGATTAACATTGCTAAGAACCCGATGCAACACTCTCGGACCAAGCACATCGATATCGATATCATTTTCTTGAGACCATGTAGAAGGGTGACATCGTGCTCCAGTTTGTGGAGAGTGACCACCAGTTGGCTGATATCTTCACCAAGCCTTTGGATAGCACGAGGTTTTCAGCTCTGCGGGGAGAGCTTGGGGTGGTTTGTCCTTATGGACTGTTGTGAGGGGGAGCTTGTGCTTTACTGCTTTATCATATTAATTATGCTTCTGTCTCCTTACTATTGCACTGCATTTGTGGGTGCATTGGGTTTAGTCCTTCCAGCATAGGTTAGAGTGTGTCTCTTGCTTTGAGTAGCTTAGACTTCTTGCTCTTATCTTGTGCTTCGGGATAGTTGTTTCTTATCTCACTAGGTTGAGCTCACTCACTTCTTTTAGGTTCTAGCGAGGGTTGGGCCACCCTCGGGTAGACAGGGTACGTGTTTGCTCTCTAGTGTGTGTTTTTCTCGGCAATTTGTTGTCACAGAGTCATATGGGGTAGATGAGAGTCGATCAGTCATAGTATCCTCTATATCCTATCTATGCTTTAAGGACTGCCTTTCTTGATTTATTTGCCAGCTCTTTCTTTTATTGCTTTGGTTCAGGGGGAGTTCATTTGGGAACTTCTAGATCTTAATATTGACTTAACTCAACTTGAACTAAAAGTCGCATCACATGTTGAGGGGAGTGGATTTTACGCATGTCATTTTGCATTGTAATATAACCTCATGGAGCCTTGATTATTATCCATTCATGACATGTTCTCACTTATATTACATCTTGCCATGATTTGTGCTCCATTGCTAATTTGATCATGACTTTATATGTGTAGTCAAGTCTTTGCCATGATAGGTTAATTAAATTGCCAAATTTGACCTAATTCATGTCATGTTCATATTTGAGACTAGTCGACTTTGTATTATCTTTTATGATTCTTGCCATGTCAAATAGGTGAGTTGAGTCTTGAATCTTAGTTGAGCAATAGATTGAGCTATATAGTTTCTTGATGACACATAAGTTAGTACAATCATCAAAAAAAAAACAAAACAAAAAAAGATCTCTTACGTGCGAAAAACCGATCTCACCAATTCCTTCTCATGAGGCGGCTTGCCATTGCACAAGGCATGAACTCAGGGGAGATTTGGATGACCAAGATCACTTCCTTAAGCTTCTCGCTTGGAATGATCGCATAAGGCTTGAGGTCTAGCACATGACAAAAATATGATTGAAAACAATCATGAGATCTCTAAAGAAAAATGTCATTTGTGCTCAATTGCTAAAATGTTCAATGTACTCCAACAATTGTATCATTCTTGAACAAATAGCACTCTAGTTTGCTCAACACTAGCTTCTTGATTCCATTTAGCTTATTGACATGGCTTGCATCATTTGTGGATATCATTAGCTAGACTAAAATCATGTTTGACTTGACTTGCTAAGTACTTCAATTAAAATTCAGATTATACCTTATGTTGCTTAGCTTCTCTTTACATACTTAGTCATGATCTTTATAGCATATTAGTATGTTATGGCTTGATGTAATACATGATGGTCATTTGGATAATTCTCATGGCTCTACATACTTAAAAATGATCAAATCAGCATTTCATCCATTTTCATGACTTTTTTTTTCTCCTTCCTTCCTTCTTGATGGGTTTATTGTCAAAGGGGAGAATAGTGGTAGAAAAAGCCACTTGGGAGCTTTGAAGAAAATTGTTCTTTCTTTTTGCTCCTACATCGATATGGTCATTAGCTTCACTCTTTACTTATGGACCATGTTTGACTCTTCAAACTCAACTTTGTGCTTTTTCGGTGTTTGTCAATATACTCATCAAGGGAGATTGAGAGACCATGTGAGGTCATCCCATTGTGAGTGATGAGTAATTGACATCGTTTCTCAAAAGTCGAGTTTGAGTCGGTTTGTTCGGACCAGGCGTTGCATGGTGCAACGGGCTCGGTCGGACTTTGGTCAAACTTAGTCGTATGGGTTAGGATGTATATTCGATATTACGACGGTTTGATTTTGTTTATGCTATTCTGCGTTCATGTATCGGCGGTGCTATGTGGCGTGTTTTCTTGTGCGTGTGTCTGCGGGCGGCGGGCGGAGTCGTGGCGAGACACGGTGGACCGGACTAGGCGCGGTGGCGCCGAGGTCGAACGGTCATGAGGTGTCGAAGGCGACGTGGACTCGGCGTGTTGCGGGCGTCTGCGAGGCAAGGAGCGCGAAGCTTCCGGAAGGTGCGGGGAGGGGCGAAACGGAATTTCGCAAGGCTGCACAAGCGGGAGACGGCTCCGTTAGGGTTTAGTCGGTGTAACGGGTTGGAGACCCGTTAGCCAAGGGCTATAAATAGAGATGAGGGGCTGCATACCCCTTAGGACACTTGTGAGCTTATTCATATCTTTGTGTGTGTTGTGTTCCTCCCAAGAAGCATGTGAGGCTCTTGGTGTTCTTGAGGATTGAGAGTGAGAGGATGGATTGAAAATCTTGTAATCTTTCTTGTTCTAATCGTATGTATTTTCTTCTTGAGTTGGAATGAGCAGAGATATTTTAGTCCTCTTGTCTCCTGCGTGAGTTTTGGATTTGGTTTGTCTCTCCACATTGCGGTCTCTTGAGTTGTGCTCTCGGCTATTTTCGGTTTGGCTTTCGGTTTGACCTTCTTGGCTAAGTGCGGTTTGCTTTTATGTTAATTATCTTGTTACGATTTCAATCATCGAATTCCGCCTCTTTATCTTTCATTGCGACCTCAAGCGGTTCGACAAAACAATGATACTTCTGTTACGATCATTCTTGGACAGCGTTTCTCGGTTCTTCATCAGACTGCCGAATAGTTGTTTTCCCTGGTCAGATCGAAACAAAATCGGTGAAATCCTTTTACATTTTGGTTCTTCAAGTCTCGCAACTTCACGTGCCTTGGTCCTCGTCGGTGCAATATTCATCTTGGCCAACAATGCATTTCTTCTTACGTGTGAAGTTCGGCGACTCTTGCTTGCAGCAATTCTTTCTCGGTAAAACTTCTTCCAGTCTTTGCTCTTCTCTTCCTTTTGATTTCTTCTTTGCAGCCTGCAACCTCCTTTTTCAACAGCAAATCAATGTGCGGTTTGTGCAGATTCGTGTGCAGTTCGGCTCATGAGTCTCTCGGTTGGCTAATTTTCTTTTAGCTTTGGGCAGCCTACTCTTTTCCCTTTTAGTTGATCTTTTCCAGTGCTTGCAGTTTCTGTCGGTAGCTCTTTTCTTTTCCTTGGCGACTCCTTCTTTTAGTTTACTGCGGCAGGACGATTCCTCTTTGATTTTCCTTTTGCCTTTCCTTTGAGTTTTGGGTTCAAGTGAAGCTCTCTCTCTGGAAACATTTCGGTAGTATTCCTTACCGTGTCAAGACTTTGAGTTTTTCTTCTTTGTTTTGACGATTTTGCATGCAAGTAAAACGGCAATATTTTGAGCTGAAATTTTCTTGACTACTCTCGATTTATCTTGAATTTTTCGATGTCGCATGCGTTTGAAATTTCAGCAAGATTAATTTAATTTTACGTGAGGTGCTTTGTTTTGAAAAGCGATTATACGAATTGTCGAGGCGATTTTAAAGAGGCGACATTCACCCCCTCTGTCGCCATTTCGGTCCTCTGAGTTGTTGTCTCTTGTGGTGAAAGTGTGCAAACTCTACAGAGTCAAAACTATTCGAATAGTCGTGCCCACGGTCATAGGCGGACATGGGAACTTAACTAGATATAGTTCTGTTTCAAAATGATTTATGGGTGAAATTAGAAAAATAGAGGGCAGCGGAAAGCCCTAGTTTGGAATTGTCCTAGATGTCGTTCTAGTGATAAGTTAAGCGGCTATAACGCTGAAAGACACTATATGGTGCAGATGCCATGTAACGGTGGATAGAATCTGGATCACTATTAATGTGGTATTTTCCTGAACATTATGTTTTTGTTCAAAACTGCTAAGTCATAGGGATTTTCTAAGTATCATATTTAAAGGCAATTTCCGGCAAAATAAAGCAAACCAGAGCCTTTCCTTGAACTAGCCTAGCATGCTATTTACTGCATTCTGTGTGTTGGCTCACTGAGCACGGTGGATTTGTGCTCACACTCGCATTACCAAAACAGAAACAGGGACGCAGGATCATTATGCCCATGAAGATGCCCCCGCCACTGAAGGAAGGAATGAAGAAGGAAATTAGGGCATCATTTACGTTTTCTGAACATGGACAAGCTAGACCTATGGCATTGTGGGCACGTATATTATCTAAGCCTAGGTAACATATATGTTCACATTACCCCCAGTCGCTTGCCTGTGGTTATGGTCTTACTTTTACTTTCGTTTCCGCTGTTTAGTTGTAATGAAGATATTCGGCCTATGTGCCCCTTTTGTAATCGTCGCCCGACATGGCATAATTTAAACTCTGATATGTAATATTATGTTTATGCGATGTATGAGATGATACAGCAATGTACCTATGCGCATTATCTACTGATCCAAGGAATAATGCAGTAAATCATAGGAGATTCTAGATTGAAAAACCCGGGTCTGACATAGCCCCACTGATGCTCAAACACCGGCCCGATCGCCCATTGAAGCCCTACTGACCCCGCACTGTTCAAATCGGCCGCAGAGAACAAGAGCTCGCCGCCGGCGATCGCCAAGTTCTCTCACTCGGCCGACCCCCAAAATGGAATCCCCACAACCCTAGCAACCCGACCATATCCTCCAAAACCGTTGTAAATCATCCTAACCTCTCCAGTCGCTGCCACCTTTTTCTCTATTTTGGCGCGCGCGCATGTTCGGCTGAGGAAGAAGATGAACAGTAACCCCACTTTACTGTTCATCCGACCCGGTGGACATGAACCCAAACCCCAAACCCGCTCGCACAGTAACGGATCCGACCACCCAAACCCACTGTGAACAGTGCCAAACCCGCAGTGAACAGTAAAAGACCCGTTACTGTTCACAAAACTCGAAAATGCAAGTTTATACCCATTTTGACCGTTTCGAGCCCGCTGACCAATTTCTTAAGCCCATTTCACCTTTTGGACTGTCCTAGAAGCCCAAAACCCTATTTATTTGGATTTTTCGAATTTTCTTTCTTCATTTCATTTTTTATTTATTCATAGCTCAATCCTTCAGGCATGGAACTAAGTTATTTTATTGATTTTGCGCTAGCTCCTGACATCAAAGTCCCTCCAGAGTAGGAAGGAGAAGCCCAAACTCAAGCCCAAGCCACCGAAGAGTTTGAACTTGTCGAGATTGTAGACCCGCAAGGCAAGTCACACATGTTTTGATCATATTGAACCTACATTCCTTTAAGTATCTATTTATCAATATTTTCATTATGTTATTTGTAAGTTATTATTTCATGTACAATTACTGTTTAGAATGATATGATATTAGCTATATCCTACCACTTGAAAAAGCCCAGTTTAACTAGCCATATTCACCTTGACAAGACATAGTAAGATTAAATATGGTAATAATGTAATTATGGTAGTTTAGGAACTCACTAAAATCTTTCCACTGTTAAGAGGATTGGTATTTGTTAATAGAGTTTTGAGAAGTGGATCTAGGGTAAGCGAGGATCGTAGAAGGCCAAAAGCGGGCCGGATCCCAAGACCTTACCCCAGGGTGGAGGCTTGGCTATGGATTGGTGGCAGTGCCGCGGGCACTGAACATGTGTTTGTGCATAGATGATGCCTTAGATAAAAATGTAAGGACTAGACCCTTATGCTGAGTAAAGAACATAGTACCCGCCCAACCACAAGCATTGACTTTGTCAAACCTGGCCTAGTAACTGTTCAATTTCTATTGAACCTCTGCAACTGGCGGGGGGAGACAGAGCATCAGTCCGCATGGGAGGTGGTTAACAATACAACTGTAGGGCTGCGACAAGTCGGGTGGATTCGTGGGGTCACCCGAGCTTGTTGAGATCAAAAACCTACTGGGTGGAGGCTATATAAAGAATTAAGTAGTGAACAATCTTGTTTCTTAACTCTGTCGCGGGAGTTAAGGGATCTTGTGGGTAAAGCGGGGCAGTTCTGCAGAGTCATGAAATAATGGTATTCGAATACGCCGTGCTTCTGGTAAATGAAGCTGTGTTTAATGGGTGAATCCAATAGCAAAGAATAAGTAGATTTGATAATGATTTGCGAATGTTGAAGATTGATAATCAAGTTTGAAACCCTCTTTTTACTAATGAAGTCATTTCTCTTTTGTGTCTAAAAATGAGTTACAACTAAACTGCATCCACATAAAATAATAAACCTTTCCCACTCGCCTCATGACAAACCCTGCATGTAGTTATTGGTAGGCTCCGTGTGACTTATTGAGTACGGCAATTGTACTCATACTTGCTAAAAACATCAACAGAGATAGCTTGCAATGAGGAAGCCGATGAGGCGATGAAGTGGAGTTCTACGAGATAGATGACGCGTGGAATTAGGGTTGTCTTCCGCTCAGGCGTGCCTATAGTGTTCTTTTGTTGTAATATATCTAAGGGTTGTTTGTCCTGTTGTAAAACTAGGTTTTAAGCCACTATATTGTAATAAAGTTGGCTTTGTCTTAAGCATATATTGGTAATGTTGCATACTCGATTGATGTAACTCGCAGCTGAACTATCCTAGGCAGTTGCGAGGGATTCATGACGCTCCCAGAAATGGGGGTGTTACAACTAGTTTTGCTGTAATGATTCTCTTATGATTCATACTATGTCAAATTGGCTAAGTTGAGTCTTGAACCTAAATTACGCTTTAGATTGAGTTATGCTAGTTCTTTATTGAAGCATGAGTTTGTATTAACTCTTTATTCTTGAACTACATCAAGAAAACACAAAATGATCTCTTTTAAGCAAAAACTGGTCTCACCAATTCTTTCGCATAAGACGGCTTGCTATCACTAGGCATGAACTTTAGGGGAGTTTTGGATGATATAGATTACTCTCTTAAGCTTATTACTTGGGATGGTCGTAACACGGCTTGAGATCTAACACATAGCTAAGTAAACAAAAATTATAAAAAATAGTTGAAACTTAAGATGCAGTTATGGATGGCACCTACTCCAGAACTTGCTTTGCTAAGATAAAACCAAAAATAAATTTTAGCAAGTGCTAAGTGTGCTAAATTTTCTTAATTCCAAGTGCTTGAATAAAATAATTTAACATTAAACTTGTAGCACTCTAAATTGAATACTTTTGTGTATTTGCGTATTCCAACTGTAGCTTTTTGGTTCTATTTAGTATATTTGCGTGACTTGACTCATTTTTGGATACTTTTGTGTAAACTACGTTCTTGAGCAACTTGACATGTTAAAAATCTATTTAATTTTACATTATTGCTTATTTGGCTTTAGCTTTGTTACATGATCGAGATAGTTACTTCACTTAATATAGCTTGGTTTAGTACTGCTAGGTTATTCTAGATAATTTTCATGGCTCCTATTGCTAAAAATGAATAAATTTTAGCCACTTCATTTCATATGTGCTCTATCTTCTTCTGTACATTTTGATAACTCCATTATTTAAAGATAAAAAAGATATGTGAAAAATGTATATCTAGAGCATGATTTAAAGTTTGTGTAAAATCTTGTTAAATTAGAGCTTTAATATTTTGTTGTGATTCTCTTGATTTTTTGATATTTTATCACCATGACTAAGATCAAATAGAACAATTAATTTTTCGTATGGACCTAAGAGTGAGAATTCCCGACTCATTTGGTGGGTTTTTTTGTGTTTGTAGATATATAATATAGTTTGCAATGTAGAGGAGTTGAAACATCAGCTTGACTTCTACGCCATCCAGTTTGGCTTGCTAGTAGTCTACGCCCTCAATCCTTACTCGCGCTGTTGAAGGGCTACGTGAGAAATTTCAGGATTATGTCATGATGAATCATTGCAATTTGAGAATGTTGGAAATTCAAGTTGCCATTTTTGTCAGAAGATTTCTAGAAGAGTTCAGGCCACCAGGTCAAACCGATTCTGATTTCTGGTCTGACCAGTGTGTCAGTGGTCTGACAGGTGCAAATTCTAGTCAGACCGGCCATAAAGAGTCCAGTTTGGCCGGTTTTGGTGATTTGAGGTTTTGGAGTCTCGTGATGATTTCTGTGATCTAGGTCCGTGGATATAGGTTGCATGAGATATGTTAGTGCTAGCGTGGATCAAGTTGTGAAGAACTTATGCTTGAAAACAATTTTTGTCTTTGGATGTGCAAGATCACTTGTAGTCAACTATGGTCAACGATAAATATCGAGACAACACTCATGAAGGAGCCGAGATCTAGAACGATCAATAATAATGGGTGAGAATGTGAGCTCAAGCATAGTACGAGAAAGACGAGAAATATTGAAGAGAAGTTTGGACAACAGGTTGAATGAATATGAATTTGGTACTCAATTAAGTTCTGCGGTTACGTATGTGGATATCGAACTTTCTGAATTAGTGTAACCAACTATTGAAACATGAATTTGAGTTGTAACTATCCGCACTGTAAATCACATCTCTGCTCTTAATCTAGATCGCAAACCATTCTTTCAACTAGTCCAATAGACAGGCTACGAGGTACTAGTTTGGTGCACCTCGTTACAAAATTACATTCTTAAACAGTAATGAATCACTAAACACACACAAAGCAGAACGCTCTTACAGAGTCCAAATATTAGTCATGAGATTCCAGAAAAAGATTCTTTGATAGCAGACAGTTTTGCACAAACATCTTGCATTCCAGGTCTATCCTTTGGAGATTCCATGGAACATGACAGGCCAAGTGCAACCAACGGGATAATATAGCTCCGCATCCATACTGCTGGATAACCTTGGTGCTCCTCATGGGCCATATGGGGATCTAGAATCTCAGCAACTCTATCTGGGAACATGGAGTCAACAAACTTATGAAGGCTAAGTCCATCAACAAACATATCATCGGTCGGTTGTTTTCCCGTAAGCATCTCTAGGAGAAGCACCCCAAAACTATACACATCACCTCTTGAGGAGATTTCACAACCCATACCATACTCTGTAAAAGTGAAATAATACACTTAAGTACAAGAGAAACCATAAGTAAGAAGAGATGGAAAAAACTGAACTCACCAGGTGCCATGTATCCAATTGTTCCTCCGACATCGACCAGGTTTTTCGGACTGATCAGGCCTGGAAATAGAAACTTTGCTGACCCAAAGTCACCAAGACACGCGGTCATGTCATGATCTAAAAGGATATTGCTTGGCTTCAAATCACAATGGATCAAAGGAGGCGTCAATTGATTATGGACATAATCTAGAGCAGAAGCCACATCTACTGCAATGCATATCCTCTTGCCTAAGCTTAGCACTCTGACCGGGATTCCATTGTATTGCTCCGAGTACAACCATCTTTCAAGGCTGCTATTAACCATGAACTTGAAGATTAGTGCTTTGAACTCATGGTTTCCTGTATCCACTGTCGAGCATAGAGTCACAGGACGCATTATATTTCTATGGCGGGTGCTTTGTAACACCTCGCACTCAGTAAAGTAACTCTCATAAGCACCAGGTTCATCCAACTTGAATACTTTGATTGCAACTAGGTTTCTGTCGGACATGAACCTACCAACATAAACTGATCCAGTACGGGTTGAGCTGATTGTATGGACTGAAGAAAAGCAATTAGTAGCTTTCAGAATGTCACCATATGAAACCTTCTTCAGCGTCTCCTTGTGGCTAGGACATGCACGCACTTCTCTCTTTCGGAGGGCAACAAACCCTAACATACTGAGCATCTTATTGCACCTTGAAAATGTAAACTCCACCCTTCTCTTCCAAAGGGCAAACGCCAAACATAACAACAATAAGAAAACAACAGTAGACAGTGGAATTAGAATTACTATTTGTAGCGAAGGCACATGGTTCTTTGTTTCTGTGGCTGAGGTATCACAAATTGGCAGTGCCAGCATGGAGACTCTTGCACACAACTTCTTATTGCCTTCCAAAGCTACCGCAGTAGAATTTCCAAAGATCCCACCTGTTGGAACAGGTCCTTCAAAGTTGTTGTAGGATAGATCAAGCTGCGCCAACATAGTGAAGGCCTCAAAGAATTCTGGCACTAGACCGGATAAGTAGTTTCGAGAAAGATTCATCTGCTGCAAGGACTGCAAGCTCTTGAGACTCGAAGGAATTTGTCCCTGAAGCTTGTTTCCCTCCATGAGAAGAAATGACAGACTGACACAATTTCCAAGAGCTTCAGGAATCACTCCGAACAACATATTGTTGGAAATGTTCAGAAGAGCAATATTTTCCAGATGACCAACTTCTGATGGTATTGCCCCTGTGAGATTGTTGTGTGACAAGTCCGCACCTAAGGAAAGCGGAGGACCAGCAAAGAGTTCTTTTGGTATGAATCCATCAAGGTTGTTAGCAGACAAGTTTAGCTGAAGAAGCCCCAAGCACCGACCTAAACTAGTAGGTATGTTTCCACTCAAGCTGTTATCATCAAGATAAAGCTTGCTCAGCTGAGCAATGTTACCGACTGAGGAAGGAATCTGGCCTGATAGTTTGTTTTTGGATAGGTTTAGGATAACTAGATTGTGCAGTTTTCCAATTGTAGGAGGTATACTCCCTGAAAGCAAATTGTTTTCCATGCTAAGGAAAGTGAGATTAACAAGATTGCTTATCTCAACAGGTATAGAGCCTGAAATTTGGTTTGACCCAAGCATTAAACGTTCTAGCCTTGTGGAAAGATTAACGACTGATCTAGGCAGGCTGCCATTCAGAATATTTTCTTCCAAGGACAATTTTCTCAACTCAGTGCAATTTTCAAGAGAGGCAAGGAATGCCCAATCATTGTTTTCTAGCCAATTTCTCCTAAAGTACTTGCTGCAATTTTACCAAAGTTGCAAGAGATGGAATAGGGCCACGCAGGGAGTTATTTGAAAGATCAAGCACTAGCAGATTTGACGCATTGCCTACTGAAGACGGGATCAAGCCCTCCAGTTTGTTGCTTTGCATGATCAGGAACTGGAGGTTTGGTAGCGAGTAACCAATGTAAGAAGGAATCTGTCCAACAAGGCCATTGCTACCTATGCTGAAGTATTTGAGTGACGACATGTTGTAAACGGATATGGGGACATGCCCAGACAGGCTGTTGAAACTTAGATCCAGTTTAAGAAGTTTTGGAATGTGACTCAAACTTTCTGGAATTAATCCAGTTAATTTATTTTGACCCAGCAATATAGAAGTGAGCGAAGAAACGTTTCCGATTGAAGGAGGTATTCTTCCAGAAAGAAAGTTCTCTGTCAAGCAAAGAAATTTGAGGCCTGTGACCTTACCAAAAGGTGGGATGGGACCAGTCAAAGAATTCATCTGGACATCAACCATAGTAAGTGCAGATGAGTTAGCAAACAAAGTAGCAGGGATCTCTCCAGAGATGCTATTACGTGAGAGGATTATCGTGTTGAGTGAGTAGCTATTGGCCAATGAGTGAGGGATACTACCACTGAGAGTATTATTTGCAAGATTGACAAAGCTCAGAGACATGCTAGAGCCTAATGAATAAGGGATGTTACCTTCAAGGTTGTTGCCTGCAAGCATCAGAGTTTGGAGGTCTGGAAGCTTGCCCAATTCATCAGGGATGGCTCCAGATAGATGATTATCAGTAAGGTATATCCGGGATAGAGAAGTCAGGTTGGCTATGCAACCAGATATTTGCCCACTGAGTTGTGCAGAGGCGAGGTCCAGTGAGACCACACGGTGTGGAAGTTTCGCACTGCAAGTGACCCCTTGCCAGCTGCAGAAGTTGAGTGAGTGGCTGCTCCATGAGCGTAGGATGCCAAGGGGTTCGGAGGAGATGCCGGACTTGAAGCAAAGGAGTGCCTGCCGGTCGATCTCGGACTTATTTGCTTGTGCTTCTGCGAGTATCGTAGTGTCGAAGGTGAAAAAGATGAGAAGAACACAGAGTAGAGACAAGATCGAGGGCATGACGTCCAGAAACAAAGTGTGCTAAAGAACCAACAACTGCAAGAACTTGTGCTTTGGTTGGGGCGTAGATGATCTTGTGTGCCTATATGTTATTTGAAGGATTTGTCTACCGGAATTGAGCTGAAGGTATGCTTGATTTGACTTAATGCTTGATTTGACTAGACTTAATGCAGGAAAGAAGGTGGTGATCGGTTCGTTTGAAAATTTGAAGGCTTATATTTGAAAACACTTGTGGTGGTGAAAAAACACAACATGGTGACAGAGGCTTATTTGACATAATTAAATCTAAAAATTAAAAATATAAAAATATGTTAGCCCATCACAAACAACGCAAAAGCGAATACGAAAAAAAAAACCGACAAAAGCGCAAAAAAAGTCAAAATTCAGAAAAAGGCGAAATTATGAATAGTGTTAAAATAAGCTTAAGCCAATAAGCTTAAGCCAAAATAAGCCATAGTGAGCACAAGGGAAAGGAAGAAGAATGGAACAAAGACTTGTGAAAGAAAACGCGTGCAAACCGGAGAAAACTTTTTCTTTGCGAACCGAGAAAAATTATGTTTTAGATTTGTAGAGTTGTAGTAAGTGGATAAAAATTCCAAAAGCAAAAGTGGCAAAATTGACAGCGACAGACATGCAGTTGGACTTGCTGTGGGAGGAACAAAATGAAGATTCGAAGAGGTGACGGAATACCTAAGCCACTGATGCACACTGAAAAGACGGGTTCTGAGATAGGGTGTGACGACCAAAATGACATGAACGAACCCAAAGAGTAATGTCAATTTTGTGTTGCAATTACATGCTTGATAATTGAGAGTGACTACACAGCATGGAACATTGCATTTCCGGGAATATAACCGTATTTTCTTCCATTTTAGCATGGAACTTAGAACTTTATTTGGAAATATTGGGAAGGTACTACGAGACTTACCGGGTACAGGGTACTACTACTCACTCACCTTACGCGGGGCGGCAGGCAGTGGACTATAGAGCCAACAGCTGCAAAGACTTTGAAGTGCTTTTGCTGGGACTTGGAAGATCCTGTGGGCATACATGCTATTTGAAGGATTTGTCTAGGTATGCTTTAACTTGGCTTAATGAAGGAACAAAGACTAGTGACAGAAAAATGATGTAGACCGGTAGAGTTGTAGCAAGTGGATATAAATTCCAAAAGTAAAAGTGGCAATTTCGACAGTGACAAACATGCTCTAGTATTTGTGGTTTCATTGGGGGTGGGAAACGGTAACGGATAATCCGTTTTATTTGATATTTATATCCGAGAAAATACGAATGTGGTAAGCAAAATTCGTATTCGAGAACATTCGTATCCGTATTTAAGAATATTCATATTCGTATTCGTATTCGAAACTATTCGAATCGTATTCGATCCGTTTTTGGAACCTGGGAAAAACCGAATGAATTTTGTGATTCAAAATTTGAATTTGGGCGGTTTGAAACCGATACCATTCCGGTAACCGATAAAAAACCGGCAAAACCATTGGTAATCCGTTTTATCCGATATTCGTATTGAGAAAATCCGTATTTGAAAATGTTCATATTCGTATTTGAGAATATTCGTATATGTATTTGAAAATATTCGAATTCGTATTCATTTTAAAAATATGGATTAGTCTTCGTATTTGAGACTATTCGATCGTGTCTGATCCGTATCCGATTGGATTGCGACCTCGTCCTGCATCCTCCATTGTGGGATTTACCCATACCAGTGATCTTAGAGTTTGTGAGGGTGAGTATTTTATGACTGGAGAGCCTTGCGCACCGCACTTTGTTGTTCAAATTTGGTCATTGTCTTCACCTGCACAAAGGTCTCCCATATTTCCAACGACACGAAAGGATACCTTGTGAAGGGCGTGATATCCCTGGCCACGTACTATGTGATAAGAGTGCTTTGAAGTTCTTCCATACTTTTCCCATCGCGAGGAGCGCTTGTTGTTACATGAGTCCCTGTACTTCTGTTAGGATCTCGAACGACTTTGTTATTTCCTCCCACAGCTGATTTTTCTGAACCTTTGTCAAATCTTTTCAGCTTGCTATGGTAATGGGGACCCGTTTCATTCCAATTATCCCGCAGATAGTCCAGAATGTTGCCGTTGTTTTCTTTGGTTATAGAGAGACCCCATGCAAAGAGACCACCGTGATGGTCATTCAGCCCTCTTGCCTTTTCAATACTCCTCTGGCACGCTTAGTTATCCCGATCTTTAGAGCGTGAAACTTAGATGATGACGACAATGACTATGCAGACATCATGTCGGACCGGATTTTCAATCCGAATCTGCTGTGCCTTACCGCATTATTCCACGGATCGATAGATAATGCACAGATACATTCTTGAATCATTTCATACATCGCGAATTCACATCAAGCCATAATATTATTACATAGCATAGGTGAAGTTAAGACTTCACAAGGCGCGATTATTCTGATGGGGCGAGCGGGCCAAATGTTTACATTACAAAAGTCTAACAGCGGAAGTGAAACAAAGTAGGCCTTTGAACCACAAGCAAAGACTGAGGGCAAAAGTGGTCATACAAATATTACTAGGGCTCTAGTAATATTTGGATGAAGCCACCTGTAGTCTAGATGCCTAAGGTTCTATCTTGCGGATTATTAGTCCTAATTCTCGTGGTCTCCTCCATCATGTGAGGTGCTTCCTCGTGAGCATACGGATCTTGAGCTCCCGAATCTGGATTTTGGTATTGCGAGGCCGAGCACACTAACCACCGTGCTCGTGAGTCAACACCTGAAATCAGATGGGTAGTATGCAAGGCTTTCAACAAGGAAGGCTCGGGTTATTTTGTTTCTTGAAATGTGCTTTTGAACTATAATACTTACAGTTCCCTAAGATCTGGCCAGTTGGATTTTAAACATGATACTCAATGACATATACATTTATTTCTATCGAATCGAGACCATCCACCATTACATGGTCTCTGCTCCTCATACTATGCCTTGATTATAACAGCTTACTTTACCACGGGACGACACCGGGACAATTCAAATAAGGGCCTTTCTCGCCTCCACTTTTCCATTTCCATCCCCAAAGTTTTGAAGCAGAACTATATCTAGTTAAGTTCCCATGTCCGCCCTTGACCGTAGGCACGGCTATTCGAATAGTTTTGACTCTGCAGAGTTTGTACACTTTACCCACAAGAGATAGATCTGCTCTTTGCCCCACATGGTTCCTTAGCCATGTAGTTGAGTGAACTATCACATGACTGTTACAATACATTTTTACGGCGAGTTCGCCCGCTAAGGTTTCCACTTCCTCAAGCACGACCACCCTTCGAAGCCCCTCTTGCGCCATCACGTCGGAGGATGTGGCCATCCTCTACCGACCGTGTTCACACCGACGCAACTCTTACTAAGTCAATGCAAATTAGTTAGTCATGCCTACACTTTGCCAGCATGTGGTTGTACTTGTTGTACCTTGGGAGGTCATCACAATATTCAGTCCTTAATGGTTATCTGGGCGGTTCTACCTCGATCCCCTTTTATGCTATCACGGCACCATTCCATCACAACTCGTGCTATCACGGCACCATTTATGATCACACCTCAACCATCCGCCCGGATAATTAAGCATGCGGGTTCTTCGAACGAAAAATATACTTATACCAACATACACGATCATCATCACAATGACGCCCATCTCGCTTTCTTTAGTTTGTAAGATATGCTAGGGTGCTCTCACACCCTGTTTACCTAAACAACTCTAAGCATGGCATTTATAATTATAGACTTAGTTTCAAAGGAGTTGTAGCATTATTACTTTTACTAGGGTGACAAGGATCACATAGCCAAACGTATTGTAAAGGATGCATACTAATCCAAGAGAACATGGACATATATCTAAAATCTGAAATTAACATGCATTGCAACAAAAATATAAGCATGCAATTTATAATACTTAAACCAAAATAATTTATTCAAAACATAGGCTCAAAATGATCAAAGCATTGACTCGCCTTGGATGCAAATGTCGGGATTCGGGCGTTGGAGTCTCTGACGGCACTTCCTCTTCTTGGGCCTCAGCTAAGTTTTAAATGCGAAAATTTAGATAAAAATCATCACAACAATCAAACAACACAATAAAAATTTGAACAAGCTTCAAAAATATTGGTTCTGGTTCCATTAGGTAGCCCTTTATTTTAGATGAATTTAGAAATTGGTTTCACTAAATTTGGAGTTAAAATGAGCAAGTTATGCATATTTGAATATTTTCGGTTTAAACAAATCTCAAAATAATAAAATCGGCAGATGGGGCCCATGTCGGTGACGCGCTTCATGTGGCGACGACTGCGATGGGGCCGGCGGCGATGGCTCACGCCCGCCCAGCGCCCCGGCAGGCGAGATCCGGTTGTCGGTGTCGGGCGCATGCTCGATTCGCGGCAGGTGGGGCCCACCTATCGGCGGAAATTAAAAGAAGCTCGACCTCGGTGCTGCGTGGCGGGGCTCGAGCAGCCGAGGAGGAGGCGGGGGGTGGCGGCTGCTAGCCGGCCAGCTAAACGCATCTCAACCATAAAGGCGCATACCCTTTTGAAGTAGCGCGAGGAGGCGGGCGGGCGGTCCGGCCGAGGGAGCGGTGGTCGTCGCCGGCGAAGGAGGTCGGCGAAGGCTGGTTAAGGGCTGAAGCGCGATCTTTGAGCTGGCGGAGCCGGTGGTGACGACGGGGGGCCGGGGTCACCGGAGGTGGGTCGGCGGCAGCGGCTCGGGGAGGCTTCTGGCCCGGCGAGCTACGGCCGTCGGTGAGCTCGGGAGATGCCGCCAAGCAGGCGGCGTGCTAGAGATGGTGTGGGGCAGAAATCGAGCTCCCACGAGGATCGGGGAATGCGCGAGGGCCGGCAGTAGGAGTTGGAGAAGAAGGTGGTGCCGCCGCTCGGGCGGCTTTTGGGGCAACAGTGCTTGTGGGAAATCTGAGGGTGGCACAGCGATCCTTTGGGCCTCCGTGGCTTTATAGCCGATCAGGAGGCTGCCCCAGCGGACCCGGCCAGGCGGGGGGTGTAACGGGTCGTGGGCGGCGTCGTGGTCCCCCATGCCGCCGCCCCTCTGCGGGATTCCAGCAGAGCGGTCGCGACGTGTCGTGGCGGAGGAGGGTCCGGCGGCTGGAGGAGGAGGAAGAAAGGGAGCGGCGACAAGCGGGCCCCTTGTCGAGAGAGAGGTGCGGGTGAGGGGACCGCGGGCGCCGAGATGGCTCGAGGTGGCGACGTGGCGCCTTGAACCGCATGCGTGGGCTCGAGGGAGAGGTGGGCGGTTCGGGGCAACGTGGCGGATCCGGCCCGTCCACCGTCGGTAGGGTGGGGGTGTTTGGATTTTATTTTGATTTTGAAATTCCGAATGGCTAGAGGGCACAATATAACTCGGAAAAATATGAAATTACCACCAAAATTCTAGAAAATTCACGAAATCCTAGAGATATTTTGGGTTTAAAAATTATTTCCCAACAAGGTGGTTATTATATTTAAAATTCTTGGGCCCAACCTGGTTCCTTTTCTTTTCCTTTTATTTTCTCCTCTTTTCTTTTATAATTGGAGATATATTTACTTTGTGTAAAAACATATATATATATATATATATATATATATATATATATATATATATATATATATATATATATATATATATATCTAACTTTTTCCTACTCATTTCTAAAATTTTTACATCAAGCATTTATGCCACTTTCACTTCTTAATTTAAATCTGTCTTTAGTTATTTGAAAAATCTATTTATGTTAGCTTTTGAAGTTTTCTTTATGGATCATCTTTTCAGATTTGAATTCAAATTTAGAATTCTCTATTAATTAAACAGGTGGGTTTTTCCTTCTTAGCATTTTATTGTTTGGGTTCTTCCCCGAAGTTTTCCAGAAAAATATTTTCAAAAGCCCAACTCAACACAATGTATTATTGAATATTTCACAACATTTTGTTCTAAGTTTCACAATATTTCACAACAGTTCCGCTAAGTTTTCAGGATGTTACAAACCTACCCCCCTAAAAAGAATCTCGACCCCGAGATTTGGCTTAGCTAGAAAATAGAGCAGGGTAATCTCTGCGCAGCTGATCTTCACGTTCCCAAGTGGCTTCTTTCTTTGAATGGTGACTCCACTGCACTCTGCACAAGCGAATGGATTGGGTCCTGGTTCTCTTTTCCACTGTGTCCAGAATTTTGATGGGACGTTCTTTGTAGGTTAAGTCCTTCTCGAGTTCGATTGCTTCTAACGGGGCTTTGTCTTCTGGCACTCGCAAGCACTTCTTCAGCTGGGACACATGGAAGACATCGTGTACTTCAGACAGGTTTGGGGGTAAGGTTAGTTGATAGGTAACCTCTTCCTTCTTGGCTAAAATAGGGAATGGCCCAACATAGCGCGGGATGACTCCACGCAAGGGCGACACCTTCAAGTACACGTGATCTCCAACTTCAAAACTTAGGGGCCTTCTTCTTTTATCGGTAACTCTTACGCACTGGTGGGCATGACAAGAACCGATCTCTAATCAGCGAACTTTTTCTTCCTTGCCTCGAGTTTGGGACCAAACACATAGTTTTCTCCCACCTCGGACCAATGGAGTGGGGTCCGACATTTCTGCAGTATAGGGCTTCAAGGGGACATCTTGAGCTAGATTGGTAGGCGTTGTTGTAGGCAAACTCAGCATAAAGCGGACATTTATCCCATTCCTTGAGAAGTCTAGTGCACATCTTGGAGCATATCTTCTAGTATTTGATTTACTCTTTCTGTTTGTCCGTCGATTCGAGGATGGTGGCGGTCTTGAAATCTAAATGGGTACCTAGAGCTTCATGCGAGCTTGCCCAAAAATGTGAGGTAAATTGGGAACCTCGATGCAAACAATTCGCTTTGATGCGCCGTGCGAGCACACTATGCGGGACATGTACATTTCGACTAACTTATCTCCCTTGTACGTTGTTTTGGCGGGAATGAAATGTGCAACTTTGGTTAACCTATCAACGATGACCCAGACTGAGTCATAGCCTGGCTTCGTTCGCGGGAATCCGGTGATGAAGTCCATGCCAACTTCCTCCCATTTCCATTGAGGTATTTGCAAGGGCAGTGATCCCTCAAGCCTTTGGTGTTCAGCCTTCACTCTTTGACAGACATCACAGCGGGCGACGTGCTCAGCAATGTCCCTTTTCATACCCGGCCACCAGTAGTATTGCTTCATATTTTTGTACATTTTGGTACTCCGAGGATGAAGGGAATATACGGAGCTATGGGCTTCCCGGAGCATCAGATCTTTAAGGTCCTTTTGTTGGGAGTGCGAATACGATTTCATGCTTTAGAACTCCTTGATGGTCGAGTCATTTTAGAGCCTTCCTTCTTCCATTGATTTCTTCAACCTCAAAACAGTTGGGTTTCCTCTCTGTGCAGCCTCTATCATTTCTTCAATACTTGTTTGATCTTCCAGGGTGGTTAGGGCTCCTTCTTCTACGATCCCTAGGTTCAGGGCTATCAGCTCTTTATATAGTTCAGGCTGATGTTCCTGAACCATAAGGTTATTGCAGAGGCCTTCGACTCGGGCGTCCGCCACTCGTTAGCTTTTCCAGGTGGTAGTGGACACTCATGTCATAATCTTTAATCATCTCTAGCCACCTTCTTTGCCTCAAGTTAAGGTGTGACTGGGTGAAGAAGTATTTGAGGCTCTTGTGGTCTGTGTAGATATTACAATGATTGTCAATGAGATAGTGCCTCCAGATCTTTAGGGCATGTACCACGGAAGCTAACTCCAAGTCATGGGTTGGGTGGTTGGCTTCGTGAGGGCGAAGCTGCCGGGATGCATACGCCACAACCTTGCCTCCTTGCATCAGCACACCCCCAAGCCCTTGATGTGACGCATCGCAATATACCTCAAAGTCTCGACGCACATCGGGCAGAACCAGCACTGGGGTGGTAGTCAATCTCTTCTTCAATTCTTGAAAACTCTCTTCACATGCCTTGGTCCAGCCAAATGTCTGCTCTTTCTTGAGCAACTGAGTCATCGGTCGGGCAATTCGGGAGAACCCCTCAATGAACCGCCTGTAGTATCCTGCTAATCCAAGAAAGCTCCTCACCTTAGTGACTGAGGTAGGCTGCTGCCATTCCGTTACTGCAGCAATTTTGGCGGGGTCAACAGACACTCCTTCTGCCGACACAATATGCCCCAGGAAGCTGATGTCCTGCAACCAGAACTCGCACTTGCTGAATTTGGCATAGAGTTGATGTTCCTTCAGCCTTTCTAGTACCAAGCGGAGATGCTCAGCATGCTCGTCTGCGGTTTTTGAGTAGATGAGAATATCATCGATGAATACTACCACAAACTTATCCAGGTAATCCATGAAGACCTTGTTCATGAGATTCATGAAATAGGCAGGGGCATTGGTCAACCCAAAAGACATAACTGTAAATTCGTACAGCCCATATCTAGTGGTGAAGGCAGTCTTCGGGATGTCCTCCGGCCTAATCTTCAGTTGGTGATAACCCGACCTTAAATCAATCTTGGAGAATCTTGTGCTGCCCGGGGCGATCAAATAGGTCATCGATCCTAGGCAGTGGGTACTTATTCTTGATGGTTACTTCATTTAAAGCTCGATAGTCTACACACATCCTAGCGGTGCCATCCTTCTTCACAAAGATTACCGGGGATCCCCAAGGTGAGTAACTTGGCCTAATAAAACCTTTGTCTTGTAGCTCATGAAGTTGCTTCTTCAATTCTTCTAGCTCATCTACGGTCATGCTATATGGTCTCTTGGAGATAGGGGCAGCGCCTGGCTTCAAGTTGATAACAAACTCGAGATCTCTACTTGGGGCATACAGGCGGTTCCTCGGGGAAGACTTGGTATAGTCTTGTACCACCATCATTCCTTCCAGCGGTACATCTTCACAATAATATATTTCTCGGCCTCATCGATACGGTCGGTCCACCTTTACCACAATGGTCAGTCCTGGGCACTTGGTCAACTTAACTTGCCTCAAGGCACAATCTAGTATTCCTTGGTGTCTAGCTAACGGTCCATCCCTAGTATGATATCCAAGGTGCGGGAGGTTAGCACGACTAAATCGCTAGGAATATAAACCTTTCCATGACAATTTCTACCCCGGACACACTAAGGTGGCCTTAATCATTCTTGCGGGTGAACTAAGCACCAATGCTTTCTTCAGCAGTGGACAGCGCCTAAGTTCATCCACATACCCCTTGGCTATAAATGAATGTGATGCCCCAGAATCAAAAAGGACACGTGCTGGTAGCGTCTTGACAGAGAATGTACCCAGTAAGACTCCAGCAGCCTCCTCAGCTTCTTCCGCGGTGACATGATTAACCCTTCCTCGGTTTGGAGTAGATGTAGCCCTGTTGGATTGAGGGCCCGATTCCCTACGCTGGGTCTTGAAGC
Organism: Bonia amplexicaulis; assembly: GCA_036346245.1. Lineage (NCBI taxonomy): Eukaryota > Viridiplantae > Streptophyta > Magnoliopsida > Poales > Poaceae > Bonia > Bonia amplexicaulis. The sequence goes on along the minus strand of JAYGGG010000156.1, from coordinate 30,643 downwards.
TTGGCCTCGGGCGGGTGGTACCCAAATTGAACTTCACGGGGTGGTGCTGCCGCGGGCGCGATAGGCATAATGTCCCTTCTCTCCACAATGAAGCAATTGAAGGAGGTCGTGGGATTTGTTCCTTGGTGGCCCGAAGGCGAGTCTGGGCGATGTTACCACTTGGACGGAGTCTGGGATGGGATTACAGGCGAGGCCGCTCCTGAGAAGGAGGGGTTGTTGAAGAACTTCTGGATGAATCTCCCTTGAGGTCGCTGAGCCACTTGCTTGCGCTTGCGGCTAGCCTCCAGATTTTTTTCTTCTCATTTTCCAGAACTAGTGCCTTATTCACAAGTTGGTGGAAGCTTGTGAAATCTTGGATGATAAGCTACACTCAGCTTCTTCATTCATCCCAACGAAGAACACGTCAATCTTTTCTTCTTAAATCGCTACATCCTTTGGGGCGTGGCGAGGCGCTTGGTTAAACTTAGTGAGGTATTCAGCGACCGGCATGCTGCCCTCTTTCGATTGCGAATTCATTTTCTTCATTCGCATTACACCGTTGGAACAAAGTTGGCCTTGAAAGCCGCCTTGAATTCTGCCCATGATACGATTGTCGTACTCGCTCCAGTAGGGGTGTCCTCACATTCTTTTGTGACCAGGTAATTTTCCCACCAGGTAGCTGCAGCTCCCTGAAGTTGGTGGGTTGCAAAGATTACTTGGTCATTCTCTGCGATCTTAGCTATACGGAGCTTCCTCTCGGTGTCCGTAGCCAATCCTCCGCCTCGAGAGGCTCATCTGCCTTGCGAAGGTAGGCGGGGTCTGATAAAGTCGCCAGTCGAAACATGGACATTGGTGTTGGTCTGCTGGCCCGCGTAGATAGCCTGAAGTAGTTGCGTTTGCTTTGCCATTACTTGCGCCATGGACGGGTTGGCCGGCGGGGGTGGGAGGTTTACCCCTTGACTTGGGCCTCTTCCCCTTCCCACGGGCTGTGCTTCTTGGCTGGCTTCTACTTCTGCCTGCATGTCTGGGTTTGCACCAGCTTGCGCTCGGGTAACTCTATGGCTGGCCATCTACAGGTATTTTTAGCACTTTGTCAAATTTTTGTTCTAACCCTATAAGGCTAACACCCCAAGGTCATCATACAAAAGAACCATATCCAACAGCAACAACAGAAATATTTTAGAACACGAGGCCGTTTTCATTAAACATAGACAACACACCACATAGCCAGCTTTCTATGACCTCACAAGCCATGCTGGGCTTTACAAACATACACATACTTAGCGTTTATAATTTACGCATACGAGACTAAGACAACGGCTCAAAGCGCTACTAATAAGGCGGGGATGCGTAGCTAATACTAGCCAAACCCTAGCAAGCACAGCTTTATCGAACCTCGTCGCCTACTCCTCCATGTCACCAACACAAGGACTGGAGGGGTGTAGTCCGTACACCGGAGCAGGACCTACTACTACTAAACTCGACGGGTCGGTGTCGGAGTGAGGCGTGAGCAGCTACGGCGAGCCTCTCCTCGGCCAGCAGGGGGCCCAGGCCCGGGGCCGCACGCTCTGCGTCTTAGTAAGCCTAGTCTTGAGTCCCGGAACTGGCGGAGGTTTGGGCCTGGGGTCGGTGTAGGTGTCTGCTGAGTGCAGGCGCGGGCGGCCGCCTCGCTTTGGCCTCGGCCAAGGCTCGCTCCACCGGGCGAGCCGCCCACCTCGATGTGGCGTGGAGGCGCTCCCGGCGGTGATCTCCTCTGAGCCACCCCATGGGCTGTACCCATGGCCCGAGTGAGGTCCACCTGGTGTGTAAGCCTCGGGTCGTCCTCCAACTCGGTCACCCTGGTCCCGTCGTACCTCGCGTGCTCTGTCCGCAGTGGGTGGTAGGTGAAAGGTGACTCTAACACCAGCGTCACGTGGATGTCGCAAAGTCGGGCGCGGCGGGGGGCGGCGTCTGTAGTCTTCTTGCCACCGAGCTCCTCCGTGGGTAGTCTAAAACATGTGAGACCGGGTCTCCCTCGTCTTTGGGGGTAGATGAAGATCTCCACCAACCAGACTCGTCTCCTCCTATCACGGTCCTCCGACCACGGTAGATGGGCGCGTCCTCGTAGCCCAAGTAGTGGAGTAGTTTGCAAGTATATCCATAAACTCTCCCTCACGCACTCCGTGAGCGAAAAAGTCCCAGTGCCCAGCGTCTGCAGCTCCTGTCATCTGTAATTAAATAATATCGTTAGTAATTTTCAAAATAATAACTGAAAAGTAGAACAGAGTAGAGCTAGGAAGGATGCGGGAAGAAATATTACGCTATATTTTTAAGAAATTTATTTTATACATTTTTCAATATATGCAAGCCTAAATACTAACGACCACCTAATGTTTTTACCCTACGGTCGTATGCTCGATACCGACTCTGTCGGACCGGATTTTCAATCCGAATCTGTGTGTTCTTCCGCATTATTCCTTGGATCGATAGATAATGCACACGATACATTCTTGAATCATTTCATACATCGCCGAATTCACATCAAGCCATAATATTATTACATAGCATAGGTGAAGTTAGGCCTTCACAAGGGCGCAGTTGTTACAGTAGGGCCAGGCAGGCCAAATGTTTACATTACAAAAGTCTAACAGCGGAAGTGAAACAAAGTAGGCCTTTAAACCACAAGCAAAGACTGAGGGCAAAAGTGGTCATACAAATATTACTAGGGCTCTAGTAATATTTGGATGGCTCCACCTAGTCTAGATGCCTAAGGTTCTATCGCGGATTATTAGTCCTAATTCTCGTGGTCTCCTCCATCATGGCAGTGCTTCCTCGTGGGTATACGGATCTTGAGCTCCAGAATCTGGATTTTTAGTATTGCGAGTGAGCACACTAACCACCGTGCTCGGCGAGTCAACACACGTAATCAGATGGGTAGTATGCAAGGCTTTCAACAAGGGAAGGCTCGGGTTATTTTGTTTCTTGAAATGTGCTTTTGAACTATAATACTTACAGTTCCTAAGACCTAGCCGTTGGATTTTAAACATGATACTCAATGACATATACATTTATTTCTATCGAATCGAGACCATCCACCATTACATGGTCTCGCTCCTCATCTATGCCTTGACGTTATAACCGCTTACTTTACCACTGGGACGACACCCAGGACAATTCAAATAAGGGCCTTTCTCTGCCCTCCACTTTTCCATTTCCATCCCCAAAGTTTTCGAAACAGAACTATATCTAGTTAAGTTCCCATGTCCACCCTTGACCGTGGGCACGGCTATTCGAATAGTTTTGACTCTGCGAGTTTGTACACTTTACCCACAAGAGATAGATCTCGCTCTTTGCCCCACATGGTTCCTTAGCCATGTAGTTGAGTGAACTATCACATGGCTGTTACAATACATTTTTACGGCGAGTTCGCCCGCTAAGGTTTCCACTTCCTCCGGTTACGACCACCCTTCCAGAAGCCCCCTCTTGCGCCATCACGTCGGAGGATGTGGCCATCCTCTACCCGACCGTGTTCACACCGACGCAACTCTTACTAAGTCAATGCAAATTAGTTAGTCATGCCTACACTTTGCCAGCATGTGGTTGTACTTGTTGTACCTTGGGAGGTCATCACAAGATTCGATCCTTAATGGTTATCTGGCGGTTCTACCTCGATCCCTTTTATGCTATCACGGCACCATTCCATCACAACTCGTGCTATCACGGCACCATTTAACAGTCACACCCTCAACCATCCGCCCAGATAATTAAGCATGCGGGGTTCTTTCGGAACGAAAAATATACTTATACCAACATACACCAGTCATCATCACAATGATTGCCCAATACTGCTTTCTTTAGTTTGTAAGATATGCTAGGGTGCTCTCACACCCCTGTTTACCTAAACAACTCTAAGCATGGCATTTATAATTATAGACTTAGTTTCAAAGGAGTTGTAGCATTATTACTTTTCCTAGGGTGACAAGGATCACATAGCCAAACGTATTGTAAAGGATGCATACTAATCCAAGAGAACATGGACATATATCTAAAATCTGAAATTAACATGCATTGCAACAAAAATATAAGCATGCAATTTATAATACTTAAACCAAAATAATTTATTCAAAACATAGGCTCAAAATGATCAAAGCATTGACTCGCCTTGGATGCAAAGGTCGGGATTCGGGGCGTTGGAGTCTACAGCAGCGGCAGCTTCCTCTTCTTGGGCCTCGAAAGCTAAGTTTTAAATGCGCGAAAATTTAGATAAAAATCATCACAACAATCAAACAACACAATAAAAATTTGAACAAGCTTCAAAAATATTGGTTCTGGTTCCATTAGGTAGCCCTTTATTTTAGATGAATTTAGAAATTGGTTTCACTAAATTTGGAGTTAAAATGAGCAAGTTATGCATATTTGTATGTTTTCGGTTTAAACAAATCTCAAAAATAATAAAATCTGACACGTGGGGCCCGGGCGGCAGTGGCTCACGCCCGCCCAGCGCCCCGACAGCGCGGGTCCGGTTGTCGGTGGTCGGGCGCATGCTCGATTCTTGTCGACAGGGGCCCACCGTCACCGCGAAATTAAAAGAAAGGCTCGACCTCGGTCTTTGCGTGAGCGGGGGCTCGAACGCCGAGGTAGCCGGGGAAGAGGCTGGCCGCTAGCGGTCCGGGCTAGCAGCGCATCTCAACCATAAAGGCGCATACCCTTGTGAGGTGGCGAGGGAGGCGGGCGGGCGGTCCGGAGCCGAGGGTGATACGGGTCGCCCGATCTTCTCGGCGTGGATGGATACTCACGGGAGTCTTGATGAATCGCAATGATCCTCCAATGCCAATGCAAGGGACGAACACTCTTTAATCCGCCAAACCACACTCGTGTTGATTTCACCGACCACCAGCGAAGATCTATCGTGCACCCAATTCCCAACGGAAAGGTGAACGATCTTGATTGAAGAAAGTAACTCCTAATTCCCTATGGAACTTAGGCAACAATGCTAAACTCGAACATACTTTAGTAGATTGATTATTCTCAAACGTGGTCTACCTTACAATGGGGTCTAACCCTCAATATATAGTACCTGTCCACCTCATGGTTGGCCAAGAGGTCCTAAACCAACTCAACTTATTCCCACATGTATTTGGAAACAAACTCACACAAAGGAAAAACCTAAAATTAAACCGTCATAATGTTTCAGTCATAACTTTTAATCCGTGATGAATATGGAGGTGAGGCCAGATCCATTGCGTAGCCCTTGAAATTATCTTTCCAACGAGTACAAGAACACCTGAATCGGACTCCGTTTGTAAAAGTTATGGCCTTTTTAGTAACTGCCTGTCAGGCTGTCCCGAACCGAATCCGAATTGAATTCTGAGTTGAATCCGAGTTTGAGTTGGATTGAGGACGTGGGAGATCCGAATTTGGCTTGTAAATCTTATCCAAAACTTGTAGTTTTAGTCCTTGTGCTCCTCCTTTTGCTCTCCCAAGTCTTCACATGAATCATACCTAAGAATCGTAAAATAATATCATGATGTAGTATTCCAAGTTCATCATCAATTAAAAGAAACTCCTTTAGAAACAAATTCACCTGACAATATTTAATGCGGCTCAATACTTCTTTCCAATTAAATAATGTATTCGCCTGAAAAGTGCTAAGCGTGTGCGTATCCGCATCATCCTCCCCTTCTTCAAAAAAAGCCGTCCTCGGCTTTTGATAACCTGAAATTGTACTAAACAAAGAATACAATGTGTATGCATGGTATATGTATTGGTCGATTACACCCTTTCGTCTTTCACATTACTATTACCTGGATGTGTAGTAAGCAAAAAAGAACAACACATATGCGTGGTATATGTATGAATCAATTATTGTGTTATTCTCATCCTCACTGTTTTGCACAAACCAATTGATACTACAATAACTATCAAATGCATACATTGCAATGTTTTCATTCACACCATTCTCCCTCCCATAAGAAAAAGTCGTCCTCGACTTTGCGAAGTACGTGGACAAGTCATTAATGGGCAAAACCAGATCAAACGGTTCAAATATGGAAGATAAAATTTTAAGTACCTCCCTTGCTTCAGCTGCGCTACTCTGATTATTTGTACATGATTGTTCATCGAAAGAGGAAAGAGTAGGCACAAGAAATCTTTGTAAACAGCAAGCACTATTGTTAAACCTCATCTCATTGTGATCATGACGTGGTATAAAAGATTGTTTGTCCAAAATATGCAATTTCAACTCGGCAAGCTTATCACATGTAATGCATATTCTATAAACATAAAAGTTGTCATCTACACCATAATCTCCGATCAAATTGAACTTATATGTGTAGGCATAGGAACTAACTAGTGATTTTGAACATAAAATTTCAGCAACATTCTCAATCACGAGAGATAGCTCTTTAGGATCATCAAACATGATATAATATAAAGAATCATCGGAGATATTCTCGTAAGAACTTCCTTATGAGTAATCAATTCCACATTATGTAAATTGAGCAAAGAAATTTCAGAACATGGAATTTTCATTCGTATATATGAGTTCTCACAAGTACTCACCGTTTCACAATTAATTTCAGCACCAATATTGTTACCTTTATTGTTCTCCTCAGTTGATGTAGGTGTTGTAGGTATTAATTCATCATAATGTAACAACGGGGCTGTAAGTACTTCATCTTTAACTATGATTATCTCCTCATTGTTTATCTCCAATGGTGCCGCTTGTTGAACATTTGGCTCCTCTTGTTTAATATCAACTCGCACAATGTGAGAAACAACACTAGAAGTAGATATTAATGTGTTAGTTTCAAAATCAATCTCACTTTGTCTATCTTCTCGCTTCTCTCTTTTCTTTTGGTGTATCTCTCACACTCTCGGTTTGGATGCTCTCAAACTCACATATGGTGGAATCACACAGCTCGCTCTTTTTAACACTCTCACTCAACTATGTGGCTCTCATTCTCACATAGGTTTTGATGCATCTCAATTGTTGTATGTATCATTGGGGCAGCACAAGATGTCTCCATTACCGAAGGGAAAGTCCCATGCTCGGCCTTCTTCTCATGTGTCACACTAGTGGAACCATAAGTGTATGGACATATATTGAACCGTGATGTACGTGTCTCCATAAGTCTCTTCTCCTCCTTAATAGCACAATTCACAAGATCATGCAAGTTACTAAAATATTTATGTTGAAGTATAGCGGCGATCTCAGAATTCAAGCCACCCTTGAAGTATGCCTTCTCCTTATTGGACTAGTGACACCGCACGACACATTGCATCTTGCGCTTCAAAATAGTAATCTTGGACAGATTACTACCTTGTGTGATATTCTCCAAATAGTGAAGCAATTCCTGCAAGATAATAGGATGGCACAAACTCGCTCCTCATGAACGCCTTCAAATCGACCAAGATTTAATGAATTGTTTTCAATTAGTTGTTGCCACCAACTATAAGCATAGTCTTCAAACTCCTCGTGGCACGTTTCACCTCTTGATCTTTGGAAAGTTTTGGAAATCTAAACACTTTCTCCATTTGCCATTCCCACTCAAGATACTCCTCTGGATCATCACTACCATAGAAAGGAACAAAGCTATCTTCTTCTTGTTGTGGACCAAGTGCTCGCACAATATCATTCACGATGTTTTTATGTATCACCTTCATTTGTTGATTGAGCTCAATGCGAAATCCGCATATCCACCAAGTTGTACATGCTTATCAATGGTGCTGATTGGAGCTCTTGTTGCAATGTACTTCTCAATGCCCGATGTTGAAATCGAGTCATCGGGTATTAAGATTAACTTTAATCTCATCACTATAGTTATTTTCTCTACACGCCATGGTTAGATTGTACAAAGAAAACACCAAAACCACAAATATATGGGCAATATGTGGAGTTCACTCAATCTCACTTTTCCTCTCCCAAGTAAAGTTCTTACATTTCAAGTGAATTGAGGCCAAAAGAAACTTACACTTGGTGGTGGCTATAATAACAAGTGATGATCATGCGGTTTAAAAGTGACTCACAATTGCACGGCAATGGATGTTTTGTGGAGCTTGGTTAGAAGTATTTATCCTACGATCTGAATTTCTCGATGTTGTAAAATTAAGTAATAATCCAAGTTAGAAAATATTGCCTAGGTGCTGATCCAAAAGATTTAAGTGAAGTATATGAACGCATACGCAAAGATCAATGTGACTCGATGCAAACAAAGGAATGAGCTAACTAGAGGAAATCTGAAATTAAAGATTAGATAGCTCGTTTTGCACCAAGTACTAGGAGGCGCTAGCCAATTGCAATGATATGAATGTAAGGGCACAAGATTGCTCAAAGAAATTAAATACACGAGCTGAAATTATGGACTAAGAGCTCATCCTAAATTTGGCCAATGGTTTTTTTCTTCCTTTTTTTTCTCAAGCCGTGGCTCTCTCTTTTTTTTTGTCACGCCTTCTTTCTTTCTTTATTTCCTTCTTTCTTTTGTTTACTTGTAGTTGGCACTAAGGTTTAGCTTTCCTTCCCAAAAGAATAATATTTCAAAGTGTAAATTAATGCCAAGAACAGCCCTTAATGCAATTATCAAAGACTAGTCTCAAAGATGAGCGGAAATTAAGGATATATGTAATAGAAACACCACATGGTGGATATTTTTTTTCACAAGCATCAGAAGCAAGACGCTCACATTCTGATCGTAGCAAGATCTTGTTCACGCATGTAGCAATCGGATTTTTTGAATTTTGATTGGACACAAAGATTAAGTGACGCAAAGGAACACGATGATCAACACGTAAACAAAAATTCTAATGGACGAAAACTTAACAAAACTCACGAAAATAATGGATGCAAAAACTAGGGTTTGGATTTATTTTTTGTGTTTTCGGTTTATGGACTATAGGACAATAAGTAATAACTGAAATTTAAAGGGATAAGATCCTCCGAGTAAACCGCGCCTCGATACCAAGATGATACGGGTCGCCGATCTTCTCGACGTGGGATGGATACTCACGGAGTCTTGATGAATCGCAATGATCCTCCAATGCCAATGCAAGGGACGAACACTCTTTAATCCGCCAAACCACACTCGTGTTGATTTCACCGACCACTGCGAAGATCTATCGTGCACCCAATTCCCAACGGAAAGGTGAACGATCTTGATTGAAGAAAGTAACTCCTAATTCCTATGGAACTTAGGGAACAATGCTAAACTCGAACATACTTTAGTAGATTGATTATTCTCAAACGTGGTCTACCTTACAATGGGGTCTAACCTCAATATATAGTACCTGTCCACCTCATGGCTGGCCAAGAGGTCCTAAACCAACTCCAACTTATTCCCACATGTATTTGGAAACAAACTCACACAAAAGGAAAAACCTAAAATTAAACCGTCATAATTTTTCTATCATAACTTTTAATCCGTGATGAATATGGAGGTGAGGCCAGATCCATTGCGTAGCCCTTGAAATTATCTTTCCAACGAGTACAAGAACACCTGAATCGGACTCCGCTTGTGAAAGTTATGGCCTTTAGTAACTGCCTGTCAGGCTGTCCCGAACCGAATCCGAATTGAATTCTGAGTTGAATCCGAGTTTGAGTTGGATTGAGGACGTGGGAGATCCGAATTTGGCTTGTAAATCTTATCCAAAACTTGTAGTTTTAGTCCTTGTGCTCCTCCCTTTGCTCTCCCAAGTCTTCACATGAATCATACCTAAGAATACGTAAAATAATATCATGATGTAGTATTCCAAGTTCATCATCAATTAAAAGAAACTCCTTTAGAAACAAATTCACCTGACAATATTTAATGCGGCTCAATACTTCTTTCCAATTAAATAATGTATTAGCACCGAAAAGTGCTAAGTGTGTGCGTATCCGCATCGAGGGAGTCGGTGGTCGTCGCGGCGAAGGGTGAAACGCGATCTCAAGCCATGGCGAGCCGGTGGTGACGACGGAGGGCCGGGGTCACCGAAGGTGGGTCGGCGACAATGCGGCGGCGGCTCGGGAGGCTTACTGGCGCCGGCGAGCTACGGCCGTCGGTGAGCTCAGGAGATGCCGCCCAAACGCTGGCGGCGTGCTGGAGATGGTGTGGGTGATACCGGGGTCGCCCGATCTTCTCGACGTAGGATGGATACTCACGGGAGTCTTGATGAATCGTAATGATCCTCCAATGCCAATGCAAGGGACGAACACTCTTTAATCCGCCAAAACACACTTGTGTTGATTTCGCCGACCACCAAGCGAAGATCTATCGTGCACCCAATTCCCAACGGAAAGGCTGAACGATCTTGATTGAAGAAAATCACTCCTAATTCCCTATGGAACTTCGGTAGCAATGCTAACTCGAACAAACTTTAGTAGATTCATTATTCTCAAACGTGGTCTTACAATGGGAGTCTAACCCTCAATATATAGTACCATGTCCACCTCATGGCTGGCCAAGAGGTCCTAAACCAACTCCAACTTATTCCTACATGTATTTGAAACAAACTCACACAAAAGGAAAAACCTAAAATTAAACCGTCATAATTTTTCGGTCATAACTTTTAATCCGTGATGAATTTGAAGGTGAGGCTGGATCCATTGCATAGCCCTTGAAATTATCTTTCCAACGAGTATAAGAACACCTGAATCGGACTCCGTTTGTGAAAGTTATGGCCTTTTTAGTAACTGCCTGTCAGGCTGTCCCGAACCGAATCCGAATTGAATTCTGAGTTGAATCCGAGTTTGAATTGGATTGAGCACGTGGGAGGTCCGAATTTGGCTTGAAAATCTTATCCAAAACTTGTAGTTTAAGTCCTTTTGCTCCTCCCGTTTGCTCTCCCAAGTCTTCACATGAATCATACCTAAAAATATATAAAATAATAGCATGAGGTAGTATTCCAAGTTCATCATCAATTAAAAGAAACTCTTTAAGAAACAAATTCACCTGACAATATTTAATGCGGCTCAATATTTCTTTCCAATAAAATAATTTATTTGACTGAAAAGTGCTAAGCTTGTGCGTATCCGCATCATCCTCCCCTTCTTCAAGAAAAGTCGTCCTCGGCTTTTGGTAGCCTGAAATTGTACTAAGCAAAGGATACAACGTACATGCATGGTATATATATTTGTCATCAACACTTCTTTTGCTTAGCATATCAAGAACATCTGAAGGCGTAGTAGATAAAAGAATAACACATAAGCATGGTATATGTATGAATCAATTGTTGTGTTATTCGCATTGTTTTGCACAAAATAAGTAACACAACTGCAACCATAGGATGTATTCACTGCAATATTGTCTTTCATATCATTCTCCTCCCATGAGAAAAAGTCGTCCTCGACTTTGCTAGGCACATGGACAAGTCATTAATATGCCAAACCAAATTAAGTTGTTCAAATATGGGGAAGAAAATTTTTAATTCCTTCCATGCTTCAATCTGCGCTACTCGATTATTTGTACATGATTGTACATTAAAGGATGAATAAGTAGGCTTATGAAATTTTTTGAAACATGCAGCATTATTGTTGAAACTCATCTCATTGTGATCATGATATGGCACGAAGATTGTTTATCCAAAATATGCAATTTCAATTCAACAAACTTATCACATGTAATGCATATTCGGTAAACATAAAACTTATCATCTATACCATAACTTCCAATCAAATTGAACTTATATGTATATGCATAGGTACTAACTAGTGATTTTGAACATGAAATTTCAGCAACATTCTCAATCACACTAGATAGCCTTTTAGGATCATCAAACATGATATAATATAAAGAATCATCAAGAGATATTCTCGTAAGAACTTCCTTATGAGTAATCAATTCCACATTATGTAAATTGAGCAAAGAAATTTCAGAACATGGAATTTTCATTCGATATATGAGTTCTCACAAGTACTCACCGTTTCACAATTAATTTCAGCACCAATATTGTTACCTTTGTTGTTCTCCTCGGTTGATGTAGGTGTTGTAGGTATTAAATCATCATAATGTAACAACGGGTTGTATGTACTTCATCTTTAAATATGATTATCTCCTCATCGCTTATCTCCAATGGTGCGGTTGTTGAACATTTGGCTCCTCTTCTTTAATATCAACTCGCACAATATGAGAAACAACACTAGACGTAGATATTAATGTGTTAGTTTCAAAATCAATCTCACTTTGTCTATCTTCTACTTCTCTCTTTTCTTTTGGTGTATCTCTCACACTCTCAGTTTGGATGCTCTCAAACTCACATATGGTGGAATCACACACCGCTCTTTTAACACTCTCACTCAATTTGGCTATGTGGCTCTCATTCTCACATAGGTTTTGATGCATTTCAATTGTTGTATGTATCATTGGGGCAGCACAAGATGTCTCCTTTACCAAAGGAAAGTCTCATGCTCGGTCATCTTCTCATGTGTCACACTAGCGTAACCATAAGAGTGAAGTATGGATATGGATTCAACCGTGATGTACGCCTCCATAAGTCTCTCTTCTTGCTTAATAGCATAATTCACAAGATCATGCATGCTACTAAAATATGTATGTCAAGTGTAGTGGTAATATCGAATTCAAGCCTCCTTTGAAGTATGCCATCTCTTTGAATTCGCTAGTGACTCCTCGCACGACGCAACGCATCTTGCAAACCGAAAATAATAATCTCGAATCAGACATTACCCTTGTGTGATACTTTCCAAATGATGGAGTAATCCCCACTCATAATAGGATGGCACAAAGTCGTTTCTCATGATCACCTTCAAACCTTCCCAAGATCTAATGAATCGTTTTCGAGATAATTGTTGCCACCAACTATAAGCATAGTCTTTAAACGTATAGTGGCTCGCATCACTTCTTGGTCTTTGGGAAGCTTCGAACTCTAAACTCTTTCTCCAATCGCCATTCCCACTCAAGATACTCCTCTCGGATCTTCACTTCCATAGAACGGAAGAGACAAATTGTTGGGTTTGGAATCGCACCATGAGGAACGAAATCGAAGATTCATTCCTATTTGGTTCATACCGAGAAACGAATTGTTGAATATCCCGTCATGGATAGTTATGCAACATATATATATGTGGAAACACTCAATCTCACTATTTTCTCTCCCAAGTAAAGTTCTTACCTTTCTGAAGTGAATTGAGGCCAAAAGAAACTTACACTTGGTGGTGGCTATAATAACAAGTGATGATCAAGCGGATTTAAAAGTGACTCACAATTGCACGGCAATGGATGTTTTGTGGAGCTTGGTTAGGAAGTATTTATCCTACACGATCTGAATTTCGATGTTGTAAAATTAAGTAATAATCCAAGTTAGAAAATATTGCCTAGGTGCTGATCCAAAAGATTTAAGTGAAGTATATGAACGCACATGCAAAGATCAATGTGACTCGATGCAAACAAAGGAATGAGCTAACTAGAGGAAATCTGAAATTAAAGATTAGATAGCTCGCTTTTGCACCAAGTACTAGGAGAGACGCTAGCCAATTGCAATGATATGAATGTAAGGGCACAAGATTGCTCAAAGGAATTAAATACACAAGCTGAAATTATGGACTAAGAGCTCATCCTAAATTTGGCCAATGGTTTTTTTCTTCTCTCTTTTTTTTTGCTCAAGCCGTGGCTCTCTCTTTTTTTTTTTTTGTCGGTGCCTTCTTTCTTTCTTTATTTCCTTCTTTTTTTTACTTGTAGTTGGCACTAAGGTTTAGCTTTCCTTCCCAAAAGAATAATATTTCAGAGTGTAAATTAATACCAAGAACAGCCCTTAATGCAATTATCAAAGACTAGTCTCAAGATGAACGAAATTAAGGATATATGTAATGTAAATGCCCACGGTGTGGATATTTTTTCATGCACCTTGAGCAAAGATTTTATGGTATCTTGTAGCAGATGCTTCACGCATGTAGCAATCGGATTTTTTTTGAATTTTATGATTGGACACAAAGATTAAGTGACGCAAAGGAACACGATGATCAAGACGTAAACAAAAATTCTAATGGACGAAAACTTAACAAAACTCACGAAAATAACGATGCAAAAACTAGGGTTTGGATTTTTTTGTGTTTTCGGTTTATGGACTATAGGACAATAAGTAATAACTGAAATTTAAAGGGATAAGATCCTACCGAGTAAACCGCGCTCTGATACCAAGATGATACCGGGGTCGCCCGATCTTCTCGACGTAGGATGGATACTCACGGGAGTCTTGATGAATCGTAATGATCCTCCAATGCCAATGCAAGGGCGAACACTCTTTAATCCGCCAAAACACACTTGTGTTGATTTCGCGACCACCAGCGAAGATCTATCGTGCACCCAATTCCCAACGGAAAGGTGAACGATCTTGATTGAAGAAAATCACCCTAATTCCCTATGGAACTTGGTAGCAATGCTAACTCGAACAAACTTTAGTAGATTCATTATTCTCAAACGTGGTCTTACAATGGGGTCTAACCTCAATATATAGTACCATGTCCACCTCATGGCTGGCCAAGAGGTCCTAAACCAACTCCAACTTATTCCTACATGTATTTGGAAACAAACTCACACAAAAGGAAAAACCTAAAATCAAACCATCATAATGTTTTGGTCATAACTTTTAATCCGTGACGAATGTGAAGGTGAGGCCAGATCCATTGCGTAGCCCTTGAAATTATCTTTCCAACGAGTACAAGAACACCTGAATCGGACTCCGTTTGTGAAAGTTATGTCCTTTTTAGTAACTGTCTGTCAGCTGTCCCGAACCGAATCCGAATTGAATTCTGAGTTGAATCCGAGTTTGAATTGGATTGAGCACGTGGGAGGTCCGAATTTGGCTTGAAAATCTTATCCAAAACTTGTAGTTTAAGTCCTTTTGCTCCTCCGTTTGCTCTCCCAAGTCTTCACATGAATCATACCTAAAATATATAAAATAATAGCATGAGGTAGTATTCCAAGTTCATCATCAATTAAAAGAAACTCCTTAAGAAACAAATTCACGACAATATTTAATGCGGCTCAATATTTCTTTCCAATAAAATAATTTATTTGACTGAAAAGTGCTAAGCTTGTGCGTATCCGCATCGCTGGGAGCAAGGAATCGAGCTCCCACGGCGAGGGTCGGGGAATTATGCGGCGCCAACCAGCCGGAGTTGGAGAAGAAGGTGAATTGCCGCTCGGGCGGCTTTTGGGGCAATTGCTTGGGAAATGCAGAGGTGGCACGCGATCCTTTGGAAGCATCCGCCGATCGAGGAGGCTGCCCCCGCGGACCAGCGGCAGGGGTGATGCCGCTGGCCAGGAGTTGGCGCAGTGACCGCGGGCGCAGGGGTGTAACGGTCGTGGGCGGCGTCGTGGTCCTTCCCATGTCAGCGCCCCTCTCAAGGATTCCGCAGAGCGGTCGCGCCAGTCGTGGCGGAGGGTGGGTCCGGGCGCGCGAGGAGGAAGAAAGGGAAGCGGCCACGACAGCGGGCCCGCTTGTCGTGAGAGAGGTGCGGGTGAAAGGGACCGCGGGCGGCCGAGATGGCTCGAGGTGGCGACGTGGCGCCTTTGGAACCGCACGCGTCGGCTCGAGGGAGAGGTGGGCGGTTCGGGGCAACGTGGCGGATCCGCCCGCCCACGCGTCGGCGGGGGTTGGATTTTATTTTGATTTTGAAATTCCGAATGGCTAGAGGGCACAATATAACTCGAAAAATATGAAATTACCACCAAAATTCTAGAAAATTCACAGAAATCCTAGAGATATTTTTGGGTTTAAGAAAATTATTTCCCAACAAGGTGGTTATTATATTTAAAATTCTTGGGCCCACAACCTGTTCCTTTTCTTTTCCTTTTATTTTCTCCTCTTTTCTTTTATAATTGTAGATATATTTACTTTGTGTAAAAATATATATATATATATATATATATATATATATATATATATATATATATATAACTAAATTTTCCTACTCATTTCTAAAATTTTTACATCAAGCATTTATGCCACTTTCATTTCTTAATTTAAATCATCTTTAGTTCTTTGAAAATATATTTATGTTAGCTTTTGAAGTTTTCTTTATGGATCATCTTTTCGATTCAATTCAAATTTAGAATTCTCTATTAATTAAGCAGGTGGGTTTTCCTTCTTAGCATTTTATTGTTTGGGTTCTTCCCAAGTTTTCCAGAAAAATATTTTCAAAAGCCCAACTCAACACAATGTATTACAGAATATTTCACAACATTTTGTTCTACAGTTCCTCTAAGTTTTCATGATGTTACACATCATCTCTCTTGCAAGAAAAAACTAACTACAGTGAGCTATGAGCGTAAACAAAGCTCAATGAATCTAATTACGCACACTAGTGTCTTAAGTTCTATGAAGTTGGTTATGGCCGCAGTCTCTTCCTCCTCACTATGTTGCACACTAGGATAGCGGCCATAACTAATTACTTCATAGAACCTAGCACACTAGAGTGTGTAATTAGATTCATGCCCTTTGAAGATCTATGTGGTATATATTATTGCTAAAAGGTCCCTTTGAAACAGTAATATGCAATTCCATATAGATCTTTTAGCAAAAACACGAAATCCTCCTCATGTTGTAGTAATGTATATATTTAAATTTAATTCCAGCATAATTAAATATGATCAAAGCACATTTGCATAAGTATATAAATGACAAAAATGCATATAAACATGTAATTCTATAAAATAGGAAGCATGATGACCACTGAAATTAGAATAAAGCTCAAATTTTAGTTTAGTGCTCTCGGATGTAGGGTTACACAAGAATTAATCTTGGTTGTCCTGCTACTATGGTCTATACTCTTCAAACTTGAGATCTTAAATAACACACTACTTATCTACTAATAATACAATCACAAATTCAACAAGTTTGATAGCAAACCAAATTAGCTAACAAGTGAAGCATATATCATGAAGTACTAAAGAACACAAAATAAATTAGCCAACTATTCCGAAAGAGACAGACCACAAGATTGACAAATAATAGTAATAGCAACAATTTAGAGCTCAAGCTTGAATATCCAATTACAGTATTAGATCAGTATCATCATCGAGCTAATATCCAAACCCACTATGGGATTTGGAATTCATACCTTAGGGAGGAGAGCCGGCATCGGGAAGGAAAGCCGGTGTCAGGAGGGAGAGGCAGCCGACGTCGGGAGGGAGAGGCGGCCGGTGTCAGGAGGGAGAGACGTCTGTGATATGTGCAATATCACAAACGGTTCTTTTATAGAACTCTCCGTGATAGTATTATCATAGATGGTTTGTTCCGCTAAACCGCTTGTGATAGTTCCCTATTCTTCAACTAGCCTCAAGAAATGCATGCTATCCATGCAATATGAAAAAAGCAAGCATAATTATAAATGTAATTATTTCTTAGTTATTGAATCAAGTACAATTACAATGGAATATAGTTCCATAATTACATGCCGAGTTTCTTAATTATAGTTACATTGTAACAATTTCCAAATAGGTGTTCACTGTGTGGGATTGATTACACTTGGCTATTTCCTTTTAAATAAAGCCCTTCACGATGATCGACATACATATAGGTTGCTTCATCGCTTTGTTCTTCCTCGAGCCTCATGCCATCTCCGAACGGAGGCAACTCGTCAAATTGATTGTACTCTTCCTCATCCACGACATTCTCAACTCCGACAATCATTCTTTTTCCATGAAGTACTACATGGCGCTTCTTATTTGTTGGGTCGGTTACATAAAAACTTGAACAATTTGCCTCGTGAGTACAAATGGTTCATCTTCGTATCCTACACATTCGAGGTCCACAGTAGTAACGCCGTACTTATCGACCTTTACACCCCGTGGGAGTTGAACCCAATGGTACCGAAATAGAGGGTCATGATCCAAACCTCTAACTGGCATGTATTCTCTTGGCGTAGCATGTCCTTGTGCTATTCAATATATGGGATCACTTCAGTCATGTGATAATAAACATGTAAACATGTAATTCTATAAAACAGGAAGTATGATGACCACTTAAATTAGAATAAAGAGCATGATGACCACTTAAATTAGAATAAAGCTGAAATTTTAGTTTAGTTCTCTCAGATGTAGGGTTACACAAGAATTAATCTTGGCTCTCCTGCTACTATGGTCTATACTCTTTAAACCTTGAGATCTTAAATAACAAATTACTTATCTACCAACAATACAATCACAAATTCAAAAAGTTTGATAGCAAACCAAATTAGCTAACAAGTGAAGCATATATCATGAAGTACTAAAGAACACAAAATAAATTAGCCAACTATTTCGAAAGAGACAGACCACAAGATTGACAAATGATAGTAATAGTAACAATTTAGAGATCAAGCTTGAATATTCAATTACAGTATTAGACCAGTATCATCATCGAGCTAATATTCAAACCCACTATGGGATTTGGAATTCATACCTTAGGGAGGAGAGCCAACATTGGGAAGGAAAGTCGGTGTCAGGAGGGAGAGGCAGCTGACGTCGGGAGGAGAGGAAATGTCGGGAGGGAGAGGCGGTGTCGGGAGAGGCGGCGTTGCGAGAAGAGGTGGTGTCGGAGGAGAAGCGGCCGACGCCGAGAGGGAGAGGCGGCGTCGGGAAGGAGAGGCGGCATCGCGAGGGAGAGACGACGTCATGACAGAGAGGTGGCGTCAGGAAGGAGAGGAGGCATCGTGAGGGAGAGACGGCGTCAGGAGGGAGAGGCAGCATCGTGCGCGAATGAGTAGTCAGAACTAGTAAAACTTAGCAGGGGTGGCAGAGATGGAGTGCGTGAGTGAGGACTCTAAGAGCAAAACCTATTCTTGGGTATATTTATAGAGAAACTATCGCAGATGGTTCCATAATAGAGCCGTCTGTGATAACACTACGACAGATGTGTTTCATTATGGAACTGTCAGGATATTCCACATATCACGAGATAGTTCCAATGGAGCCATATGTGATATGTGGAATATCACAGACGGTTCTTTTATATAACCGTCTGTGATAATATTATCACAGATAGTTTGTTCCGCTAAACCGCTTGTCATAGTTCCCTATCCTTCAACTAGCCTCAAGAAATGCATGCTAGCCATGCAATATGAAAAAAACAAGCGTAATTATAAATCTAATTATTTCTTAGTTACTGAATCAAGTACAATTACAATGGAATATAGTTCCATAATTACATGCCGAGTTTGTTAATTATGATTACATTGCAATAATTTTCAAATAGGTGTTTGTTGTGTGGGATTGATTACACTTGGCTATTTCCTTTTAAATAAATCCCTTCATGATGATCGACATGCATATAGCTTGCTTCATCGCTTTGTTCTTCCTCGAGCCTCATGCCTGTATTCTCTTGGCGTAGCATGTTCTTGTGCAAATCTAGATCTAGAGTTATTGCTTTCCTTCCGATAGTCCCGATACCCTCTAGTCTCCCCTCATGACGAGATAGAGGTACACGTATCAGCTCGACTTGAGCCATGTAATCGATGCAGAATTCAATTATCTCTTCGGTTGTATAACCTTCTATGATGCTACCCTCTGGCCGAGATCGATTGCGTACATAGGACTTGAAAATTCCCATATACCTCTCGAACAGGTACATTTGACGTAGAAATACGGGGTCACATATCTTTATCTCTTTCACATGGTGGACAATGAGATGGACCATGCTATCGAAAAATGATGGAGGGAAATACATCTCTAGATGAAATAGAGTCGTCGCCACCTCAGTCTGCAGAGTATCTAGTCCATCGAGATCGATGACCTTCTGAGGAATTGCGTTAAAGAAATAACATAGCCTCATGATTTTCACTCAAACCTTGTTCGGCAAAATACTTCTAATTGTAACAGGAAGCAATTGTGTCATTAGCACATGACAGTCATGAGACTTCATGCCAATTAATTTCAAATCTTCCATGGAAACAAGTTTCTTCATGCTGGCGAAGTGACTGGACAAAACTTTCACACCACGTAAGCACTGACATAGTTTAGTTCTCTCAGACTAAGACAGAGTGTAGCAAGCTAGAGGAAGGTATGCCCGGCCTTTACCGGTCTCTATCGGTACTAACTCAGTCCTGATGTTCATAGCGACCAAGTCACGCCTTGCGTTGGTACCATCCTTTGTTTTGTCACGAATATTCAGTAATAGACCAATCAAGCTATCATGTACATTCTTCTCTATGTGCATGATATTGATGCAATTGCGAACTTCTAAGTGCTCCTGATAACGCAAATCCCAAAATATTGACCTCTTCTTCCACATGTTCTTCTGACGGGTATTCAACGTATGTCCCTTTCCTAGCACACCATCGATATATTTGACCATATCATAGACCTTTTTCCCATTAAAAGGCCTTGGTACTGAGTCATCCTCTCTTTTTTCTGTTAAATTGTTTCTTCATCTTGTAGTATGGGTGATACTTTAAAAAGAACCTACAGTGACGCATGTACATAGTTTTGTGTGAGTTGTTCAACCACACACTCTCGGTATAATCTAAGCAGTGTGGATAGGCTTTGGTACCTTTTGTACTCAACCTCAACAAATTACCAAGGGCAAGAAAATCATTGATAGCGCAGAACAACATGGCGTGCGGAGTGAAGTTCTCTCGTTTGTCCGCATCCCATACATGTACATCTTCATTCCAAAGTATCACAAGATCTTTCGACAATGGTGCTAGGTACACATTAATATCATTCTCAGGTTGCTTCGGCCCTTGGATAAGAAGTGACATCAAAATATACTTTCGCTTCATACACAACCAAGGAGGAAGGTTGTACATGCATAGAGTCACGGGCCAGGTGCTATGTTGGCTACTCATGTTACTGAAAGGATTTATTCTATCTGTACTCAATCTAAATCTTATATTCCTCGATTTCGTACCAAAGTCTACAAATATCCTATTGATGTTCCTCCACTGGGCAGAATCAGTAGCGTGTCTTATCATTCCGTCTTTCTTACACAGCTCTGAGTGCCAACGTAGCAATCTTGCATCCTTTCGATTTGCAAATAAATATTTCAAATGCGGAAATACAGGAAGATACCATAACATCTTAGCAGGAGATCCTTGCTTCACCTCGACGCCCTTCCCATCATTGGAGTCATTTTTACGATTGTATCAGGATGTTTTGCACACCGGACAAACATGTAAGCTTACACACTCTTTAAGTATACGATACAATCATTCGGACATGCATGTATTCTTTCTACTTCCATAATGTAACATCCCAAAAATTTTATTTGCATTTTATTGGTTTTTCTGGAATTTATTTGGATTTATCTACATTTTATTTCAAGGCCTAGAGTAAGAAATTTTACTTGAAGAATTTATTTAAGCCAAAAAGAGTTTTTTATTTTTCCTAAGTTCTCCTTGATTTATAGTAATTTTTGAGAATTTTCTAGAATTTAAAAATCAATTTCCAAAGATAAAAAGTATTTTTATAAAAATTAAAAGACCTACTTTAAGGTGAAAATATTTTTCCTAATTCTAAAACATCTGCAGGGATTTCTGTGAATTGTTTTGGAATTTTTAGACTTTATTTGCTATTTTCTAAGTATATTTGAAGCTTCCCTGTATTTTTGAAAATTAAAAACGAATTCTAAACCCAAAATCCCCCCGAGCCAACACGTGTCTGGCCCGGATCTCATCCTTCCCGCCCAAGCTAATCTCGGACGTCCACTACCACTTACCCTTCGCCTCTCAGCCGACGGCCCCAATCTCCTCCTTGCGCCATGTGGCGAACATCCGGCTATCCGCCTCTCTCCTCTTCTCCTCTCCCTCTCGCCGACATGCGGGCCCCGCATGTCAACACCTTCTTGTCCCTCACCCTTCTTCTTCCTCGCGTCGTCGCCATAGCCGGCCTCCCCAAAGGTTTTATTTCGGCCATTTCTCCTCATTTAAGTCCCGAGTAAATGCGCATTTGAGTGCCCTCATCACCCGCCTTCACTCCGCCTGCTTCCCTCCATCTTAAAGCCCCATTCGCCATTATGCGCCGGTTCTAATCACCTAAACTCCGTGAGTAAGTGGCCGTTGTTCCTCTCCTCCTCCCCCCCCTATAAGCCCTCCCGATCTCCTCTTGGCACACCGCACTCGCCCGCCTCAATCTCTTCTTCCGTGCACCCAAGTCCTCCCTATGCCATGTTCCTCATTCATCGCCCAACGAGCTCTAGCGAAATCGCCACCGCCTCGGTTGCTCTCGCGCATCACCGCCGCCGCCTTCACGTTCACCGGGTCCGTGCGAACATCCATCGCCCCTCCGCCGGTCGAATCTGTCGCCAAGGAGCCCCGCTGCCGACGCCCTTGCTCCATTGCTGGCCAATTCCTGAGCCCCTTGGACCCTGTGCCAAGGTGAGCTCACCTCCGCCTCGAAAAGCCGCCTTGGTGGCCATATCGTAGCAACCCGTGCTTGCTGGTGACTGTGTGGCGACCGTGGTAGCCTAGTGGCGGCCACGTTGGTTTCGGTTGCCACATTGGCTTCGGTTGCCACATCAGCGGTGGACCGAGTCCACGGTGAACCAAGCCAACCCGTGAACCCAGTTCAACACAAACCTGACCCCACCTGTTAGTCAAACAAAATCATTTTCAATGTAAAAATAATTTAGCCAAAAAATGAAATTTGATGCTGAAGTCATAAATTGTTTTTCCAGTATAAAAAATAATTCCAAAAATCAATCTTTTTCTTTTTCTTTAGTTTTAAACTTCCATAAGCCTGTATTTCTTCATTTTAACTCCGATTTGACCCATTCAAATTTCTAAATTCTTCTAAAAATCCTAAAATAGATTCTAAAATCAACCATTTTCTTTTTCAAATTTTGAATTTTTGAATTTATTTTGGTTCTTCGCGTATAGATTTCGACGAATCCGGAGAGTTGTACTTCGACGACTCGCACCATGACTTCGAGCAAGGCAAGTTACACCTTTGATAATATTGATTCCAATAATTTAAATTATTTATGATATTTTTAATTATTACGCATGTGTACTTTTATTCAAATCTAGTTTAAATTTTAAATTCTAGTTATGCCTAAATCCTTTGTATAGCCAAGCTTGACATTGAACACAACTATGCCTTGTCACCGTAGATGAAAACCTAGTTAGTACATTAATATTAACTAGAATTTTTATAGAATTGCTTATCCATGCTTTAAATAATTTAGGTGGGAAGAATTGTTTCACACAAAATGATGATTTATAAAATCTTGACTTTGGTGAGTCAAGAAAGTATATGAAATTTTGATAAAATAAAATTATAAAACCTGGTTTTGACTTAGGCATTGGTATGGTGGTGGGTGCTTGTTGGCATGCATTGTTGTTTGGTGACGTAATGTTGATTGCCAGACACATGTGGTATGTGGTTGGTGCCTAAGTCGCTTAAGAACCGATGCAGAACTACTATTAAAAGTCACACCGTACTACCATAAGTCCGTGTGGGATGATCCGCTAAGTAATTTGTGAAGTTCCATCTTGGTTTCTCTATAGGCTGAATGTGAGCGTGGCGTAGACCATGAGAAGTCTCACATGGCACAAGAGGGGGCTCCAACATGTGGATTCATGTTGTGGTGAAACCTTAGTGGCGGCGTAACTAATTTGGTAATGGAACATTTTAATAGCCTTGTTATGAACTCACAGCCGCACACGTAAGGCAATGTGTTAATCGCGTGGCAAAATGAGAGGACATATCTTGTGGGTAAAGTTGTACACCTCTGCAAAGTAACAAACTATCCTGGATAGCCGTGTCCACGGTCATGGACATGCTGAGTATGGTTTTTCACAGATTAGACTTTGATTTTTAATAAAATCTAGTTTATAGAAACTTGTGAAACATTTTGGAAAGATGGTCCGGGTGGGATACCCGTAGATAGGTTAGTGTGAGGTTGGTGCCTGCACTAACAATATTATTTCGATTAAAAGGATTGTTTTACATAATGTATTAAATTCACTTCTTATTGCCTTCGCTTCTTATTGCCCAGATGTAACCAGGCATACCACTCACTTCTTATTGCCTTCGCTTGACTTTGCAAAGACATTTCAATTGTATCCCATCTTCCTTGCAGGGCACCATCTCGAGGACTACATGGAGGACATGTCCACCCACGGCACGCAGGCTGTAGACAACACAACACGCCATGGGGTGGAGTGGGACAACGACGACTCAGTGGGCAACTTGTTGGCTCGGCCCCCGAAGGATAAGGCGACACACATCCTAGGTAGTTCACATCTCACTGATGCGTCAGGATTGAGCCAACCAACCCAGTAGGATGTTACGACTCCCACACCTGACCAATGAACCTACCTATCAGGTCACACACAATGTCAACACAGGGATGGGCCCACTCGTGGGGTAGCGCCTAGGAGGAACCCCACACGTAGGTCCATTTGAGTTAGTGGGCCTTTGTAATATGCTTGTATGTGCTAGCCACTTGTTACGATATTCAAAGTGACACGCTATTCACCCTTTGTTCTGGTTTCTTTGTAAATTTGTTGTACTACATGATTTCTCCTATGAGCATGAGATAGCCCCCCTTCTCAGCAACACGATGAGGTGGTAATGGTAACAACACACATCACAATAAGCGAGTCCATAGCCTTTTCATTTTGAAAAGATAGCACTATACCATCTCCTTTTTCGTGCGTAAGAGACAAGACTACCACGTGACTCTATCAAGTCGAATTGGCAACATAGGCTCTGTCGCTGGTCGAATTAGTCGAATTTGTGACAGAGCTATGCACGTTACCACACAGGACTACATCTATCGCCATTCGAATTGATTATGGGAGATTGTTACTGTAATTTTTTAAGCGATGATATATTTATGTAATATTAATTAAAAATAGATTACTTAAAAAGATCCTTAAGTAAGCTTATGTAAAACAATATATATCATTTGCTATTGGTTGTCTCCTAAACAAATATATACATTATAGCTGTCTCCGTTAGGGAAGTAAATAATACCTATATTACAGCCTGGGGAGATCCCCGGCTATGAGGCGTGCAATGTCATTTTATTGCAAAAAAGTCCCTGCATTTTGCGAAATCATGTAAAGGTCCTTACTTCTCGTGAAAAGGTCCTTGGCAGGTTTTTTTGCGAAAACCCCCTCCGCTTCACCCGAATTGCATATCCTTTGTTGGATAGCAGCCCGTGGTTTTTCAAAATTACGTACGGGTCCTCATTTAGTTACGTATAGGTCCTTACAGGTCCTCGATTTTTTGCGAAAAAGTCCTTTGGTTTTCACGAAATTATGCTTGTGTCCTCGATTTTTTTAAAACCCCCCGCGAATTATCGTCTCTTTTACTTCGGTCCACACGGTAGCTAGCGTGACGTGCCGCCGCGCTTAAGCAGCTAGTACATTACATATGAACTGAAACTTCCGTCCCCCAGTTCACTTTGAAAATAAGGGTAGTCCATAACAAACTGTACCAAAACACTGGCGTGTAGAAGCGTCTAAATTGGATGTCTCCATTGCCATGTTGACCTGTGCGTACGGTCTTGCAAAAATTTATCTCCTACTCAATGTGATGGCTGGGATCTGACAGCAACATCTCAACAAATTAAATTGGGATTTGGTGCAATCTGTAACAAACTTGTGAGAAAGCATCCATTATGTTGTGAGTAATGTTGTGACAAGAGAGAGACAGGAAAAAGGTGTGCTTTATTCCATTGATCATGTACTATTTATATACAAAGAAGGGGTGGCAGGATAAAGTAAAAGGTGGCAGTTTACAGCAGTTAATACATTGGGCAGTTATGTAATCTAATTAGCACATGTGTTACAACACTCCCCCTTGACCAATGTATCTTCATATGAGCACCTTGACTTATTATCTTGGAAGAACTCCTCTAAAACCCTGTAGGGAAAAATATGAGGAGAACTGATAGAATAGATATGTTATTAGAAAAATCCTTTAAAAACCCAGTGGGAAAAATTAAGGAGAAAATGATATAACATATGTTTGATTAAATCTCGAAAAACCCAGAGGGGAAAAGAGAGATATATTTGTGATTGTGTTGTCATATTGCCTCATTAAAACTTTGATGAGAAACCTTAGAGGGAAAACTCATAAAGGAAAAGAGTACAATATTTGTATTGAACGAGTTAAGTCTTAGGAGATTTCTCCCCCTGATGTCTGCAAATCACGTAGTCTTCGCATACCAATTTCATAAACACATTTTTGGAATGTGGAAGTTGGTAATGACTTAGTGAATAGGTCTCATGAGATTATCACAAGACTTAGTTTGCAGAATATTTATTTCCCACTCTTGCAACTCATGTGGGTAAAATAATTTAGGTGCAATATGTTTAGTGATATTGCTCTTGATGTAACCCGCTTGCATTTGAACAACGCAAGCAAGATTATCTTCAGAGATAATGGTAGGAGATGCAATAGCACCTATATCACATGATTGTTGTATGTGATTAATCATTCTGTGCCATACACATTCACGTGATGCTTGTATAATGCAATTATTTCGAATGATTAGTGGATGTAGCCACTAGTGTCTCTTTCAAGACTTCAAGATATGGTGCTCCACCGTAAAACACAAAGCCTGCTTTGTGATCCGCATTATGGGGATCGATAAATAGCCAAGATTCGCATATCCTACTAAATCCATATTTTTATTCTTTTGAAAAATAGACCAAGATCTTTAGTGCCTTGAAGATATCTAAAGATATTCTTCACTCCTACCCAATGTCTTTTGGTTGGAGTAGCCAGTATCTAGCAAGTAGATTTACCGCAAATGCAATATCCGGCGGTGCAATTTGCAAGGTACATGAGTGTCTCGATGGCACCGAGATATGGAACCTCGGGTCCCAATAGCTCTTCATTGTCATATTGGGGTCTAAATGGATCTTTTTCCTGCCTAGAGATCGAACAACCATGGGGTTTTCGATGGATATGCTTTGTCCATATTGAATTTCTCCAATATTTTCTCGGACATAGGTCGATTGATGCACTAGAATGCCCGTATGAAGGTGCTCAAGTTGTATACCTAAGCAAAATTTGGTTTTACCCAAATCCTTCATTTCGAATTCCGTCTTAAGATGATTACGTGCTTCATCAATATCTTGTGTGTTACCAATGATATTAAGATCATCAACGTACACAGATATAATGCAGAATCCTGTTGAGGATCTTTTGATGAAGACGCATGGGCAATCATCATTGTTGGAGTATCCTTTTGGTTAGGAACTCACTTAGTCGGTTGTACCACATTCTCGCCTTGATTGCTTTCAAGTCGATAAAGACTTGTTTAATTTTACACAATACATATTGCGATTTATGCCTATATTCGAATTGAAATTCCATCGAACTTTCATGTATATTTCCGAATCAAGTGACCCATAAAGGTATGCTGTCACTACATCCATCAATTGAAATGATAGATGATTTTGTACTGCCAATGATATTAAATATCGGAATGTTATTCCACTCATTACTGGAGAATAGGTTTCATTGAAATCAATGCCGGGTCTCTGCGTGAACCCTTGTGCTACAAGCCTTGCTTTATATCTCACCACCTCATTGTTTTCATTCCGTTTGCGGACGAAAACCCATTTGAAACCGATGGAATACTGGGAGGTGTATGTATCACTTTGGTGAATATATTTCTTTTGTGAGCGAGGCTAACTCCTCTTGAATTGCATCCTTCCATTTGTTCGGTCAAGCTACTGCTTTGCACTCGCCATGGTCTTGGGATCTGGATCATTTTGAAGGTTGTTTGCAATTGTTGTGGAGAAATTAATGTCGACAATTGTAGTCTTACGATCGTATGATTCTCCAGAATCATTATAGTTAGTGAAATTTCTTGGACCCCTGGTGACTCAATGTTATTTCCCAAATCATTAGAGTCGGGGTATTCCGATGTCCCAGGATCAGTAATTGAGTGCACTGTTGATCTGGGTTCAAGGATCCTTTGGTGTCTATCAACATGAGGTTGATCTGCATTTACATTTTTTTGTTTCCTTTGTCGCTTGTTAGAAGCTGTATCCACCATTTGTGTCGTACTTCTCCCCCTCTTATTTTGAATCGGGAGTTGAGTGGTATTTTTCGGTACCTCCACTCTTTCGTGCATTATCGCAGGATTATAGGATTTTGTGACACCCTTATAATCGATAAATGCATCTCGCGATTATTTGCAATATTTTGCAATGAATGAGTTTCGAACTTGAAGTTCGCTCTCTAGTACGTGGTCGAGGCGGGAATGCCTTGAACATTCCAATTAATTTCCTGGCATTTAGTTTGGTACTTGTTTTCTCCCCCTAATGCCGGGAAATGTTCCTCATTGAATATGCAATCAGCGTACCGGGCCGTGAACAGGTCCCCTGTGAGGGGTTCGAGGTATTTTATAATCGACGGAGATTTATACCCAACATAGATCCCAATTTTCCTGTGCGGTCCCATTGAGGTACGCTGCGGTGGTGAGATCGGTACGTATGTAGCGCAACCGAACTTTCGCAGATGGGAAATATCTGGTGGATTTCCACGTACTAATTGTAGTGGGGAAGTGCTGTGATAAGCGCTTGGGCGCAATTGTATTAAGTCGCAGTGTAAGATCGCATGACCCCAACATGATGTTGGTAAGCGCAGTCTGTAGTAATGGTCTTGCAATGAGCTTGATTCTCTTGATAAGAGATTCTGCTAAACCATTTTGTGTATGGACATATGGAACAGAATGTTGAACTTGTATTCCAAGAGCCATGCAATAATCATTAAAGGCATGGGATGAAAATTCAGCAGCATTGTCCATTCGAATTGATTGAATTCGATGTTCAGGATAATGTGCTCGTAATTGGATAATTTGACCAATTAACTTAGCAAATGCATGGTTTCGTGTGGATAAAGACACACATGTGACCATCTAGTAGATGCGCAATGAGAACCATGAAATATCTCGAACGGTCCACACAATGGTTGTATAGGACCACATATATCTCCTTGAATGCGCTCAAGGAATTTAAGTGGTTCACTCTAATTTTAAGATAAGATGGTCTTAAAATTAATTTTCCGGCACATGAAGTGCATACGAAATCGAGGATTCCGAAATTTTGTTTTGATGTATGTATGACCAATTGAATTGCTAATAATTTTCCTCATCATTCCAATGCATGGGTGGCCAAGGCGATCATGCCATGTTTGGAATGTGTTTGTGTTTTGGAAAATTACTTTGTCGCAATATGTTGAACGGGTTTGATGTATGTATAGTACAATCCGGAGTTTAAAGATGGAATTTTTCTAGTACTTGTTTGCCATATCCGTTGTTTTTGGTTAAGAGGAGATATTCCTCTTTGTTGTCATTTTGGGTTTCAATATGGAAACCATTCGACGGATATCTCTATAACTAAGTAGGGTGCGTGTTGAATCGGGATACAATAGTGCATCCTCAATTTCCAATTGTGTACCCATAGGGAGAGTGATAGAGGCGCGACCGAGCCTACTATCGTTGCATCGCGGCCCAATGATTGTTAGAATATTTCCTTTCCTCCTAGTAAGAGTTAGGAAATATTTTGTGTCCCTAAGTATAGAATTTGTGGTACCGCTATCCACAAGGCATAATTCCTCCTCCATTGGATGGACTCCAAAATCTATATATACAAAGAAAAGAATTTAATGAAATTCTTGAAGTAATATATAGAATACATACAAACTTTATTTGATAATACCGAATGTGTTCGATATATGATTGTAGCATACAAGCTTACAATATAGATGACAACTTTATTTATATTACAACATAAAAGTACTTAATAGCTATGGAACTAGGAGTCTAATTGAGATCTCCAAACATGTCTTGAGAATGAAATTCTTCAAGTGTGTCCTCGGTGCACATGAGATCATCCTTCTTTGGAGGGTACATGTGTCTTTGAGTTCTTGAATGAACTTTTGAGAACATCCGCTTCATCATCATTTGATGTGAGATTGAAGTGTGCTTCAAATCTCTTCGGTTGAGCATTCTTGCCTTGAGTCAATGACTTGAGGTAGAGGTCCACAAGATGCTTCGGGGTGCGGCATTTCTTGGTAGGATGGTTGTAGCAACCACACTTTTGACAAGTCTCCTTTTTGTCATTTTTCTTACCAAAATTGTCTTTACCTTTCTTGAATCCACTTGGTTTTTGCTTCATGTTGCGGTTCTGTTTACCTTTAAAGTTCTTTGAATGGTGTTTGAAACCATTGAACTTATTGTAATTTTGATTAGCATGAACTTCAGGAAGTGGAGCAGCCCCAATGGGACGTTGTCGATTGTTCTTTAAAGAAGTTCAAGATGCTTTTACGCTCAAGTAAAGTATGCATAAGATCAAAATAAGTTTGGTAATTTGCAAGACGCCATTCTTCTTTGTGGGACTCTGTCGATGGGAGCATAGTAGAGAGTCTTCTATTTTGTCCTCATCTGCTGGTTCCTTCTCACAAAATCGCAATTTGGAGCAAATAGTATGAAGGGCATGGTTATAGTCTCCAACTGCTTTTGAAATCTTGGAGTCTAAGATGTGCCCATTCATGATTAGCCTCAGTAAGAGAACAACTTCATTGCTCATATCTATTTTTAGGGCTAACCATAAAGTAAGTGGATTTTCCTCATACAGTATTCCGCTTTTAAACTGGATGTATGTGATTCCGTAATATGTTTAAAGCGGAATATTTCACCATATCCTGAGGAATTTGATCTCATGGAGGATTAAATATAACCCTTTCCAACCCACGGTGGTGAGGTTGATCTTTAAGTCCATAGCCCATGTAGGGTAATTGGTACCATC